>JANAVB010011888.1:0-364090 GCA_029216955.1 Iris pallida | reverse complement strand
AAATAGTCATGGTATTGAGAGACGCAGTTCTCAAAAAAGTTTTTAGTCCCAATTAAACAATGCCTCCAGCCAGGTGTGGCGAAAAGCAGTTGCGAGCTTCTTCACACGATGGTCTAAAAAACACCTCACACAGATTATCATCAACTTTCATACGATCCTTATTCCCAAATAATACGATATCCCCCATAGGTAAAGCATCATTGGCAGGATGCTCCTGACCAAGACCAGAAGGCGTGAGACAACTTGCACAACAGCAGTATTAGTCGGAGCACATGTAAGTGTTCTGCATTTCCCGTGTGCAACATCCTAGTAATGTGCAGACAGTTTTCGTTTTCCTGTCCCAGGTGGACCCCAGATAAGTTTAATAGAATGCCTGTTATAGCAATGTCTTGCCGAAATGCAACTTAAAAATGCATTATTCTGAGACTCGTAAGACCGAACTGGAGCAAACTGTCCATAGTGCTTATAGGAGGGAGGTCAGTAGCATCTTTTGAAGACGAAACCTGTCAGAATTTAAGATCATTATAGTGTCCTCGTCAACAACGTGATTCCTTTCACATGAATACTAGATAGGTTTCAATCCTTGGTCTTGTCTGTTAGTTCAATAGTTTGATAGTTAACTTGCCTTAAGTTTATCAACATTGTGGTTTACTGTGAACAATTATTTTTAGGTGGTGGTGATCAAGGTGTTGGATTGTATCTCGTTTCGGTTGAGCCCTCAAAAACGGGGTGACAGTGGAGTTGATAATTTAGTCCCACATCGCATAGAAAATGGGAACATGAGGTGTAAATAATTGGGCTTGGTTCGGGCCTTACGTGATAATTTTCTTTTTAGACATATGGTCCCAGTTCAATATCGCACCTGATAGACCAACTCCAATTCGGGTCAAACCGCGTTCCCAATAAGTGGTATCATAGCTCATGGTTATGGGGGCTAATTTGGGCGGCTCTAATTGGTTTGAGACAGATGGTGCTAAATGTTCATGCATATAATCGGATTATACAGGCTTTCTTCTCAGGGTGGAGTTAGGAGTATCCTCCATAAGGTGGTCTGGGTATCAAAAAAATCGCAGACGGAAAGCGGATCAGACCTAATATTGGAGACAACTACACGGATTTCAATGGTAGGTCCAACATGCCCAAGGTGGAACAAGACGTGGTTGGCACACAAATGATGGTAGATAAACATGTCGGTTTGGTTATGTATTGGTATATTTAGTATTTTGTAAAGGCACATGGGAATATCCTGTGGACATATTTGGGATGCCAGAATATGTCACAGGATATTCTATTATGTAAAGGCTATATAAAGTCTATGAGACTATCAATGAAATGATCAATCAATTACAACATGATATCAGAGCCACCTTTCCACAAATCCTAACCCTAGCCGCCACCAAACCCTAACCTTTCCCTTCTTCTCCCTCTCTCTCTGCCACCAAATCCTAACCCGCGCATAGCAGCCACCTCCCCTTCCCTCAACATATATTGGCTTGGCTTCCGATAACCTGGACCGAATTGACCAACGGCTTCAATGAACCGGTGGAAGCTATCAAGGGTAATAGCATGGAAATGTATGCCGGCCTCATACACTCACTTAGCCAAATATTGATGCACAGCTTCCGTCTTTTCCTTGAATAATGTCTCATTCATATTTTGTTGTCTTAGCTCTTTGCCGGATTTGCACCACTATCGGGGTTGATGGATGTAGCCCATTTGTCCATAACTCTAAGAAAATGTGGTCTTTTCTTCGATCCCACAATTTTAATTTTTTTCTTCTTTATCTTTCTCATCAATTTGTACCTCTTCCCTTATCATTTTCTCTTGTTTTTTTCTTCTCCTTCTTCTTGACTTTGCTAGCTTCAATAACCGCCTTACATTTATCTTGATCTATTTCGTAGATCTCGAACATGAAACCACATTCCCCTTAATATGTCCTACATGTTGTTTGATTCTATAAATCCCTCCATAACAAATTTTGCCACATAAATTGCATTTTAATTTGTCTAGATTTGCAGGATCAACCAATGCACCATAATTCCATTCAATATCAGTAGAGGAATGCCTAAGCACCGATGAACTTGAAACGTTGACGTTGTCGGAGGTTGTCGTATTAGATCCACTTCCAGACATTTTTCTATTTCACATAACAAAAATACAGTGTTCTAAAAATCGCTAGGCGGACTCGGTGCGAAGGAGGTCCGCCTAGCACCTAGCCCGCCGCCTAGAATTTTTTTTTTTTTTTGAAATTTTAGAAATTTTGAAATTTGACATTTCAATATTCTAAAATCCAAATACTATCTTAAAACCCAAACAAATATCCAAAATACAATTAAGAATAAACAAAATCAAAAAAAATCAATAAACACGGCCGCCTAGGGCGCCTAGGGCCCCGCCTAGGGGCGCCTAGTGGAGCCTAAGCCCGCCTTGGCCTGCCTAGCCGCCTAGCCCACCGCCTAGGGGGTTTTCGGTGCGGTGGGCCGGCGCCTAGCGCCTAGGCCTATTTTTAGAACACTGCAAAAATATATTATATAAAACATAATAAAAATGTTACTACGTGCACAAAATAAAATTTTACCATTAACTCACGTTTTACTCACTGTTACTGTGCATAAAATAAAATTTCACTGACTCACGTTTTTACTCATTGTTACTGTGCACACAAAAAAATGCACTGACTCACGTTTTTACTCAGTTACTGTGCACAAAATAAATTTCACTGACTCAGACTCATGTTTTTCTTCCACTGACTCAGACCTCACCTCACGAGTTTTCTGTTCACTTCAAGCGAACATTTAAGAAGAAGAAAAAGGAAAAAGCAAAGTCAGAAATCAGAAAAACAAGAACTCAAGAAAGAAAAGGAAGACTGAAAAAGAAAAAGAAGAAAAAGAGTGAGAAGAAGAAGAAGAGAAGAAGCCCCAACCTGGCTGCTCCTGCTGCTGCGTCTTCTTCTGCCGGCTGCTGCTGCATCGTCTTCTTCTGCTGCGTCGTCGTTTTCTTCTGCTGCGTCGTCGTCTGCTTCTTTTCTTCTAAAATTTGGGGGATGCGGCTGCTGCTGCTGCATCATTCTTCTCATTTAGGTATGTAAGGGTTATTGGGTTTCGGGTTTCGGGTCGGATCCTTGACTTTAAAAAAAATTGCAAAACGCCTAAGCGGCGGCCCCACCGCCTCGAGCGTCTACGCCTAGGCGGCCGCCCCACCGCCTCAAGCCGCCTAAGGCCGCTTTTCTTGCCGGATCGCTTAGGATCCGATTCCGACGGAATCTTGGGCGACACCTAGCCACCCAGCGCCTTTGCGCCGCCTAATCCCGCCTTTTAGAACACTGACGTGAATATATGCAAAGTGAATTAATACGAACGCCCCCGTATCCATGACCCAATTGCTGTCATGACACATACTACAAGCTTTCTCTGCGTCGGTTGCTGCGATGATGAGATCTCTCATAGCCGTAAAATCTTTCAGATCATCCTCGTCTTTACTTCTCATTTTTTGGTTCATGCAGTTTTTCTTAAAATAACCCCTTTCGCCATAGTGGTAGCAGCCCAACTTGGGGTCCACAGTCGCAAGATGTCTCTATGTCCTCGCGTGTAACTTAAGTCTTTCCTTCCCGTATGAAGCAATCAGAGCGGACTCCTGCGATGATTCAATTTGCTTATGTCGGGCCTCCTCGTTCAACAAGCTACTTTTAACTTTCCCTATCATGACAACTCTATCTGGTATGGAGTTGCTCACCGACACTACCAACCTCTACCAGCTCTCCGGTAGAGAACTCAAAAGCAGTAGGGCATGGTTTAAAGTATCGGCCGATACTGATACAGTTTGGTATGTCTCGATCCGATACCAACCGATACCCGATACTGACCGATACCGACATTGGGGGTCTCTTTTCCGGTCAATTCGACAAAAGAAATTAAACGAAAAAGACAAATCAGCAAGAGTTTAAAACATAACAAGGTTATACAAGCATGTAAAAGAAGAAAATCAATCTAGTGTATGTAAACCAATCGATAAGGGTGAGTACTATTTCATTTAATTTCAAAACTACTAAAAAATAATACTTAAAATTATGCCTAAATGTATAAAATATATGTTTTTAAATGTAAATAATTTATTAATAATTATTTGATTTCCGATACCAGAAAATCTGATACTACCGATATCGTCGATACCAATACTCATAAGAATAGTCCGATACCGATTTTGATACCGATTTTGATACCGATACCGATTTTGATACCGATACTGTGAACATTACAGTATGGCCTGAAACTCATCGTCAATCACCATCTTCATCGTAAATAGCTGATTGATGATACCCTGAACCTCGTTCAGATGTTGTATCACCGAGGCACCCTCCGCATACTTCGTCGACGAGTTGGCGAATAATAAATGTTTTGGTGTCAGTCGTCTTCCGTTTGTACAGCTAATACAGCTTCTCTCAAAGTGTTTTTACCGAACTCTCCAGGGACACGTAGTGAAATTCTAAATCGTCTAGTCATTGACGAATGAATCCAAGAGCCTTCCAATCCAATCGTTTACCGTCATCAGCAGTTTTGTCTGATGGTTTAATGCTATCGCCCTCCAATTAAACATACAAATCTTTGCAATAGAGTAGATCTTCCATCCTTGGCTTTAAAATCGTCCATTTCCCCTGTAAGGGTGATCATACGTGTATTTATCTGCTCCGTAGACATGGTTGCACATTTTCTTTCAAGAACTGGCTCTGATATCAGATGTTGGGAACATCAGCGTCGATTCCGTGCTCTGATCCAATGTGTCTGAAACTGACCGCAGCAGAAAATAGGCCAACCCACTTGAGATAACCAACCATCCGTCTAATGCAAGCACCAAAACAGATAAGAACACAGTATTTTCAGTGACTATGTCACCTGGACAAATTCTAATCTTTATAACCTTAAGTAAAATTACAAAATTGAATAAACAATGTTGAAACATTTGTCCAAAGATTAAACTCCCTCACCAAACTCAAGTAGAAAGAAGAAGATTACAACTTGAAATCACTTACCCTACCCGTAGCGATCTTCCTGTACAAAGACAATAACTCCCCACACAGATCTTCTCTTCCTGCTGTCTTGGATGACGAGCCCTAGAAGCAATGTACGGAGTTTCTCTTAGATTTTCTGTGGAAAGCACCATGAATCTCCCTTTTGTGCTCTTCCTATTACCTTCACCCTCAATACACACACACATATAGTTGAGAAACCTTATTTTAGGTCATAGGAATTCCTAAAATAGGAAATCATATTACTAAAATAAGTGACCCTACTTTAGGTAATAGGAAACCCTAAAATAATCTAGCATTAATTATGGACGTCCAAATCTAATTAAATCAAATATTTGATTCAGATTTGGGCCCAACAAATATGTTGTTACCAAATCGAGATTAGATCCAACACGGGGGTAGGGTAGGGGTTGTATAAATTGGTGTTCTTGAACTGAAATTCAAAACATTCGAGTTAAATAAATGAATGATTTCGAGTTTACTTGCTAACTTGATACCCCTTGGAAGTTTTTAAAATATTAATTTGAAATAAACATAAGCATTTACTTCACAAGCTAATATTCAAATACACAAAATCTGCACATTTTGAAGTTAATAATTAATTGATTATTTTTAGTCATAGAAAACAAAATTGTCACCTTAAAATGCATCAAAACAATGAATTTTTAGCCATATCACAATTCATTCATTTTATCTGGTGATGTTGGGTTTTGGCCTCTTTTGTTTAGAACTTTAGTCCCACATCGGCTAGGCCAAAACAAATGTATCTCTATATATTAGCTTTCCTATTCTAGAGATGCACATGTGGTGTGGAGGTGCACATGGGTGTGCCATGTGGGATTATTTTTCTAATGGGAAAAAAGGCTAAATCAACAATAAAAGCATTCATGCCTTTTGCTCTTGGGAAATTTATTTCCATGGGAGCTAAGCCCCGTATGGGCTTAGCGACTCGGACTCGGACTCGGGCTTGGGCACAGGCTCGGGCTCATGAGGCGTAATGTGGCATTTTGTTGGCGCACTTTGCACTTAGCACGTCAGCATCGTCGCTAGGCGCATAGTGCGCTTAAGTTGCGCTCGTTGCGCGAGCCACTTGCGCGACCACATTACGCGGCCCGTTACGCGAGCCCAGTACGCAGCCCAGTGCGCAGCGTGCGTAGAGTGCGCAGTGTGCGCAGCGTACGCAGTGTGCGTAGTGTGCGCAGGTTGCGTAAAATGACTGTGTGCGTAAAGTGCAAATCACGCTGGTTACGCGAGTGGCACAACTTGCGGCAGAACGTGTCTTTGCATGTTCTGAGCGGTTGCTCCATGCTCGGGGTGGTTATTACTACGTCCCTAACTTTGTGCTAACCGGACAGTTGTTGCAGGGGCCTATATCAGGTCTCCTCCTTCTCTCTCACAGTTAGGAACTAATACACAGGAAGTAGACAGAAAGTTTACAAGTGTTTAGAAGCTGTGAAAGAGAAGAGAGGTATTGTACCAGCATTGAGTTTTGCACGAGAGTTCGTGTTCATCCGAGGAGTCAGAAGAGCAAGAGTGTTCCAAGTTCTACGACGAACTTGCTGGTTCCTGGAAGCTATTCGTGTGGGACGAATAAAGCTTTGAGCAACGGTGATCATTCACCCCAGTAGGAGTTTTTACATCTTTCGCCTGTCACCTTCCTTTTTCATTTATCAGGATTCTATTAGCGCACCTTCGGTGAAGTGTTTGCGTTGGTATTATCAGAATTCTATTAGCACACCTTCGGTGAAGTGTTTGCGTTGGTATTATCAGAATTCTATTAGCGCACCTTCGGTGAAGTGTTTGCGTTGATATTATCAGAATTCTATTAGCGCACCTTCGGTGAAGTGTTTGCGTTAGTAGAAATCTGTGCACCTTCTGTGAAGTGTTGCATTTGTGGAATTTCTGTTACATACTTTCTGTGAAGTGTTACGTAATAACGATTATTTTTACAATTGTTACGAATTCTATGTTTTCCATCGAAAAATTGTGCCCCGGCACTAACAATCTCAAAGCTTTATCGCTACGATGGAAAACGTTAATGTTTCACTCTTCAATTCTGACTTTTGTAAGTTAGAAAAGTTTGATGGAGAACATTACCAAGTCTGGAAGAGGAAGGTTTATCTCACCCTTCAACTCAAAGACGTAGATTACGTGTTTCTGGAGGAAGAACCTACTGTTCCAGATGTTGGGTCTGCTGCCGCAATCACCGCGGCTACTAAACTTCAAGCAAAATGGAGAAGGGAAAAATAGTATTTGCAGGCTGCTTATCCTGAATGCTATGGAAGATTCCCTTGCAGAATCCTATTCTAAGAAGACTATCGCTAGAGACATATGGGAGTCTCTAGAAAAACTCTACGAAGAAGACAAGAACCGCATTAAAATCTTTGTGGTTGAAAGATATCACAAGTGGTTCTTTGAGGACGAAAAGTCTATGCTGCCGCAGGTGAAGGAGTTCCTAAAACTGCGACAGAAGCTGGAAGACGAGGCGATGCCCCTCCCCGACAAGTTTGTTGTTGGAGGGATTGTATCAAAGCTCCCCGCTGGGTGGAGCAAGTTCTATGCAAACATGCATAGGAAGAAGCTGGAGATCACCCTTGAAGATCTCCTGCAGGAAATCTATGTTGAGGACCAGATGCGGGCTCAACTGAAGGTGGACGCACTGTCCAAGCAATTGGCTAACGCCAATATGGTTCATACCAAGGAACCAAGGGGAAAGCAGGCGGCTTCCCACAGCAAGAAGAAGGACCCTGACAATCTAAAAGTCAAGGGAACTTCTATCAAGAAAAAGAAGCCAAAGTCTCAAATGCCTTGCTTCAAGTGTGGCAAGAAGGGCCACTTTA
The DNA here is from genome assembly GCA_029216955.1 of Iris pallida. Taxonomy (NCBI): domain Eukaryota; kingdom Viridiplantae; phylum Streptophyta; class Magnoliopsida; order Asparagales; family Iridaceae; genus Iris; species Iris pallida. Next base: position 356,227 of record JANAVB010011888.1, on the reverse strand, counting down.
AGAATGAGTGCAAAGCAAAAGCCAAGCAATCGGAGCAAGGAGAGCCTAGTAAGGTAACTATGATCACTGATGTTGTTGCTATGATTGTGCAGGTTGATGCGGTAGGAACTGATACTGACTGGTGGGTAGACACTGGAGCCACCTGCCATGTTTGCTCCAGCAAGGAGTGGTTCACTACCTACACCCCTACTTCTGATGTGGTTATGGTGGCGAACCAAGCACAAGCTGAAGTGCTCGGGATCGGGACGGTGGTGTTGAAGCTGGCTTCGGGGAAGTCTCTGACGCTTCAAGGCGTGAAGCACGTACCTGCTATCGCCAAGAACCTGATCTCAGGAGGCCTACTCTGCAACGCAGGCCTCGGGATGGACATCAATGCTGGCCAGATGGTGATGTCTATCAGGGGAATATATTTCGGGAAAGTTTTTTATACCGAAGGAATGTTCAAAATTCAGCTTGTAAATTAGTTCAATGTAATTAATGTAATTAATGAAGTCACTCCTTCTGCTTATACTCTTGAGTTGTGGCATAATAGGCTAGGACATGTTCATTGTAAACGAATAAACAGAATGTCTAGTCTAGGACTTATCTCCAAATGTGGGGGTAAGGTAGAGAAATGTGAAGTTTGTGCTCAAACTAAGATCACAAGGAAACCCTTTCCTCGGGTTAATCGAAGTACAGATCTTCTGGAGTTAGTACACTCAGATATCTGTGACTTCAAACAGTTCTCTACAGAGGTCGGGATGAAGTATTTCATAACCTTCATCGATGACTTCTCAAAGTATGCGTTCGTCTACTTGCTGAAGGCTAAAGACGAAGCATTCGAGAAGTTCAAGGAGTTCAAAGCCGAAGCTGAGCGGCAGACTGGACAACTCAAAAGAATAAGAAGTGATCGAGGTGGGGAGTACAGGTCTCATGAATTCGCATCGTTCTGCAAAGAACATGGAATTGTCAATGAGACTACGGCTCCGTACTCTCCTCAATCAAACGGAGTAGCAGAGAGGAAGAACAGAACGTTAACAGAAATGATTAACTCAATGTTGTTGACTGCTGGCCTTCCTAAGTGCTACTGGGGTGAAGCTGCATTGACGGCCACTTTTATTCTAAATAGAGTGCCTCATGCAACTTCAGACGTTACTCCTCATGAACTCTGGTTCAAGGTCAGACCTAACTTGAACGTCATTCGAGTGTGGGGGTGTCTGGCATATGTCAAACTTCCAGAACTGAAGATTCAGAAGCTTGGGACAAGGACTACTAAGACAATCTTCTTGGGGTATGCCGAGAAGAGTGATGCTCGGAGATTTCTTGATATTGAGTCAAATCATATCATTGAATCTCGCGACGCAGAATATATTGAAGACAAATTTGCAAGGCACAAGAATATTGTTCTTGCGGATGTACCGGAGAACAATGAGGGTGCGCAGCAAACTGAAGTCTTCAATGAAGATGTGGTCCAAGAAGATGTTGTTGAAACAACGATTGAACCAGAACAAGCTGAGCCGTCAGCTAAGCGTGTGAGGAGGCCGAAGGACTTCGGAAGTGACTTTGTCACCTATCATGTGGAAGCAGATCCGCTTACCTATGATGAGGCAATGAAGACCAGAGATGCAGTTTTCTGGAAGGAGGCGATTGACAATGAAATTGATTCCATCACCTCAAATAACACTTGGATGTTGGTTGATCTTCCTGAAGGAGCGAAACCCATCTGATGCAAATGGATCTTCAAGAAGAAGATGAAAGCAGACGGAACAATTGACAAGTTCAAGGCTAGGCTAGTGTAGTGCCCCGTCCCGCAAAGTCAATCGGAGGAATCGAAACGCCGACGGCGTTCGGACTTAGCCTTGCAACGGCTTGCTCGGAGACATCGCTCAGGTGGGGTAGTTTCGGTGAACTCTCCTCATCTTTGCCTTCACATAATAAATCGTGTTTTCAACTTGCACAAGTTAGGCTTGATAAATAAAAGCTACGCATCCACATAGCTAAGGGAATAATCCCGACGGGTCAAAATGAGTTAGAACATGGAAAACGTCCCACGGTCAGCTTAGAGTTGGTGCACGGCGTGCTTTGAAAATGACACTCGGTCCTTCGTCCCGTGGCTTGGGAGAAGGAAAGTTGGTCTTCGGTGCAAAAGCTGAGAGTTAGCCTAAGTCATAGGCGTCGCCCGCATGAATGCTTGCTAAAGCATGCACGATCCTGTCCCGCAAGGCTTGGCATAGCCTTTGCTCGTCCCTTGGGTTAAGTTGTAGGCTTGAGTGAGTTAGGCATCGTTATGCCGGTCGACCTAAGTCATTCTAAGTGCTGTCCCGCTCATTCTGCGGTTGTCAAGTTAAATAGTCCCACGATCCCAAGGCCCGTCATATGAAGTATGACTTGGGCGACAGCGTTCTGTAGAACACGAGTCGGTTTAGAGGCACGAGCCACGGTTGGTTCAGTGGAAAGTTAGCCACGGTCGGTCGATACTTAAGGAAACACGTTATGTTCAAGTTAAGTTGGAAGGCTAGGCAGTAGCTGTTCCCTGAGTTCAAAGAACGTTAAGTCTAAGCGATGGTTAGTCGCCGAGAGGAAATATGTCGGGACTGTGGTTCAGTCGCCGAGGCAACCCTGGTTTGGGGCTCTGCAAAAAGAAGTGTGAAAAGAGGAAAGAGTAAAGCAAAGGAACTAAGTGATGATGATGAGACCATGCATTACGTTAAGTCTAGAAGTTAGCGTAGGCGCGTGGTCATGGACAACTTGTCGACAAGGGCGATGGTTCTTCGAGCGGCAGCCCTGGGCCATGGGCACCGACTCGGCCTAGGAAGAACAGATTATAGCCGAGCTGGGTATGAAGCAACCGGTAGGTCGGGGACTTGCATCGAGGATCGCAACCGGCGGTGCAAGGGTCCCGAATGCCAGGCTATGTCCACTATGGCTAGTCAATGCCAGTGACCTTTCATATAGATGTGTCGGCACAGGCGGCAATCCGCGTGCGTGCCTTTGGATTGAGTTGAATATGTATGAGTTAAAAAGACACAATGTCGGAGCCTAAGATTTGGCTACAGCGAAGGCGACGTGCTTCGGCACGAGATGTGGCGTCGAGTGTTAAGTTGTTGGCATAGAGTTGCATGAGTTAGGCTTGAGCTGTCGCGAGTTAAGTCGAGAAGGGCCGTAGGGCAAGTTGTGTGAAGTTACGTTGAGTTGCTAGGCACGACCTCGAAATATGAGGCACGGCCGTATTGTCAGAGACAAGTATAGGCAAGACTAAGCGAAGCGGCGCTGCCTCGAAGATATTGAAGCACGAATCGAGTTATGGCACGACCGAGTCGTTACGTCCCAGAGTTTGGCACGAAAGATAAGTATAAGTCGGTGCGTCGACAATGCAAGCACGAGAAAGGTCTAGAGGCAAGGAAATGGAGTCCTTCGTGTAGTTGCGTCTCTGATTATGGCCGTAAGGCGAACACGACTTGATAGGTTAACGTTGTTGGCACGAGGAGTGGTCTAGTGACAAGTATGAGTTAACGTTGACATTGCAAGCACGAGATGGTTCCGATACACAAGTTGCGCTAAGGCGCCGGTCCTAAAACTGATCCTAAGGCAAGAATAGAAAGACAATCGTAAAAGGGTTTATGTTGCACAAAGAAAATGAAACGTGTAGGTTTTGTATGGGTGGGCGAGGAGCTCACTCCACCAGTACAGTGGTACTGACACCCACACAGTGTTTCATGTGCAGGCACAGGTAGAAGCTCGTGGCGCGGATCTCGCTTGGATGCGTCGAGGCACGAAGTTCCTTGGCGAGTCGAAGCGTGCGGTCGCGTGAACTGAAGACTTATACAGGACATAATGTATGGACATCGCCTTCCGAAGCTTCCGCTAGATTCAAGTATTGTATCGAGAGATGAGAGAGAGCAGAGTGACTTGTAAATGAGAGAAAAGTGAGCACGAGAGACATTGTAATTTGGCCTTGCGCCCACAAATGTAATCTTGTATTCAATATCAATAAAGAGATTCTTTTGAATGATTTGTGTTCATGTGTTCTTCTTTAAATTCCGCTGCAATATATTCAATGTTTCTGCTTGGGACTTCTGTGCGACGACCCCGTCGCCGCCGATGTAATCGGCCGTTATGGAATTGCCTTGCACGGGCGCAATCTAGGCTCGTGCGGCATCACGCCTTAGCGAGGACGATCGCTCCTACGGGAGCGGGGCGTGACATAATGGTATCAGAGAACGGCTTTACGTCCTTGGACCGTCGATTGAAGTCTTTCACTTCGATGTTTCCGCAAAACTCTGTTGCTTCCGCAAGTTGTTATCGTTGGTGCGCTCTCTCTCAAATGTCCCTCGGCATGTCCATACAATAAGTCTAAATATTTTTGAAAGCTCGTACAAGCGTTCAATGTAACGCATCGGTAGGCCGTTGCCAAATGCGTCGATAGGGCCTTTGTGCCGAACGTTGCAAACTTGACTCGATAGAAAATATGTGCTAATGTTAGCAAAGTCGCACGTGTGCCCGAATAGTCCTACGTTGACCTTAGCAAGTCGCGTGCATGCCTAATTAGTCCAACGTCGACCCTAGCAATTGAGCTTGCAAACGCGGAATATAGTCCGCACAGGATGGCTATGCACACGGCCTTTTGGCTAAGTTGTGTTTCGCGTCGCGCACCTCGACCCTTGGTGCAAAAGAGTTGCGAGCGATATCAAGTATCGCTCGGTCGGGAACGGAGATATACTTAGAGTGTCTATCGATAGGAACTCTATCGGACTAACGCTTAGGCGTACACGGAAGATTGATTTGGATTTTGAGGAAATAGTGCGAATGACTTAGTGCGTCGATACGACGCGAGCGACTACGCTAGTGATTCGTCGAACGAATCTGAAGGATGTCTTAGAGCATGACGTGAACGTGATTGAGGACTAGATCTTATGGCTTGAATCCGAGTGGTGTATGTGATAGGTTCGGAGAAGAATAAGAATGAGTATCGACGACTAGTCGAGTGGCTCGAATCCGAGTGGTGTATGGTTTGTCTTGGAAATTGTTCGAGTAAATATTGAGGATTACGAGTATGTCGGCGAGGTGATGCGCTCGCGCAAAGCCTTAGAACGCGTCACGCTTAGTTGGTCGTGACTTCGAATGTCCCGAACGAGCATCTCGTTCGGACAACTTGCGAATGAGCAACGCGAGTTAGAAAACGATTCGGAACGATGAATGAAAATGAATGGTCTTGATCGAGGAAACTTAGAGGATCGTGCGTGCGATATCGGATTGATGCAACTGAAATGTGACTTGAGTTTTGAATAACGATGTTGAAACGAGCTTGAGGAAAAGCGACTGAACTTGATCTTGAGTATCGAGAAAATTGAGGAATATCCAACTCGGACAACAGCATCAATGCACGACTCGAAATTGGTTGCAAAGGAAGATCGTCAGGTTACGCACATCGTCGATGGTATTGAGGCGTATCAAAGATCGATATGCGATAACTCGGGGGTACTCCGACTCGGCAAATGACGATCGTGCAAATGTCATTGTTCCGATGGATGCTATAATCGGGATGTTAAAATGTGTCGAGGAAAAGATAGACTTGGCTCGAGGATTTTCTAAGTTGAACGAATGACGATCGAACTTGGCTTGGATGGAAACTGGAATGTTTGGATTTGCTTTGTCGATAACCACAACGTTGACGTTCTTGTCTTATGCGAGCGCTACTCCAGCCTCGCACATGCGTCACGCCGATTAGGGCGATCACTCTGCGTGAGCGCTGGTATGGTGATTCATACAGCGGGAGTGGTCGAACTTGCACGGCGCGACAATTTGTGCTTCAACTTGTGGTTTGACGCGAAGATAGACTCGAGATTGAATTAGTGTGCTTGTCGATTGAACTTGAGGATTGAGTAGGTCCAATCCGCGTATCGAGAATGAATGAGTCTAAACTCAAACAAGAGTTACGCCCCGATGAGAATGATTATTCCGCGGGAGCGTTGCATGGTGATTCATGAACCACCGCGGATTATCAAACTCGCGTGAGATTGGGGCGCAACGTATTGTCGAGCGAGACGACCTCGTGATCGAATACATGAATTGGTTAGAATTGGTGAATTGAAGGGATTCGAATATACGCAACGCGTGCCGTAATGCGAATTAGGAGATCGTGCTCGATGTTTAGAAATTTGAGTGACGCGAGCTTGGGTAGAAGACCCCGTATGATCGACTCTGGTTTGACCCTAGGATTGGGGTCAGTGTTGGCATTATTGTTGGGGAACTATGATTCCAATCCTGACATTGACTTAGCCTCGAAAAGAAATAGCCCAGCGGTTAGGCGAGACGCCCTGTTTCAAGTGTTAGCAATCGGAAGGATTGATCTTGAGGATTGGAATGGATAGATGGCGTGGATCACGAATATAGGAAACCCTGCTCACGAGACTCGGCTGACATGCATATATTTCAGGGACGCTTGGGTATGTGCACGATGTGACTCGAGTGAGAATGACAAATTTTCTATCATGCGGCTTGGCTGAATGCAGGTATTTTGGGGACGCTTGGAATGCATGCACGATCCAGCCAAGTGAAACGACGAGTTCAAGCAAGGCTTGAAAGATGAGAGTGTGACGAGATCTTGAATCGTGTTAAAGGAAAGATTGATAATAGTGCGAGCATGGCTCGGAATCGAAAGAACGCGTAGGCGAAATGTGTACGATTAAGTCTTGGCCATAGAAATGGTAGGATGACTTGCCTTCAGGAAAGTCTCGAGGACGAGACTTGTTCTGAGTGGTGTATGATATAGTGTCCCGTCCCGCAAAGTCAATCGGAGGAATCGAAACGCCGACGGCGTTCGGACTTAGCCTTGCAACGGCTTGCTCGGAGACATAGCTCAGGTGGGGTAGTTTCGGTGAACTCTCCTCATCTTTGCCTTCACATAATAAATCGTGTTTTCAACTTGCACAAGTTAGGCTTGATAAATAAAAGCTACGCATCCACATAGCTAAGGGAATAATCCCGACGGGTCAAAATGAGTTAGAACATGGAAAACGTCCCACGGTCAGCTTAGAGTTGGTGCACGGCGTGCTTTGAAAATGACACTCGGTCCTTCGTCCCGTGGCTTGGGAGAAGGAAAGTTGGTCTTCGGTGCAAAAGCTGAGAGTTAGCCTAAGTCATAGGCGTCGCCCGCATGAATGCTTGCTAAAGCATGCACGATCCTGTCCCGCAAGGCTTGGCATAGCCTTTGCTCGTCCCTTGGGTTAAGTTGTAGGCTTGAGTGAGTTAGGCATCGTTATGCCGGTCGACCTAAGTCATTCTAAGTGCTGTCCCGCTCATTCTGCGGTTGTCAAGTTAAATAGTCCCACGATCCCAAGGCCCGTCATATGAAGTATGACTTGGGCGACAGCGTTGCGTAGAACACGAGTCGGTTTAGAGGCACGAGCCACGGTTGGTTCAGTGGAAAGTTAGCCACGGTCGGTCGATACTTAAGGAAACACGTTATGTTCAAGTTAAGTTGGAAGGCTAGGCAGTAGTTGTTCCCTGAGTTCAAAGAACGTTAAGTCTAAGCGATGGTTAGTCGCCGAGAGGAAATATGTCGGGACTGTGGTTCAGTCGCCGAGGCAACCCTGGTTTGGGGCTCTGCAAAAAGAAGTGTGAAAAGAGGAAAGAGTAAAGCAAAGGAACTAAGTGATGATGATGAGACCATGCATTACGTTAAGTCTAGAAGTTAGCGTAGGCGCGTGGTCATGGACAACTTGTCGACAAGGGCGATGGTTCTTCGAGCGGCAGCCCTGGGCCATGGGCACCGACTCGGCCTAGGAAGAACAGATTATAGCCGAGCTGGGTATGAAGCAACCGGTAGGTCGGGGACTTGCATCGAGGATCGCAACCGGCGGTGCAAGGGTCCCGAATGCCAGGCTATGTCCACTATGGCTAGTCAATGCCAGTGACCTTTCATATAGATGTGTCGGCACAGGCGGCAATCCGCGTGCGTGCCTTTGGATTGAGTTGAATATGTATGAGTTAAAAAGACACAATGTCGGAGCCTAAGATTTGGCTACAGCGAAGGCGATGTGCTTCGGCACGAGATGTGGCGTCGAGTGTTAAGTTGTTGGCATAGAGTTGCATAAGTTAGGCTTGAGCTGTCGCGAATTAAGTCGAGAAGGGCCGTAGGGCAAGTTGTGTGAAGTTACGTTGAGTTGCTAGGCACGACCTCGAAATATGAGGCACGGCCGTATTGTCAGAGACAAGTATAGGCAAGACTAAGCGAAGCGGCGCTGCCTCGAAGATATTGAAGCACGAATCGAGTTATGGCACGACCGAGTCGTTACGTCCCAGAGTTTGGCACGAAAGATAAGTATAAGTCGGTGCGTCGACAATGCAAGCACGAGAAAGGTCTAAAGGCAAGGAAATTGAGTCCTTCGTGTAGTTGCGTCTCTGATTATGGCCGTAAGGCGAACACGACTTGATAGGTTAACGTTGTTGGCACGAGGAGTGGTCTAGTGACAAGTATGAGTTAACGTTGACATTGCAAGCACGAGATGGTTCCGATACACAAGTTGCGCTAAGGCGCCGGTCCTAAAACTGATCCTAAGGCAAGAATAGAAAGACAATCGTAAAAGGGTTTATGTTGCACAAAGAAAATGAAACGTGTAGGTTTTGTATGGGTGGGCGAGGAGCTCACTCCACCAGTACAGTGGTACTGACACCCACACAGTGTTTCATGTGCAGGCACAGGTAGAAGCTCGTGGCGCGGATCTCGCTTGGATGCGTCGAGGCACGGAGTTCCTTGGCGAGTCGAAGCGTGCGGTCGCGTGAACTGAAGACTTATACAGGACATAATGTATGGACATCGCCTTCCGAAGCTTCCGCTGGAGTATTGTATCGAGAGATGAGAGAGAGCAGAGTGACTTGTAAATGAGAGAAAAGTGAGCACGAGAGACATTGTAATTTGGCCTTGCGCCCACAAATGTAATCTTGTATTCAATATCAATAAAGAGATTCTTTTGAATGACTTGTGTTCATGTGTTCTTCTTTAAATTCCGCTGCAATATATTCAATGTTTCTGCTTGGGACTTCTGTGCGACGACCCCGTCGCCGCCGATGTAATCGGCCGTTATGGAATTGCCTTGCACGGGCGCAATCTAGGCTCGTGCGGCATCACGCCTTAGCGAGGACGATCGCTCCTACGGGAGCGGGACGTGACAGCTAGTAGCCAAGGGGTTTTCTCAGAAGCAGGGAATCGACTACTTTGACACGTATGCTTCAGTAGCCCAGATGACTACCATCAGAATGTTGATTGCTCTCGCAGCGATACATAAGATGGTGATACATCAGATGGATGTGAAAACGGCTTTCCTAAATGGCGAGCTGATCGAAGAGATTTACATGCAACAACCAGAGGGATTTGTCGTCAAGGGTCTTGAAGACAAAGTCTGCAAGTTGGTGAAATCTTTGTACGGTCTTAAACAGGCTCCCAAGATGTGACATGAGAAATTTGACAAGGTTATAAGGTCAAATGGCTACATTAGGGATGGCAATATCCCTCCAAACCCGACGGGGACCCGATTTTTTTACTCGATGGGGACGGGTTTGGGGATTTAAAAACGGGGATGGGGACGAGGATGGGGATTAAAAAAATCCCCGATCGGATTCGGGGACGGGTATGGGTATAGTACTCCCCGTCCCGATAAATCCCCGACCCCGATTACTTATATCCATATCCATATGTGCAACCCTTTGGAAATGGTATGTTCTCTTGATCTAACTAGTAATATATATATTTATTTTATGAAAACCATTATTAATATGCCATGTAGTTTTTTTGAATGAAAATAATTTTTTTAAACTTACATAATGTACATGAAAATTTGTTAATCGAACGAGAGACGGAGATGAGAAAATTTGGCCCCGAAAGTGCTAACGGGACGGGGACGGGGATGGGGACGGGGAATGCATTGTTTAACGGGGATGGGGATGGGGGTAAAAAATAAAATCCGACGGAGAATGGGGACGGGGATGGGGATTTAAACACTACTCGGAGATGGAGATGGGGGATATGGTCCCCGACCCCTACCCGCCCCATTGCCAACCCTAGGCTACATGGTCAGCGAGATGGACAAGTGTGTTTACACGAAGTTCGCTGATGGAAGAGGTGTGATCGTTTGTCTGTATGTGGACGACATGCTTATCCTAGGTACGGATATGAGCTGTGCCACGAAGACAAAGAGGTTCATCTCGAGCAAGTTCAGTATGAAGGACTTGGGGGAAGCTGATGTGATCTTAGGGATCAAGATCATCCGGACAGACACTGGACTAGCGCTGTCACAGTCTCATTATATTGAGAAAATGATCACTCGTTATGGGTATCGGGATCTTTCAGGGATCGATACGCTGTACAGGTGTGATTTGAAGCTGAAGCCTAATTCAGGGGAAAGCGTCAGGCAGCTGGAGTATGCAAGCGTAATCGGAAGTTTGATATATGCTACTACTGCCACAAGGCCTGACATAGCTTTCGCCGTGGAATGCTGAGTCGTTTCACGAGCAACCCTGGTGTTGAACACTGGAAGGCTGTGAAACGGGTTATGAGATATCTCAAAAAAACTCAGACATATGCACTGTACTACAGCGGAGATTCGCAGGTAGTGGAAGGCTTCAGTGATGCCAGCTGGTGCTCAGATTTGGAGAGCGAGAGATCCACAGGTGGATATATTTTCACAATGGGTGGAGCTGCTATATCATGGAAGTCGAAGAAGCAGACAATGCTCTCGCGGTCATCCATGGAATCTGAGTTCTTTGCACTTGACACCACAGCCGAGGAAGCAGAATGGCTTCGGAAGCTCATGTATGATCTTCCAGTGGTTGGGGCGCAAATACCGGCAATACCGATATACTGCGACAACCAGGCAACTGCGACGGTGGCATCAAATGACCTCTTTAATGGAAAGAAGAGGACTATGCGGTTAAAGCACAGGAGAGTACAGGATCTTATTAAGAGAGGTGTAATTGCAGTGATTGATGTTCGGAGTCAGGAAAACCTGGCGGATCCGTTCACCAAGGGCCTCAAGCGCCAGCTGGTCGATGACTCAGCATGTAAAATGGGCTTGAAGGCATTTTGATATTAGTTATTGTATTCCTACCATAAAGTTTTATGCTATTAGTTCAAAGATTTATCTACTAGGCATCTAGCTTCTGGTTCAAGGGAGGACCATTAACTGGAAGAATATCAGGAACGGTGGGTACATGTTCTATTGGGCATGGAGAGGTTACGGACCTATAACCACTGTTGTCTACTGTTGTTTTCTGCGGAAAACGGTTTCTGTGGGAAGGTTGGCTTAATTGCCTTAATGAGTTCTCAGGCAGAGTGAATGTCTGGTGTGCTTTACAGGAAGCACGGTAGAGCAGCACTACAAGGAGTGAAACTCCATGCTACAGTGGGGTGACTCCACAATAAGGTTCCTATATGTGGGGTGCTGCCCAGGAATAGGATAAATCCTCGGCTTAGCAGGCCAAGTCACAGCGGCGTAGCACCGCAAATAGGCAGTTAACCTAATGTTGTATGTTAAAAATAAAGAGGGGTGTAGTCAGCACTACAAAGAGGAGGAGTTCCTCATGTTACAGTGGCACGACACCACGATGAGGTACCCGGTTAGGAATAAAGCGTCGGCCTTGCAAGCCATGTCGTTGCGGCGTAACACCGCAAGGGAGCCTAAGGCTTCATGCTGGGTAGTTTGGCACTACAAAAAGGCGATTGCCTCATGCTACAGTAGTATGACACTACGATGAGGTTCCCGGTACGGGGTAAGGCCTCGGTTTTAATCCATGTCATAGCGGCGTAGCACCGCAAGGGAAGCGCAAAGCGCTTCATGCCATGTCTCTTTATAATTAACTCACCTATAGTGTATGGACAGAGATATCAGGCCGTCTCTTGAGGGTAAACTTGTAGACGCCCAAAATTATACACTGAAACCAGGCTAGCACATGGCCTTTAATGTGTAGCCAGAAGCACATGTAACTACATTATGTGAGTGGGAAAAATTTCAGCTATGATGCAGAATTCAAGGCTTAGTCCATTCTTGTATTATAGTCTGTTGTTTGACCCATGCGGGAAGATTCAAGTCGTCAGCGACATCTAGGGATGTAAAACGATTCAAACAGTTTGTGTTCGGCTCGCGTTCGGCTCGGGCCAAGCTCGGTTCGAAGCTCGTTCGTAGGCAGGTCGATACCGAGCTCGGTCGATTTTTTTTTGTTCGAAGTGGTGTTCGAACCGAGTTCGACCATAGGTTATTCGACTCGGTCTCGTTCGCGAACTAGCTCGAACTCGGCTCGGTTTCTAATATTATGGCCTTTTCTAATATATGCTATATATTTTTATGGATGTTGATAAATTTTGTCTTAGAAAATTTACTCTCTTTTTTGTTATTTATATGATGGTAAATTTGTGATGTAAAAAGCATAATTAATTCAACAAAAAAAATCTTTAAGACTTGAGAGTAACCGTACAACAAGTTTAATGTGACTTTTGTTCGGTCGTGGCTCGTGCTCGGCTTGGGCTCGTCCGAGCTCGAGAACTAAATCGAGTCGAGCTCGATCGTTTCGAGCCTATAATCAAACCGAGTTCAAACACCATTTTTGAGCTCGATCTTGAGCTCGGCTCGAATAAAGCTTGTTCGATACTTTAGTCGAACCGAGTTCGAACACAGTTTGTTCGAGCTCGTTCGTTCGATTTTCAGCCCTAGCGACATCTCTCCTAATGCATGATGGACAGCTACTGTGGGGAACACTTATACCCATATATATAGAGATATGTGGGGGATTGTTGGGCACTCTTGCTCTTCTGACTCCTCGGATGAACACAAACTCCCGTGCAAAACTCAATGCTGGTACAATACCTCTCTTCTCTTTCACAGCTTCTAAACACTTGTAAACTTTCTGTCTACTTCCTGTGTATTAGTTCCTAACTGTGGGAGAGAAGGAGAAGACCTTATATAGGCCCCTGCAACAACTGTCCGGTTAGCACAAAGTTAGGGACGTGGTAATAACCACCCCGAACATAGAGCAACCGCTCAGAACATGCAAAGACACGTTCTGCCGCAAGTTGTGCCACTCGCGTAACCAGCGTGATTTGCACTTTACGCACACAGCCATTTTACGCAACCTGCTTTAAGAGAGCCTAGTAAGGTAACTATGATCACTGATGTTGTTGCTATGATTGCGCAGGTTGATGCGGTAGAAACTGATGCTGACTGGTGGGTAGACACTGGAGCTACCTGCCATGTTTGCTCCAGCAAGGAGTGGTTCACTACCTACACCCCTACTTCTGATGTGGTTATGGTGGCGAACCAGGCACAAGCTGAAGTGCTCGGGATCGGGACGGTGGTGTTGAAGCTGACTTCGGGGAAGTCTCTGACGCTTCAAGGCGTGAAGCACGTACTTGCTATCGCCAAGAACCTGATCTCAGGAGGCCTACTCTGCAACACAGGCCTCAGGATGGACATCAATGCTGGCCAGATGGTTATGTCTATCAGGGGAACATATTTCGGGAAAGCTTTTTATACCGAAGGAATGTTCAAAATTCAGCTTGTAAATCAGTTCAATGTAATTAATGTAATTAATGAAGTCACTCCTTCTGCTTATACTCTTGAGTTGTGGCATAATAGGCTAAGACATATTCATTGTAAACGAATAAATAGAATGTCTAGTCTAGGACTTATCTCCAAACGTGGGACTAAGGTAGAGAAATGTGAAGTTTGTGCTCAAACTAAGATCACAAGGAAACCCTTTCCTCGGGTTAATCGAAGTACAGATCTTCTGGAGTTAGTACACTCAGATATCTGTGACTTCAAACAGTTATCTACAAAGGCCGGAATAAAGTATTTCATAACCTTCATCGATGACTTCTCAAAGTATGCGTTCGTCTACTTGCTGAAGGCTAAAGACGAAGCATTCGAGAAGTTCAAGGAGTTCAGAGCCGAAGCTGAGCGGCAGACTGGACAACAACTCAAAAGAATAAAAAGTGATCGAGGTGGGGAGTACAGGTCTCATGAATTCGCATCGTTCTGCAAAGAACATGGAATTGTCAATGAGACTACGGCTTCGTACTCTCCTCAATCAAACGGAGTAGCAGAGAGGAAGAACAGAACGCTAACAGAAATGATTAACTCAATGTTGTTGACTGCTGGCCTTCCTAAGTGCTACTGGGGTAAAGCTGTATTGACGGCCACTTTTATTCTAAATAGAGTGCCTCATGCAACTTCAGACGTTACTCCTCATGAACTCTGGTTCAAGGTCAGACCTAACTTGAATATCATTCGAGTGTAGGGGTGTCTGGCATATGTCAAACTTCAAGATCTGAAGATTCAGAAGCTTGGGACAAGGACTACTAAGACAATCTTCTTGGGGTATGTCAAGAAGAGTGATGCTCGAAAATTTCTTGATATTGAGTCAAATCATATCATTGAATCTCACGACGCAGAATATTTTGAAGACAAATTTGCAAGGCACAAGAATATTGTTCTTGCGGATGTACCGGAGAACAATGAGGGTGCGCAGCAAACTGAAGTCTTCAATGAAGATGTGGTCCAAGAAGATGTTGTTGAAACAACGATTGAACCAGAACAAGCTGAGCCGTCAGCTAAGCGTGTGAGGAGGCCGAAGGACTTCGGAAGTGACTTTGTCACCTATCATGTGGAAGCAGATCCGCTTACCTATGATGAGACGATGAAGACCAGAGATGCAGTTTTCTGGAAGGAGGCGATTGACAATGAAATTGATTCCATCACCTCAAATAACACTTGGGTGTTGGTTGATCTTCCTGAAGGAGCGAAACCCATCGGATGCAAATGGATCTTCAAGAAGAAGATGAAAGCAGGCGGAACTATTGACAAGTTCTAGGCTAGGCTAGTAGTCAAGGGGTTTTCTCAGAAGCAGGGAATCGACTACTTTGACATGTATGCACCAGTAGCCCGGATGACTACCATCAGAATGTTGATTGCTCCGCAGCGATACATAAGATGGTGATACATCAGATGGATGTGAAAACGACTTTCCTAAATGGCGAGCTGACCGAAGAGATTTACATGCAACAACCAGAGGGATTTGTCGTCAAGGGTCTTGAAGACAAAGTCTGCAAGTTGGTGAAATCTTTGTACGGTCTTAAACAGGCTCCCAAGATGTGTCATGAGAAATTTGACAAGGTTATAAGGTCAAATGGCTACATGGTCAGCGAGACGGACAAGTGTGTTTACACGAAGTTCGCTGATGGAAGAGGTGTGATCGTTTGTCTGTATGTGGACGACATGCTTATCCTAGGTACGGATATGAGCTGTGTCACGAAGACAAAGAGGTTCATCTCGAGCAAGTTCAGTATGAAGGACTTAGGGGAAGCTGATGTGATCTTAGGGATCAAGATCATCCGGACAGACACTGGACTAGCGCTGTCACAGTCTCATTATATTGAGAAAATAATCACTCATTATGGGTATCGGGATCTTCCAGGGATCGATACGCCGTACAGATGTGATCTGAAGCTGAAGCCTAATTCAGGGAAAAGCGTCTGGCAGCTGGAGTATGCAAGCGTAATCGGGAGTTTGATGTATGCTACTACTGCCACAAGGCCTGATATAGCTTTCGTCGTGGGAATGCTGAGTCGTTTCACGAGCAACCTTGGTGTTGAACACTGGAAGGCTGTGAAACGGGTTATGAGATATCTCAAGAAGACTCAGACATATGCACTGTACTACAGCGGAGATCCGTAAGTAGTGGAAGGCTTCAGTGATGCCAGCTGGTGCTCAGATTTGGAGAGCAAGAGGTCCACAAGTGAATATATTTTCACAATGGGTGGAGCTGCTATATCATGGAAGTCGAAGAAGTAGACAATGCTCTCGCGGTCATCCATGGAATCTGAGTTCTTTGCACTTGACACCGCAGCCGAGGAAGCAGAATGGCTTCGGGAGCTCATGTATGATCTTCAAGTGGTTGGGACGCAAATACCGGCAATACCGATATACTGCGACAACCAGGAGACTGCGACGGTGGCATCAAATGACCTCTTCAACGGAAAGAAGAGGACTGTGCGGTTAAAGCACAAGACAGTACACGATTTTATTAAGAGAGGTGTAATTGCAGTGATTGATGTTCGGAGTCAGGAAAATCTGGCGGATCCGTTCACCAAGGACCTCAAGCGCCAGCTGGTCGATGACTCAGCATGTAAAATGGGCTTGAAGGCATTTTGATATTAGTTATTGTATTCCTACCATAAAGTTTTATGCTATTAGTTCAAGGATTTATCTACTAGGCATCTAGCTTTTGGTTCAAGGGAGGACCATTAACTGGAAGAATATCAGGAACGGTGGGTACATATTCTATTGGGCATGGAGAGGTAGAGTGTTCCAAGTTCTCCGACGAACTTGCTGGTTCCTGAAAGCTATTCGTGTGGGACGAATAAAGCTTTGAGCAACGGTGATCATTTACCCCAGCAGGAGTTTTTACATCTTTCGCATGTCACCTTCCTTTTTCATTTATCAGGATTCTATTAGCGCACCTTTGGTGAAGTGTTTGCGTTGGTATTATCAGAATTCTATTAGCGCACCTTCGGTAGTGTTTGCGTTGGTATTATCAGAATTCTATTAGCGCACCTTCGGTGAAATGTTTGCGTTGATATTATCAGAATTCTATTAGCGCACCTTCGGTGAAGTGTTTGCGTTAGTAGAAATCTGTGCACCTTCTGTGAAGTGTTGCATTAGTGAAATTTCTGTTACGTACTTTCTGTGAAGTGTTACGTAATAACGATTGTTTTTACAATTGTTACGAATTTCCTGTTTTCCATCGAAAAATTGTGCCTCGGCACTAACAGGTGAAAGGTGAGGTGTGCACTAACAGGATAGCGCAGGGCATGATCATCCATTAGATGATTTTCAATAAATACAGTGATATTTCTAATTCTGATGTAAAATATGAATCCATCACTTTTCTTACAAGATATCACCAACGAAAAGGAACAAAATATGTAACTTAATTAAAAGTAGAAATATGTCTTACCGATGAATCAGTGTATAAAGCCTTCTTAATTAGAGTGATCTCTCTATTTTTCATTGCCTTCATGTTCAGTGCATTCCAAATACGCCTGTAGGTTGTTATATTGAACAAGTAGACAGCAAAGAGAAAAGTTTTCTTTTCTTTCTCTTTATACTTTGTATTATCTATAGCATTTGAAGAACTAATGATGTAAGTATTGGGTGGAAGCTCCTCATCATCATCTCCACCCTTAGTGACAAGAGCAACATTGTAAGGGTTGTCATATTGATTAAGATCAGATACATCAGTTGGCTTCACATTTGACAATACAAATACATCACCTCTCTTTGGTTTGTAAATTCTGTTTTCTCCACCATGAGAAGCATTTGTTGCAGTGCCTACTAAAATATAGTACGAACATGTTTTCTTTGAATTGGTCCTTTTGAGCGTAAGTATATTGACAAAGGGAGCTTGAGATAGAGCTTCAAAGCAAGAACATAAATCCGCACGTAGTTCTTCGAGGAACGGAAAGACGAATGACATAAGGTAACCATCCAAGGATTTAAAAGTATTTGGAATTTTGACAACCTGTACAAAAGTTGATTTGAGAAATTAGAAAAGGCTTAGCGACCAAAAGTAAGAAAATATTTTCTGCAAATTTGCATCATTCAAAAGATTCTCTGTTAGAAGTTTAAAAAGATTCAAAATTTCCACTCAAATTTTCAATCATCCTAGCTAGAACAAAATTCCCTGCTCGATGCTTGAATCAGAAGGGTCGGAGCATAATCCTCTGTTAGGTGTTTCTTATGTAGGAGGTTCTTTACCTTGTAGTGATTATAATGTATAGCCTCATATGGACTTATGAACTTTTATAGCATAATCCTCTGTTAGGTGTTTCTTATGTAGGAGGTTCTTTACCTTGTAGTGATTATAATGTATAGCCTCATATGGACTTGTGAACTTTTATAATTATTAGATTGGACGAAGTCATTACTAAATCAGAGACAGTTTACAAGTCTAAACGTTTCCTGATGGCCATAAACTATGTTGCACGGACACGGATGCAACACCGCATGGTAAGGACACGATGACATGGACACGACACCTTTATGGTGTGTCCTAGTGTATTTTAGAGTGTCCAAGCTGTGTATGATATGTGTTGATACGTGAATAGCTCCAATTTATGATTTACAGAAGGAATACAGCCCATACTTGAAACTTTTAAATTTAATTTTTCTAACAAGGTGTTTCTATTGAAATTTCTTTTGGACTAATTTGCAAACAAATGAACTTTTTCCTATAATCAATTTAATACAACAGACTTTTGTTGACATGAAAATGAACTAATTTAGTTTTGTTGCTATCACCTCTTATCCACATTGCAATAACACAAGTGTTGAACAGATTGCTAGCAATCCAACGTTCCACGAGCGCACAAAGCACATTGAGAACGATATATGATTGTCATTTTGTGAGCCAACACTATCTCATTGGGACAATCTCCCTTCCTTTCGTCACTTTCCAGCTTCATCTTGCAAACCTTTCACCAAGGCGCTCTCTCTCTCTCTCTAGCGACACTCGCTTCTGATAAGCAAACTTGTTAGTTGACCCACCGTGAATTTGGGGGTGGTTTAGTATAGTATAAGTGCCTTGTTCTTACTCTTGTATAACTTTAGTTTCTGCTTTCTGGTTCTTTTATCTTTTATGCCTCTTTTAGTCAACAGTGAAAATGATGGATAACTACCTACTAATACCTTCCATAAAGGCCAGAATGAAAATCAATGTTAAAGAGTATATTAAAATGTTAAGAGTTTGTGCATAGTCTAGTTTAATTAGTATACATTGGATAGAATCGAATTTGGAGGCTCATCTCCTCCTATATTTATGCACTCAAAGCAAATGTTCCTAATTGATCCTGATGCAGCCTCTTTAACGTGGTATGAGAGCTAGGGTGATACGGACTAACTCAAACTATAGCCTACACCCCCAAAAAAATACCTAGCCCACCAATCACCCCATTTTCCCGATAATTCTAACATATATCCCAAACTCATCTTCTTCTTGGCTTAGTTGAGAAGTAAACTAGATCCCCTCGAGTGAAATTGAAAATTTTACATAAGATTTTCGTATACATACTCCTTGCAGATCTTCCAACGAATCAAACTCCATCTTGGCCAAGTACGACTTCCTTACCTTCTCAAACTCCATCTTGTGGTTGAGTTTGGGTTCGTTCAGTAAAAATTAATTGAAATTAATAATAGAAAATCTTGGTTGGTGGGATTTGAATTTGATTATTGAGTCCTAACAAAATTAGCTAGTTTCGATATAACAAAGTTTTAGATATTAAAACATAGCCACTAAATATATCTTATTATAGATGAAATATATAAGTTTTCTATGAATTTGATGACGTCTGGGAATCTCATTCCTAGGAACGTAGAATTTCGGGCAGGGCCAGACCTGGCCCAGGGTGGCCAGGGAGACCGCCTAGGGCCCACGGATCATCATGAGGGGCCCAAAAAAATTAGTTTAAAAATAAATATGTTAATAATTTTGTATCTCAAGGAGAACTAGTATGTACCATGGGCCATCTTAGGTACAAAGTTATTGTGGGGTAGTGGTTAGTACTTTAGACTTATATAGTAAATATCCTAAGTTCAATCCTTGGTTTTAAAATTTTCAAGTTCTTTATTATATTTTTTATTACATATGGGGACTTATTTTGAAAGTTCGTCCTGGCCCCCCAATGATCTCAGGGTCGGCCCTGATTCCCGGCAATATCCCTATTGTAATCCCCAACCTAAATAAGAAATTTCAAGTTGGCAAATACTACAAAACCAATGGAGTATTCATAACTTCCAAATGTGTTTCCTAAATCTCATGTGCTCCATTAGGTATTGGAAGATGTTTAGAGAAAAAATTAACACCAATATATCTTAATTTTTCTAACTACTATATAGTCTAACGCAACCAAAGGAGTATTCATAATTTCCAAATGTGTTTCCTAAATCTCATATGGTCCATTAGGTTTTGGAAGATGTTAAGAAAAAATAAATAAATAACACCAATATCTTAATTTTTCTATATGTCTAATATATAGTCTCCAAAAAGAAGACCAGCTCATAAGAGAAGCATGCATGATCAGTTGATGAGAACAAAGTAAACATGTAAAATATAACTTTGAAGAAGTAAGGAAAAGATGTTCACATTGTGTTTGAAGAGATCCTTGTTGTAAATGTCTACCAGTGACCAAGAAAATATCAGCCTCGCCAAATCCCCCTTAGGTTTCTTCCCACCTCCCTCTTTCTCCTTCTCTCTTCCTTTTCGTCCCTTCCTTCCCATCTCTTCAACCTCTACCTGTCACTTCAAAGATATCATAGTGCCATTTTATGTCACTTCAAATCCCCCTTGGTACATAATCCTCCATCTACTCTGTTACTTCAAATTCCCTTTGGTAAATAAATTGTGTTTTTTTTATGAATATATATGTTATGTAAAGTATTGGTCAGAGTGTTTTTTTTTATGAAGTTTGAACATACTAATTGCATGCAACGATGCAACGCATGAATAGAATTTGATTTTGGTAGAGACCAACAGTCACTTTCGGATTGGGCCGTCCATTGGTTGATGGACATTAGGCCTTTCATTACCAGAGCAAATATGTTTTCCCCAACACTGGTGGTCTACCAACCATGATTTCTCTTCTATAAAAAAAAATATAGAGCACATCAATTTCAAAAAAAAAAAAAAAATACACAAAATCGATGGGATCCATTTTTATAGGAGGGAATATGGTTGGGATACAGAATTTGGGGACAGCAGATCAACTCTCTTTCATTACAATTGCTAATTTGAAATGTAAATAGATTGATTTTTTTTCGTTACTTTCTTTTTTCTAAGGCTAAATTTCAACTTGATATAGTTTTTCAACTTGATACCTTAAACGTTAAAACTAGACAATTTGATAACACCAACTATTGAAAAATTTCAAATTGACACCCACTGTTAGCCAGCTGTCAATTTTTTTGGTAAATTTTTTTTTTTAAAATAAAAACCCTAAATTACCCCATCCCTCTCCCACCCCAACCTACCCTACCCCACTGCTGCCACCCCCATACATCTTGCCGTCGCACGCGACCCCGCGCTGCTTCCCGTCGTCGCACGCGCCCCTGACCTAGATGTCGCATGCATGCGCCCCCCCCCCCGCCCCCAGCTGCCGCATGCGCCGCCGCCCCTACTGTTGTCGTTGCCGCCCCTATAACACTTTTGTGGATGACAAATGAAAGCTTGGTAGAGTTAATAGAAATGGCCTTTGGTGGTTGAGAAAATTTAAAGCTTAAAGTAATAAATCTGAATGAAAGGATTCAAGACTTTAAATACAAACTCACAAAGGAAGAGCATTTAATGTACAAAGCTATATAGTATACCAGCAGCATAATGGCTTGCAATATTAATGACTATAAATTCCACCATTGGGATCACTAATACAAAGGAATCCGACCGTTGGATGCATTTAATGTTCTAGATCAAAGTCTAAGTGACACGGGACGAAGACCTAAAAACAAATTATTAACATGAAATTAGGGATTTGAGAAGATTATGGTACGGAAGATTTAAGTGAAGAGTGAACAACAACTATTATGAATTTAATTATAACAAACATCATAATAGAAATAGAAAATAATAATTAAGACTACTGATAGAGATCAGAAGCGGAGAAGCTACGTTGAAGATGTTAACGTCGAAAGCGGATAAGCAACTAAGGTAGAGAGATCCAGTTTAAGGTTTTGGCATCACACCATATAAACTAAAAATAGATTTCTCATTCTCAATTCTTCGATCCATACCTTATGAAATTACAAACTATTTATAAGATACAAAACAATCAAAAGAAGATAAATTAAATATCTAAGTTTTTATCCATACGATAAGTCAATTCCAAATCAACCCCAACTAACTCAAGAAATAAAATTATCTTTATTTTGATTTATCCTAACAAATAAAATAAAAAACCAAAAATAACTGAAAGTTTAAGTTGTTCTCCATCATTAAAGATCTCAAATAAATACTTATTCTAATTTTTCAATAATTATAATTTGTTCCAATAAATAGAGGAGGTCTATTTTGTCTAAGTGACAAAAAGGAAGAGATACTAATTAAATTGAGGGAGAGTTTATCATTACGGGAGAGCTATCTCCAAAACATGTACTGTTTGCCAATTATCAAAATGGAAAATTTTGTTAACACATTGATTTTGATAAATTATATAATTGAGACTGGTATAGTCCTTCTAAGGAGTATTTAAAGTGTCTTAGGAATCTTGTAAACACTAGAAATGGTTGACAAAATTGAAAGCTAGTCTAGAAACCATCCCTACTTAGTTTTGACCCTTCAACCGGTATACCGACGGTATACGGGTCCATACTGACGGTATACCGACATTAACCATACTATTTGTCAATTATCTAAATAGGAAGATTGTTGGCACATTGATTTTGACAAATTATATAATTGACTGTCTGTGCTATTTTAGGCTGACTGTAAATTGCAGAACTACTGGATTCATCAAAAAAGCGCAATTTATTACTTCAGACATATAGCACCCAAAAGCTTCCTTATAATGTACCTACAAAATTCACAATTTCAAATGAGCATGCACCTGGTATAATCCATCAAGGAGTCTGTAAAGAGCCTTAGGAATGTTTGCCATGAACAAAAGTTATACGAACTTTTTGCATTTCAAACAAGAGAAGTACAAGAGATTCCTAAACAGGAAATATAAGTACAATTTTAAATATGGAAAAGTGTGACAAGAGAGATCGAGTACTGTAGTGGCTCCTTTACTCTGTTGACGATCTGACGACGAGAAGAACTTGCTATGACTCTCTGAATGCCTGTGAGTGGTAATCTGGGCTTGCCAATCAAGAAGCGTTCGAAGATCCTGAATGAAGGAGGACTTCTTCTATTTATAGACAGGCATACAATATTTGCAGGATTGTTGGCATACAGGGGCGCTGCGCGCACGAAAAAATAGTTGAATCTGTTATAACTGCACCGTTGGAGCTGCTACTGAGCTGACACGTGGCAGTTATTGAGATTTGCCTGTTGCTGAGATCTTGAGTAGTTAGCACCCGTTCATAAACATGACTGAGTCAATGCTACATGTCGTGTGTATATCACTCGAAGATCTCATTCAGTTTAAACAAACTTGATTTGATAGTATCTAAAGAGATACGGTTGCCATACTGGCCATGTGGCCTTATTTTATTAAATGCCATACTATGAAGGAGCTGCACGCCATTGAGTCTATGCTTTTGGATATCACCAGGGCTGCACTTCTGGACGTCTTTGAGGTTGTGCTTCTTGGGGTCGCGTTGGGAGACGTGCCTTTGACTGACAGCTGCCAACTGTTATCTAACAACTGACAACTTGATAGCTGTCAATAGTGTCTTCTGACACTTCATTTGGTGTGCCATTAATGTTGAAGTGACGGCACAGTGTATGTGCCTCATTCTGAGCGCTGCGCTTCTGTGTCTCCAGGACGCTGCACTTTTGGGGCGATGAAGGCACTGCACTTTCGGGTCGTAGAGACACTACGCTTTGGGGGCGATGAAGGCACTGTACTTTCGGGTCGTGGAGACATTGCGCTTTTGGGGAGACGAGCCACTACGCTTTTAGGGCGACAAGTCACTGTACTTTTGGGGCGACGAGTCACTGCACTTTTGGGGCGTCTGAGTTGATGCCTCCTTAATTGCCGCCATTTCGAGGGGCTCGAAAAGTGGTGACTAAAATTCTTATTCAAAGGTTTCAATAAATGAGATTCATCACTACCAAAATAAGTCATATTGGCGACGAATTTAGCGACCATATTTTACGCGACATCGTCCAAACGTCGCTAAGTTCGTCGCAGATTTGCTTTAGCGACGTTTTTTTTTGATGTTTAGCGACATCTTCTGACGTCGCTAATGTGACATATTTTGGTAGTGCATTATGATGAATTATAGGTTCATCCAATTAACTCGGAGCCTTTGACTTATTGCCACATGGCATGCGGGTTGGACCACACACAGCCTATAAAAAAGAGCTTTTGAGGATGCTATTGTTCATTGCTTCTTGGCACTCCTCTGTCATGCTTGATCCCGACTTAGCTTCGGACGGCCGTAGGCCTCGCGTAGGTCGATTATTGGTTGTAGATCTCTTCGTTCAAAGAAGCTGTAGTCTTGGAGGAGAATAACTTCAAAAGATGTACTGGAGCGTTTGGCATGATGGATTCGAACCTGAACAACATCTTGACCGTGTTCTGCTTCAGAGCATCGAAATGTTGGCCACAGGGTTTGGGTTGATTGCCACCCCCTTTGTTATGCTAGAAAAGCCACAGGTTGGCTGATATGAGGAGGACACTTGCTCGTTGACAAGGAAGTGATTCGCTTTAATTAGAAAGTGATTCACTCTAGTGAAGAAGAGTGATGCACTTTTTTGGGCTATGCATTTGTAAGCTGTGTACTTTTAGGCTGAGTAGATAGTCTTTATATGTAATTATGAAGAATCTGTAATAGACCTTTGTAATCATGATTTTATAAAGCATCTTTATTTATGTACTGTGCTTTTATGTCCTTTGATGTGCGCAACAATCTTGTGTCTCCTACGCTTTGTAGATGCTGTGCTTTTCTCATGCTTCTACAAGACCCCTACAAAGTTTTCAAACTTTGGATAAAGTTTGGAATACTTTGAAAAGAAGCATGACACTGACACGTGGCACAGGGAGTGCGTACGTAACTGAGATGGATAGGACAACTGTTGACACAAAATCACAGTCAACCAAATATTGATAGAGTTGACTACATGATACTTATGATAATTCAATACGACACATGAAGACTACATCCAGTACAAGTCAGACGACAGCTCGGATTTACAATGCAAGTTATTTTGAGTCTGTATTTTTACAATTTTATTGAGTCTAGACTTATGTAAACTGAGCTGTACTGAGCATCTGAGACTTAACCTATACCCATACCCAAAATCCAATAGCTCCACACATATCCAAATAAGCCAATTGGACCCATGACCCATTCTGTGCTCTAGAGACAGAGTTCGGGCCGAACTCTGCCTCCACACAGAGTTCGGGCCGAACTCTGCCTCCTAAAAATTAGCATCCTAATTTTTAGGGTTGGCTGGTTGCAAGTTGTCCAACGGCCAATTTTTTGAAAATTCCAACCAGAATTTTGGCCGAATTCTGCCTACCTGGTATCCTATAAATAAGCCATGAATTCTCTCATTTTCAATCATCCAATCTTCTCTTCTCTTCTCTTCTCTCTAAAGCTCTATACAAGCCATACCCTTCTTCATCTACTAGCCACAAGTTCCCTAAGCCTCAAGTGCTCAGTACTTTTTGTAACGACCCGCTCCGCCCGAGCGGAACGCCGATTCAAACGGCAAGTTCAACGACTCAAACGAGCCGTCGACCCGAAGAGTTGGCCTCGACCAGATGTAGAATCGATACAAGGCTTGCATTGGTCCGTCAAGATGAATCCAGACTTAGACTTTCAAAGACGCGCTCGGAGTATCGCTCGGCCGATGCGAACATCGCTAAGGTGGGTGGCTCCGATGAACCCGTCTTTGCTTAGCCTAGACACATAATAATACGGACACTATCACGAGAATCGCTAGGCGATAACCCCGTGCATGCTAATAAATGACTCAACGCACCTAGCCAAGGGAATAATCCCATCTTGTATGCTTGTATAGAATATGGAAAAGAACATAGAAAATACGAGAAACTCTCGCACCGTGCTCTACGCTCGTGCTAAGGCACAATCTTACGTTTATGTTCCTTATGCGGCCAACAATGAAACAATGAATGGGTTACAACAATGAAACGGGAAGACTATCAACATAGTCGTTCCGAGTAGAGTATAGCAACATTGAAAGACTATGGGACCGATGGGTCGCCAAGGCGACTCCCGCACTAGGAGTTGCGTAATGCGTGAATGAATGAATCAACGAATAAATGAATGAATGAATGAATACGTGAATGAATCGATGAACGAACGAACAAGTGAAAAAAAGAAAGAAAAGAAAGAATACATGAAAGATAAGAAAGGAAAGAATGGTTAGCGACAGGTGTGACGGGCACGTGCAACGGGGCTCGCTACCCGCGCTGCACGGACGCCAACCTGGTCGATAACGCATTATGGCTAAGGGTTAGCCTACGGCTCAGAGATAGTCGCTAAGTTTAAAATGTCAAGATAATACGAAATGGTCGTGGACAAACGGCACGGGTGATGGGGGGGAATACCGTGGACGTACAGTGATTCTGCGGCACGGGCGTTGTGTAGAGTATACCGTGGCCGGCCTAGGCGGAATCAAAAGTCGGGGCTTACGGGCTGCCTGGGTGCGAGCTTGGGCACCGGGAGACGTAAGTGCAGGGTATTTCAAGAGACTTAACGGGGTGTACCAGCCATCACCCTACGCTAAGTTGAGAAATACCAAGGAGAAATGTCCAAAATGGCTTGTAAAGCCAGCGACCGGTGCATATAGATTAAGTGGACTTTGCTGGTGGCTATCCACGTGCAAGTCCTTGCATTGAAATCAAAGTAGTCTAAGTTAAATAAACAAGCGCCTACTGAACGGTTTGAAACGTATCACACCAAATAACAAAGAGTGCTTCATGCAAATAAGTTAGAGAATGAGCCTACGACGCGCTAGGACCCGAGGCAGGGACACGCTCTTGATATTGAAAGTTTACATGAAACACGTTAAGTTATTCCTTATGAACTGTTGACTAACTTGGTTTACTTTGGACAGGGAAGGCTGAACGGTAAGTATGGGTAAGTCGTGCATGTATTTCCATGCGATACTTGTATTCGGCAACACGAGATAGGCTATGCGATATGCCATGAAAATAATCCTAAGGCAAGACTAGAAAGACAATGAATGATAGACGGTGCACAAAAGTAAATTTAACGTGTTTGGTAATGATAGCATTGTGGGCGAGCTAGCCTCCCCACCAGTGCATAACAATGTACTGATAACCCCACAGTCTGCTTGCCGGATGCAGGAGACGCCGGCGGGTACGGAGCTTCCATCGAACGTGTTAAGGCACGGAGCCAACTCCGGGGCCTTGGGACGTTGCAAGAAGCTGAAGCACCCTATACAGGACATAATGTATCAGAATATCGCCATGAATCATTCCATCTTGTAAGCCACTTGGCACGTCTTTTATGTTTCAGAGAGAGAGCGCTTGAGCGATTTGTAATATCGGCCTAGCGTCGCTTGTAAACTTCTTGAATATCAATAAAGAGTTTGAATTCGCTTCAATTCGTGTTTATTTACTTTTCGCTGCAAATGGGGACACTCTGTGCGTCTCTGTGGCCTAGCTCGAATCGGCCGTTTCTGGACATAGCCTTGCACGGGCGCAACCTAGGCCCGTGCGGCATCACGCCTTAGCGAGGACGATCGCTCCTGCGGGAGCGGGGCGTGACACTTTTCAGTCAGGAGTTTGTGCAAAAGTTCAAGAAGTCGCTTGGAAAATTCCAAGCATCGCCACTGCGATCTTTGTAAGAAGTTGACGTGCTCTTCTAAAGAAAAGGCACGGGGTGTAACTACTATTTTACAAATAGTGGATTTAATCCTGAGCTAGAGTTCTCAGGCCTGGACTAGTCCTCCACGAGGGAAACCAGGTTAAAAATTGGCTGTATTTGCGTATGCTTTCTTGCTCCTTATTTATTTCCGCATTTACTCTGATTACTTTCAGCTGGTGAAAGAAGTTTAATTTTTATTGGGTATTATTGTTATAAACTCTATTCACCCCCCTCTAGAGTTGCCATCTGTTCTTCAATTGGTATCAGAGCTCTGTTCTCTCAACAAGGACTAACATCCTAGAGCTGATCCATGGCAACCACACAATCTATGATTTCTAATCACGGTGAAGGGCAGTCCACTCATAGGCCTCCCCTATTTGATGGAACTAACTACACCTATTGGAAAACAAGGATGAGCTTTTATCTCAAGTCGCTAGACTTCGACCTGTGGACCATCGTCACCGATGGTTACAAAAAGCCCGCCAGGATAGTTGTCAATGGTGATCTCGTTGAGAAACCACATGACAAATATTCTGACGAGGAGAAGAAACATGCAAGTCTAGACGCGAGAGCTATTAATGCTTTATTCTGTGCTATAGACAGGAATGAGTTCAACAGGGTCTCAACATGCACCACCTCTCACGAAGTATGGAGACTTCTAAAAGTGACGCATGAAGGAACCACCCAAGTTAAGGAATCGAAGATAAGCCGTCTCACTCAAGAATATGAGGCTTTCAAGATGAAGCCAAATGAGACGATCACACAAATGTTCACAAGATTCCTCGACATCATCAATCCCCTATCTTTGCTCGGCAAACAATATACGAATCACGAGAAGATTCGCAAGCTACTTAGGGGGCTACCAAAGATTTGGAACCCTAAGGTGACAGCCATCATAGAAGGAAATGATCTCACAACTATATCCATGGAGACCTTGATGGGAAAGCTGATGACTCATGAGCTTGACCTCAAGGACTTCGAAGAGCCTGCTCCTAAGGCTAAGGAGATCGCCCTCAAAGCTCACCGACAAAGGACTAACTCCGAAGAGATAGATGACGACAACTCGGAAGGTGATGATCAAGCTCTCCTTGTCCGCAACTTCAAAAAATTCCTTCGCTTCAATCGAAGAAAGAAGGAACCACAAGAAGATGACGAAGAAGAGCCAACTTGCTATGGTTGCAAGAAGACGGGACACGTCCGAAAAGACTGTCCATTCTTAAAGAAGAACAACCGCTATGAGAAACCATACAAGAAGGCTTCCTCAAAGAAATATGCTAACACAAGCATTTGGCATGAAAGCGAAGCTAGTGACTCCGAGGAAGAAAAGGACTCTCCTCAAGACACTGCAAACGTATGCCTAATGGCAACGTCCGACAAGGTATCAAACGAAACTCTTGATGATTTTACTTTTGATGAACTTGGCGATGCTTTCACCGATTTACTTGATGACCATAAGAAAGTCATTGGTAAATATAAACATGCCAAGGAAAAGATCAAAAGTTATGAAGTCGAAATTCAAAGACTCTCTTTACTGCTTGATAACATTAGAGACACTTCACCCACAGAAGTCATAAATGAGGTATCTAAGCTTAAAATAAGCCTATATGATGCCGAAGCACGCATTGAACAACAAACACAAGAAATTACAGCACTCAACACGGAGCTTGCTGAAGAAAAGAGTAGACACAAGATTTTTATTACTAAGATATGTGGTTTGAATGCTAAGGTTACTGAACTGCAGGCTGTCTCTAAGAAATTAGAGACTAAATTGGGAAAACAGGTTGCTCAACCTCAAACCCAATCACATGAGACACACACAAAGCATGACACTACTCATACTAGTCAACCACGTCATCCACATGCAGCACGTAATCATGCTTACATATACACACACTTTCATAAAGCACACAAACCACATGCACGTAGAAATAATTCTCATATGTCACAGTATCACCATGCTATTGCACATCACTCTACATATAGACATCATCACCATACTAACTCTATATATCATCATGCTACTCTACATCACTCTACTTATAGACATCATCTGCATGATCCTAACATAAATATGAATGCTATATGTACTTATTGTGGATTACATGGACACATTTTACCACAATGTAGAATTAGAAGATTAGTAGATAGAAAGATATATGCATGGTTTCCGAAAACTAACTTTTTAGGACCCTCAAGAACTTGGGTACCAAAGGTCACATCTACTCTTGATGTAGGTGGACCTTCCCTCCTCAACTAAGAGTATGTAGATTCTCGATAGTGGATGCTCGCGACATATGATAGGAGACGTAAATCTTTTCGCATCACTATCGATGAAGAGAGAAGGATATGTATCCTTCGGTAACAACCTAAAAGGGTATATTATAGGTAATGGTATTATTGGTCATCCTCCCTCTCCCGTAATAAAGGATGTCTGCCTAGTGACCGAGTTAAAGCATAACCTGCTCAGCATTAGTCATCTTGCTGACCATGGATATGACATTAACTTTGGACAAAATAAATGCTTTATTTATGATATGTCAACGGGAGACATTGCTTTTGAAGGGGTAAGAGAGGATAATATTTATATTTTCTATCTGTCTAGAGATACTAACAATGCAGGTAGATGCCTATATGCTCATAAGGATGAAAGATTACTGTGGCACCAGCGTCTTGGTCATGCCAACATGGATACTATATCCAGGCTATCGACTAAGAAGCTAGTTAGAGGCTTGTCCGACATCACATTCAAAAAGGACACTGTTGTAGGAGCGTAAAAAGTGCTTCAAAGAAAGAGTCATCTCATTCATAAGTGATCTGCTTTACGCCTAGCAGAGCGGGTAATCTCTTTATGCCCAAGACTAGGCTAATCGCTTTACGCCTAAGCAGGCTGATCATTTTACGCTCGGGTCTACACCCATGGTTTTACGCCAAGGACAGAGCAGCCACTTTTATGCTGGACAAAGCCGTCAAATCTCGCATTTAATGCAAACTCTGACATGGAGATATTAATGATGGCATATATCACAAAGGGATTTGTTTTTACACAGAGACCAATGTTGTCGTTTAGTGTGTAGATTGAGCTACTTTACGCTCACACTACGGCTTCTTTTACGCACGAAGATTATACGAGCCTTTACGCTCAACAGTCGACGTGTGCGTAAAGTCTATTTGAGCTGCTTTTACGCTCAAGGTTATTTAATAACCACTTTACGCGGGAAGTCTATGTCAGGGCTATTTTACGCCAAATCTACTGCTTTACGCTCAGAGTACATTGGGGCTATTTTTATGCCCTATTCTCCTCCACCAGTTTGGAACGTGGTTTGCTTACGTGGCTTTCATGCCATTCTTCTCGAAGAACGTGTGTACATGCATCCTATTCTTACTGAAGTGATGGGACACACGTCAACATATGCAGCGGATGGCTTCGATCATGGGTGGCAGTTGTTAGCGTAAAGATGGAACTTTTGCTGAGTTTTTACGCACAAGAGCCCAAGTCTATAAATAGACTTATTTTTCACAAGACAGGAAGGAGGACAGAGAGAGGAGAGAATACAGAGATCAGAACTTAGAGATTTTGATTCTCCAGAGCATTCTTTTTCAACTTTTCTTTCAGAACAGAGTGAAGCAAAGCAGGAAAGCATTCGGCCTCGCCATCAGTGCCCAAGTGCGTCGATACCTTTCTGGTGACTTAGTTCTTTCAGTTGTTCTACTTCAAGCAGTAATCTTCATCATCATCATATGGTCCAAGGAACAAAGTGATCATTTACGAATCAGACTTCCATAGCAATACTTCTCCAGAATCAAATTTGTACTTCTTGTACTTTTTCTCGTTTTATTTTCAAAAGCCAATTTCTTCAAGGCATTTTGTTAAGTGAAACAAAAATGGCGACTCTGCTGGGGAAGACCTTCTCCTCTGACGAGGAGGCAATTGCTCAATATGATGATGTTTCGGTCGGTTCGACCAAGAAGACTCTGGTTGTGCACTTCGACCAGACTGCCTACGAAGAAATGCTCCGAACTGGGGGTGGTTTTCGCTGCTCCAATGTTCAAAAGTCTCGCAAAGCACGAAAATTTTGGATCCCAAAGTCCAAAGTAGCTGCTGATCTCTCTGTTGCTTCTGATAATAAGGGAATTCTTCCCTCTCCTGTCGTAGGGGCTCCCGTTCATAACGAGGCAGTCCTTACTTCGACGTCGCTCTCTAAGTGTGACAATTTGTCTCCCGTCTGTGACGGTGTAGATGATCAGGTTCTACGCCCACTGCGTAAGAACCAGGTTTTACGCCCACTGGGTAAAAATTAAGTTTTACGCTCAAGGCATAAGAATGAGTCTCCCATTTGTAATGTGGCAGATTCTAATGCTTCTGAGTGTAAAAATAAGTCTTCCGTCTGTGACGTGGTAGACACACACAAATTACACTCCTCGCGTAAAACAAAATCTCCCGTCTGTGATGTGGTAGATAATCAATTTTTATGTTTTACGCGTAAAGGTAAGTCTCCTGTCTGTGACAGTGTAGATAAAATCCACAACGATGTTTGCACATCTAATGTGAATGTACCTAAACGCATACAGCGTAAAAATATTGTTGGTAAAACTTCTGTCCTACACCAACAACCTTCTTATACTGCTTTACGCAAAGTACCAAACTTGCAAATCACGTGCCATGAAGATGGAGTCCTTCGTGCTCAAAAATCTCAAGATTTACGCACACAACTCCAAACGCGTAGAAATATATAATTTGGTTCTGCGAATGCTGCTAGTAATCTTCTTTACACACAGGGTACTAAACGTTTTTCTACCCCTAATGTGATAAAGAAGAATACTCCCTCCACTCCTTCTGACTTACGTGAATTGCTAATACAAAAGCGTAAGAATTCACAATCTCCGGTGACGCTCCCCCAAGAAAAATATCATTGTGAATATCACCAGGTTGTGATCAATTGTTGTTGTTCAGCTTCAAAACGGTCAGTTTTTGATCGATTGAGTTTTAATTCGCTTCAACATCAAGCTGAAGACCAAGAAGATGAGCTGTCATATGCATCAGTCAACATGGCATCTCATACTAACAGAGGACGACGTCCGAGACGGAACATGTCCCAAACTCCAGGTCAACAACAGTTCAACAGACTTCTTGATTCCTTTGAAGGAGTATATCAGAATACTCAATCAAGAAGACAAAGGCAATTACAGACTTCTGATTCAGAAGCTGGGGGTACTCAATCTTTTGAGTCTGATACCGATAGTGTGGATTCATACTTCTATACAAATCCTTTCGTATCTTCAAGAGAGGTTAAATCCTACGCTGTTGGAGATAAACCAGAGACGTCATCTGCTAATACAGAACAACGTCTCACTGCCGTTGAGCAATCACTGAAAGATATGCTTAACATGGTGCAAAGTATGCATCAGATAATTTTGAATCAGCAAACTGCTCAGCCGACGGTAATAACACCAGTACCAGTAGCAGCACAAACTCGAGATAGTCAAGGGGCTGAAATACCTTTGAATACTCAAGAGCCGGCTGTTAATCAGAATTCTTCATCTCTAGATCCTATCATTTCTGAAGATGTACCACCTCCAGTGGGGGTTACGGTACATCCAACAACCATTCAATCAAATGTGCTTCCCCAAACCAGTGAAGCCATTCAAGCAATGCGTGAGCTCAAAGCACAGTTTGAAGTTTTGAGGCACAAAGATCAACTCCAGAGGTTAGGGATCAAGCAACCTTATCCTCCTCATTGGAACGATGTACCCTTCCTACCGAAATTTAAGCCACAATCTATGCTTTTGTTCGATGAAAAAGCATCTCCCAGTCAATATATCAATTATTTTGATATTATGACTGTACACTTGCAGAAAAATGATGCTATTCTCACTCGAGTGTTCATCGGGTGCCTGACAGGTTCAGCTTACGACTGGTATCGTAGTTTACCCGATAATTCTATTTCGTCTTTTGACGAATTCAAGGCAATGTTTCTCTCTCGTTTCTATGAAGGAGGTATGGACATGAACATGTCTTCCTTGATAGAAATCAAACAAAAGGAGAAAGAAGATACTCGAACGTTCATCGAACGTTTTCGACAAGCTACTTTAAAGATGTCTCCTGGTATGCCAGATTCAGCATTAATTGATACATGCAAGATGAATCTGCGACCATCTATCGCTGTTTTCACGGGTTCCCAATTCTTAGATTGGGCTTCGTTTATCATAGCAGCAGTTTCTGCCGAGACTAATGGTAGGTTGGCTCGAGAGCATGGGATGATTTTCACTTCAGAAGATAAATGAAAGAAAAGTAATCCTAGTAATAATCTTGGCAATCGTAATGTGAGGGAAAAAGATACTCTTATGGTCAATCTTTCCAAGAACAAAACGACGCCGAACAATCAAGAATCTTCCAGGCCAAAGGAAGAATATTCTTTTGACGAAAGTGATATCCCAGGGATATTTCAATGTCTGGTGAAGAGTGGTAAACTTCAGATTCCGGAGCCAAAGAGGCCTAATGAGGTGAATCTGACTGATAATCCCAAATATTATATCTATCATAGATACATCAATCATCCTACCAGTGCTTGCTATGTCTTAAAAAAGAAAATCCAAGAGCTGATTAACGGTGGTGCTATTGCTTTAACCAATGATGACCATACGGTTACGACCAATATGGTTTCTCTTCAGTTCAAAGATTTTCCTCTACAGCAAGTCCCAGATGAAATTATCCCAATTTCGAAGGCGACGATGAAGATCGTGAATATCCTGCCTGCTAGAGAAGAAAATGCAGGATTACTGCCGCTTACACTAAAGAATGGTGAAATCATGTGGGTACATCCTGACTTAGTGCCTGAATTGGAAAATGAAGATAAAACTTCAAAATCCAAGAAGGGCAAGAAAGTCAGAACCTGCAACATGATTTCGCATGTTATTCCAGATCCCGATGACTTGGATCACCTATGGGATGGCCTTCCTTTAGAAGATAGACTGAAAGGACTGAACATCTGTCCTCCAAGTCTAGCTCCTCCTACCAAGCCCAAGCTTACTCATCAGCAGTGGTTAGCCATGAATAGTGTTCTTTTATATCGGGCACAGCAAGTTTTTGCTGCTTATGAAAAAGCTCCGACAGGGATTTCTTCTCGTATCCCGAATCCTTCTCCTCCCGTAACTATAGTGACATCTATTCTTCATTCTTCTGTGGTTACAAAAAGTCCTGCCTCTTCCTCTTCCGTTGAGACACTTATTAAAAATCCACTGCCCACTCACTTGTATAGTCAGCAATCTGTTCATCTCATGAAGAAGATGGATTATGACTTTCAAAAGGCAGAAGGTTTGAATTATGATAAAGGAATACGACTTCCTTTACAAATTCAAAGTCAAAATTCCACTGTTGGATTGGGTTCTGAAGTTCCTCATAACAATCCACACAAGAAGAAGGCTAAGAGAGGGAAGACAAAATTCTGTAATATGGTACTTCCTTCTCCTGAGTCTGAAGAAGAAACTTTTACTGGTACAAGATCTGAAAAAGAGTACCATAAAGACTATGAGGGATTCTCCAAAAAAACTGAAGACGTAGTGGAGACACTACCAATTCAACCTTCTCCTGTTCCTGCTAAACCTTCTGTGGTTGAAAAGGGGAAACAGAAAGCAGTACGCTTCGACGTTCCATTGAAGTCTGCTTCCAGTCAGGGGGTAGTGATGAAGCCTTACAAATTTGATATTCTAGCTCAGTTAGCCAATACTCCGGCTAGACTATCTATATTTGAGTTGCTTCGCCTTTCCAGAGAAAGCAGAGAGACTTTGAGTGAAGCTTTACTTCAAGCAGATTCATGCTTGGCTCAACTCAAGACTCCTGATAATATACCAGTGTCATGTCCACAATGTCATAGTGTGATGGAAACAATTTCCAACATCACCTTTATGCAAGAAGATATGTTGTTGAAGCATAACAAGCATGATAGGCCTTTGTGCTATACTGGGTATATTAGATCTACTGAAATTGACAGGATTTACATTGACCCCGGGTCCTCAATTAGCATAATTCTTCAGAGTATTCTAAGACCCCTGAGGATTTGACTTACACTAGTACTACGATAGTCGGTTTCAACTCTGGCAAGAGCAAGCCATTAGGGAAGATTCGTCTGCAGATTCAGATTGGTGATCTTCGAACCATGGTAACTTTCTATGTTATCAACTCAGACGTCTCCTATAATATCCTTTTAGGGAGACCGTGGATTCATGAGCATAATATTGTACCTTCAACTCTCCACCAATGCTTCAAGTATGTGGATTCCCAAGGAGTTGTGAAGACTGAATTTACTGATATCAATCCCTTCAAGGGTGTCGAAGCCTATTTTTCTGATTCAAGGCTTTATAAACAAGAACATGTGAAAGAGATATCAGATATGGCTGAAGATCAATCACCTACCGAGGATCAGTCTATTAATGAAGATCCGCCAGAGGAGCAACCTTTGAAGATCATAGTCAAGGGACGAATCCAATTCCAATCTGTCAATGATCAACCTCTGATAATCAAGGTTAAAGGAATAACTCAAACTTCATCTGAGGAATCAACAAATATTCCTGCTAAGAGCCAAGTTCAACCTTTTATGATCAAGGTCAAAGGGCGTACTTCTTGTACGAATGATCCAGAACCACCATTGATTGTCAACCTTGGTAAAACTACGCAGAAGACAGATAATGGTCCACTGATAATTAATCCGAAGTGTAGCAGTCAAATTGTAAATGATGTAAATATTGATCATTCTATACCTTTTGATATCAATGAAGATTTCCTTTTTGAGTATATGGCTGTCAAATTTATTGAAAGGATGACCTTATCTTCTGATAATCAAAGTCATCCATACAAAAGCGACATTGAGCCAGAAGAAACTTTATACATCGATCATAAGGAAAATTATTTCCCTTCTCATGTAGATGTTGGACCTTATGCTCAAAGGTTCCTAACATCTTCTCCTTATCTTCTACCTGTAGCCGCTTCATCACAAGCTTGCGTAACTTTTAGACGTCACGAAGAATCTTATTTCGTGGTCCCGCCTGATAAGAAAAACAAGCACCAAATTGTGTTTGGCCTGGCTAGAAACATCCCTGTTGCTCAGGCAGATGAGCTGAAGGATAAAGACAAGGGAAGAATCCGAATTGACAAGTATAGTCAACAATCTATCAAGATTATCCAGAACATGGGCTATGACTTGAAGACTATGCAAGGTCTCAATCAAGGCAAGGGTAGACGACTACCATTATGTGGTGATCCGTTTTACCAAAAGACTCGTCATGGGCTGGGATATGATTCGTCCCACATATTTAAGGATGATATACAAGAAGAATTCTCTTCTAGCTCTTCACAATCATCGGATTCAGAAGAAGTCCAATTAACTGATATGTCTCGTTCCTCAGATGATAAATCTGAGCAAATATTTTTAGCTTATATGGTTCAAACTGATGGTAAATCAGAGCCATTTGAGAATGATCCTTGGGCACAACAGATGGATACTCAGTGGGAACTCTATTTTGAACAGCGACAGCCACCTACAGAAGATGAGGTCATCCAGATTGATGTTGGGGATGGAACTACGTCCAAACCAATATTCATCAGTAAAAATCTTGCTGAAGATGAAAAGGAAGAGTTGATAAAACTTATCAAAGAATATATTGACATCTTTGCATGGAGTTATGAGGATATGCCAGGGTTAGATCCTAAAGTTGCTACTTATAAACTTAATATTCTGCCCAATGTCAAGCCTGTAAAACAACAGCAACGGTGCTTTAGACCAGATATGATGGACGCAATTGAAGCAGAAGTCAAAAAGTTGATCACATGTAGATTTGTTCGTGAAGAGCAACACCCGAATTGGGTTGCCAATATTGTTCCTGTCATGAAGAAGAACGGAAAAGTTCGAGTTTGTATAGATTATCGAGATCTTAATACAGCTTGTCCAAAGGACGAATTTCTACTTCTAATTACTGATGTCATGATAGACAATACATGTGGTTTTGAACGCATGTCTTTCATGGACGGATTCTCAGGATACAATCAGATCAAGATGCATCCAGAAGATGAGAAGCACACCGCTTTTCGTACACCCCTTGGGGTCTACTGCTATACAGTTATGCCATTTGGTCTTAAAAATGCCGGTGCCACGTATCAACGGGCTATGAGCAACATCTTTCGAGAACATCTACGGAAGATAGTTGAATGCTATGTAGATGATATTGTTGTTAAAAGTCGATCAAAGGATGATCACATTCAGGACTTGAGGACAGTATTTGATATGATGCGCCAGTATCAACTGAAAATGAACCCTACTAAGTCTTTCTTAGGGGTTTCCAGTGGCAAATTTTTAGGATTTGTCATTACTTCTCAGGGTATCCACGTTGATCCTGATAAGGTTAAGACAATTCTTGAAATGCGCCCTCCTCGTAATCTGAAAGAACTCCGTGGCTTTCAGGGTCGTATTGCTTATATCAGAAGATTTATATCTAATCTTTCCGGAAGATGTCAACCTTTCTCCCGTCTATTAAAGAAAGGTGTATCTTTTGTTTGGGATGAAGCGTGTCAGAAAGCCTTCAATGACATTAAGCAATACCTTATAAACCCACCTGTTCTGGTACCCCCGGTGGTAGGAAGGCCATTTTTGCTATATGTTCGAGCCTTGGATCATTCACTTGGCGCTCTTCTTGCACAGAAAAGTGATGTGGGTCATGAGCAAGCAATTTATTATTTGAGCAGAATGATGGTCGGAGCTGAACACAGGTATACTCCTGTAGAAAAGGAATGTCTAGCTTTGGTTTTTGCCGTCCAAAAGACAAGACATTATGTGACAGGGCAGACTATTCATGTCATCTCCAGAATAAATCCCATTCGGGTATTGATGAGAAAACCTAGCATTCTTAACTCCAGGTTGGCTACCTGGGCGATGTTGCTTACTCCTTTTGACATGGTTTATGTACCTCGAAAATCAATAAAAGGTTAAGCATTAGCCGATTTCTTAGCTGCTCACCCTATACCTGAAATATCAAAATTATATGAGGACATTCCAGATGAAGTCATGGATTGTAACCTGACTCTGAAGAATGACATATGGCAATTATATTTTGATGGGGCATCACGAGTAGGACCTAAAGGCAATATTGTCTCTGGGGTAGGAATCGTCTTGGTTTCTCCTGACAAAATGGTCATATACCGTGCCTATTCTCTCAATGAGCCATGCTCCAACAATGTAGCAAAATATAATACTCTATTGATCGGTCTCCAAGTAGCAAAACAACTGGATATTGAGATCCTAAAAGCTTATGGAGATTCTCAATTGATCGTTAATCAAGTTAGAGGGACTTATGAAGTCAGAAATCCTGATCTCATTCCTTATCATCACGTGGTAGTCGAGTTGGTCCTTTCATTCAAAGGATTCTTCATTGAATTTGTACCACGCTCTCAGAATGTGGAAGCTGATGCTCTTGCTAGTTTAGCTGCAGACCTGGCTGTTCCAATCCGAAGACAAAATACAATTACTTTGTTGGATCGAGACTTGTTCTGTGTTAAGAATAATTTGTATATTGAACAAAGTTATACTATAGAGTCAAGTTCCCAGCAGAAAGATTGGAGAACTCCATTCATTGATTATGCAGTCCATGGGATTTTGCCTGAAGATCCAAAAGAAGCTGCATCAATCAAAAGACGATCGTTTCGATTTTATTATGATTCGTCTTTACATATGCTATACCGTCGTTCTTATGATGGACTCTTGCTGCGTTGTCTCTCAAAAAGTGAAGCTAAACAAATACTGCGAGAAGCTCATGATGGTATTTGTGGTGCTCATCAACCGGATCCTAAAATACAAGACCGCATTCGAAGAATGGGGTATTATTGGCCTTCTATGATAGCAGATGACGTAGACTATGCCAGAAGATGTAAAGCATGTCAGATTCATGCTGATTTTATTTATCAACCGTCTGAATTTCTACATCCTACAGCAGCCTTTTGGCCCTTTGAAACTTGGGGTATGGATGTCATTGGTCTTATTAATCCACCTTCTGTCAAGGGACATCGGTTTATATTAGCTATAACCGATTACTTTTCTAAGTGGGCAGAAGCAGTTCCCCTTACGGAAGTAAAAATATCTAATGTGATCAGCTTCATCAAGCACCATGTCATTTATCGCTACGGGATTCTTCGACGAATAATTTATGACAATGGTCCATAATTTGCCAGTCAGGCATTTTATCGATTCTGTGACAAGAATCGAATTCAGAATTTGGCTTCTACGGCTTATAATCCAGCTGCTAATGGTTTAGCCGAAGCTTTCAATAAGACGATCATTAAACTCCTCAAAAAGTTTGTCTCTTCTAATAAACGTGATTGGAATGAGAAACTTGGAGAGTATTTATGGGCTTATCGAACAACAGTCCGGACTCCTACTGGTTTTACACAATTCTCTTTGGTTTATGGATGCGAAGCTGTCCTCCCATTAGAAATCCAGATCCCATCTCTACGAATAGCCATTGCTAATGAGCTAACTACAGAGAATAATGATCGCTTACGACTCCAAGAACTTGAAGGATTGGATGAGAAGCGTCTTCAAGCACAACAGCATATTGAACTATATCAAGCCCGTATATCTCGAACTTTCAATCGTAAAGTGAAAGTGAGGGTATTCAAGGTTGGCGAACTTGTATTAGCTGTTCGAAGACCGATGGTAATGACTCATAAAAGCAAAGAAAAATTCCAAGCAAAATGGGAAGGCCCTTATGTAATTGAGTCCGTATTTTCCAATGGCACCTATCGGTTATCAAAGCCCAATGGAGATCTACTCATGATGCCGATCAATGGCAAATTCCTTAAGAAATACTATGTGTAAAAAAAGGGGAGCTAGAATGAAAATAAAGCTCCTTTTATTATTTTTGTTCGAGACAAAAGATTAAGGACGATGGCCACTCCCTTCGTTGTTGAATACATAGTCAGCCAATGCATAGAAGGCGTCGTTTCCTGAACTCATGAAAAATTTACAGACAGCCATCCTCGACGCTTCTTCTTCAAGAGTTTTCCCTGGCTCTACTAAGAAAGCAAGGATGTCTTCGGGTAGCTTAGGCGTAGAAGAGCTTCCACCTATTTCGGTTGGGCCCGATATAGTGGGTTCAACGGGGAGTGCCTCAATGACATCCTCAACCTTTATGGAGACTTCATTCTTTTGCTGTGCATCCTCGGAAGACATTTCCAATAGAGGAGTGGAAATAAGAATAAAATGTTACAGAGAGTTCTTGCCTATTTATAGAAGAGGACTGTTGATGAACCGGTCTTTAAGATTGAGAACAACTTTTCATTCCCGAAAAGACCTGTCCATTCGTTCTATCGGGTTCATTCATTTAATTGCGGAATCGAATCAATGTTTTCTTTTCCCAAAAATTACGATTCATTCATACATTAAGATGGACTTATATGCTCATGACATCTGTCTCCTTAGTCCCCAGCTACCAAGGTTTGGTTAAGCTGATTTCTTGTCTCCTGGGAGAGGAATTTTAAATCTTCTATTTTATCAATTGATTAAAAAAATGGGATTCATTATTTATCATGTTTTCATAACCTCTGGATAAATACTAAATCCACCTTCTTTTCTTATCTATCATTTCTATTTTGACCTCTGCATAGATATTAATCTAATTTTCTTTTGAGTTCTTACATACTATCATGTCCATATTACCTCTGATAGCATTGTATACTCTAAAAATAGAAGACAAGATTTTATTATCTATCATGTCCATATTTTATCTAGATAGATGCAAATTATTGAGTTTAGAAGAATTATCATTTCCATTCTCATATCATAAAAGTCTATTACAATTCTTAGACTTTCTCACAAATCACAATGGAAATCTATTACATCTTGGATTTTCATTCTATACACCAACGATAACCTAATAGAGATCTATTTCTTCTTTGGATCTTCTTTGACGGGTTCATTGTTGGTGGCAATTCCTGACTGTCTGAGCTCTAGTGGCAACCAGAGCAGTAGGAATCAAACTCTGGTCTTCTCTCTCAGACGAGAGGAGAACCCCAGAGTATGGCAGCCCGAAGGCGTGTTGCTGCCAATACAACTGGTGGATTAGGGGCGGCCTTCCAGAGGAGATAGGAATGTATCCAGCATTGGGATACGATTTCTAGTTCTGTCGCGAAAGAAACTCTACTACCCGATTTCTCGGGGTAGAGTTGACTCCACCATCCAACTCTCCGTGTATAAAGGCTCTTCCTACCAACAGAGGAAGACCCTTCTATCCCACGAAGAGTTCTGAGTTGTCTGATTTGCGCGTCAAAAGTGCATGAGCTCCCTGATGTTGATGTCAGAAGAACACTCCTCACAGCGTCAAAATCGCCAATGCCGGTTCTGGAAAAGCTGTTCAGCCAAACTTCTGCAGAAAACAACAAAGAAAAAGTGTTTTAAACAGAAGTATTATCAGATGCGTATTAAACGCTAACTAAAAACAGATGACAAGGCTTTTTATGCTAGTGCTTCAGGTGTATCACTATTCAGCAAGGCTTTTACGCCAGTGCTTCAGGTGTATCACTA
Source organism: Iris pallida (assembly GCA_029216955.1). Lineage (NCBI taxonomy): Eukaryota > Viridiplantae > Streptophyta > Magnoliopsida > Asparagales > Iridaceae > Iris > Iris pallida. The sequence goes on along the minus strand of JANAVB010011888.1, from coordinate 314,124 downwards.
TTCAGCAAGGCTTTTACGCTAGTGCTTCAGCAAGGTTTTTGGCGTATCTCAGGTGTACCACCATTCAACAAGGCTTCTACGCCGTTGCTTCATGTGCACTTCATTAGCAAGGCTCTTTACGCTCGTCAAGAATTTACACTCATGAGCAGCTGTTTTCAACAAAAAATTCGAAGGCAGATAATTGCTTACGATCGGACTTACCACTTAAGTCAAATGGTTTTGCTCTAATAGTGGTTGAATCTACATCTGATGACTGGGCGTACAAAGGAACGCTGTTGGAAAGCATCACCATTGTCACTTGTTGGAGAACGACATTGCAGAAAGTTATCTTCAGAGGAATGAGAATGAGAATACATGAAATATTCTCGGCTATTTATAAAGACTGAAGAAACTGATTGGTATGAGTCTATTTCGGAAGAAGATCCTATTTAAAGGCTCTCGTAACCATAAGACAGATGCCACGTGTTGGTTTGTTTTTGGGAATTAACAACTATAGAAGCAGTCAAAATAAGTGCTGAACAGTTCTATATACCAACAGATGAAATTAACATCAGACTTTATTTATAAAAAGGGAGAAGTGGACCCCTACAAATTAAAGATTCGCAATACATAAAAAACATTATTTCTCTCCTTCGTTGGGCTGACGAAGGGAGACACCTAGTTCGTGCATATTGCGAATCCCGGAGCGACGCATCAGATTAAGAAACGCTTCGGCATCTCCTGGCCCTTCGTATGCAGTTGGGGGACCACCATCAATGCGATTAAGGACGGCAGGAGTTACTCCAAAATACTCTAAAAGGTTGCACGCCCGCTCGAAATTAAGCCTGGAGCTCGAAGCCTCTTTGTTGGTAATCTCGTTCTTCGGCGCCATGACAAAACGAGGATGAATGTCAAGAATAAAGAATTTGTTCTTATTTATACAAATCAAAGCAACTCTTCACATTCCTCATTGGAAACTGCTCACTCGGGAAGATATGGAGACATTCGAAAGTTTCGAGAAAGAAATTTATTGTGACGGTTAAGTGTTGACCGACATTATTTTTCTTGAAAATTATGCCGACTGTTGGATATCCCCGCTTTTACGCGGATGACTGTTGCGTATCCCGAATTTTACGCTGACTCACCAAACTTTAACTTTTACGCTTCTGTTCAAAGTGTTTCAAATTTTAGAGATATTTGAAAACTTTGAAGGGGGTCTTGTAGGAGCATAAAAAGTGCTTCAAAAAAAGAGTCATCTCATTCATAAGTGATCTGCTTTACGCCTAGCAGAGCGGGTAATCTCTTTACGCCCAAGACTAGGCTAATCGCTTTACACCTAAGCAGGCTGATCATTTTACGCTCAGGTCTACACCCATGGTTTTACGCCAAGGACAGAGCAGCCACTTTTACGCTGGACAAAGCCATCAAATCTCGCATTTAATGCAAACTCTGACATGGAGATATTAATGATGGCATATATCACAAAGGGATTTGTTTTTACACAGAGACCAATGTTGTTGTTTAGTATGTGGATTGAGCTACTTTACGCTCACACTACGGCTTCTTTTACGCACGAAGATTATACGAGCCTTTACGCTCAACAGTCGACGTGTGCGTAAAGTCTATTTGAGCTGCTTTTACGCTCAAGGTTATTTAATAACCACTTTATGCGAGAAGTCTATGTCAGGGCTATTTTACGCCAAATCTACTGCTTTACGCTCAGAGTACATTGGGGCTATTTTTACGCCCTATTCTCCTCCACCAGTTTGGAACGTGGTTTGCTTACGTGGCTTTCATGCCATTCTTCTCGAAGAACGTGTGTACATGCATCCTATTCTTACTGAAGTGATGGGACACACGTCAACATATGTAGCGGATGGCTTCGATCATGGGTGGCAGTTGTTAGCGTAAAGATGGAACTTTTAATGAGTTTTTACGCACAAGAGCCCAAGTCTATAAATAGACTTATTTTTCACAAGACAGGAAGGAGGACAGAGAGAGGAGAGAATACAGAGATCAGAACTTAGAGATTTTGATTCTCCAGAGCATTCTTCTTCAACTTTTCTTTCAGAACAGAGTGAAGCAAAGTAGGAAAGCATTCGGCCTCGCCATCAGTGCCCAAGTGCGTCGATACCTTTCTGGTGACTTAGTTCTTTCAGTTGTTCTACTTCAAGTAGTGATCTTCATCATCATCATATGGTCCAAGGAACAAAGTGATCATTTACGAATCAGACTTCCATAGCAATACTTCCCCAGAATCAAATTTGTACTTCTTGTACTTTTTCTCGTTTTATTTTCAAAAGCCAATTTCTTCACGGCATTTTGTTAAGTGAAACAACTGTACGTGCCGAATGTGAATTGAATAAGGCAACCAAGTCCTCATTTCATTCCATAAACACTGTAATCACTACTAGACCCTTGCAATTACTCCATATGGATTTATTTGGCCCTAGTAGAGTAGCCAGTCTTGGTGGAAAACTCTACGCTTTTGTTATAGTTGATGATTTTTCTAGATTTACATGGGTTTTCTTTCTTACAAATAAAAGTGATGCTATTTCGGTCTTCAAGATTTTTGTTAAGAAAGTTCAAAACGAAAAAGGCTACATGATTACTCGAATCCGAAGTGATCATGGAGGCGAATTCGAAAATACTGATTTTGAAAAGTTTTATGATTCTAATGGTTTTGATCATGAGTTTTCTTATCCAAAAACTCCTCAACAAAATGGTGTTGTGGAGCGGAAGAATAGGACTCTTGGCGATATAGCTAGAGTCATGTTGAACAAGTTCTCACTTCCGAAATACTTTTGGGCTGAAGCTGTCAGTACAGCATGCCATATTTTAAATAGGGTGCTTATTCGTCCTATTTCGAAGAAAACACCCTATGAGCTTTGGTTTGGAAGAACCCCAAATGTTTCTTATTTTATAGTTTTTGGTTGTAGATGTTTTATCCTTAACACCAAAGACAACTTAGGCAAATTTGATGCCAAAGCTGACGATGGTATTTTCCTTGGCTATGCTGCCAAGAGCAAGGGATATAGAGTGTTTAACAAACGCTCATTAATTGTGGAAGAGTCTACCAATGTGACTTTTGATGAGGATAACAGTGCAGCAGCAACTCTTGATGATGATATTGAGCCATCAACTTCTACTCCAATGAATACCTCCACCGAAACCAATTCTCTGGAGGGCTTGCCAAAGAAATTCTCTTTCAAGCCGTCACATCCAGAAAATTTGGTAATAGGTGAAGTTTCACGCGAAGTTACTACTAGATCATCATTAAGAGACTCCATTGCTAGCACTGCCTTCATTTCACAAATTGAGCCGCACAACATTTTAGAAGCTTTTGATGATGAATTTTGGATTTCTGCCATACAAGAGGAACTCAACCAATTCGAGAGGAGCCAAGTATGGGAACTCGTTCCTAGACAGGAAAATCATTCAATTATTGGTACTAAATAGGTTTTTAGAAACAAAGTAAATGAAGATGGTTCAGTTACACGCAACAAAGCTCATCTAGTAGCCCAAGGATACAACCAAGAGGAAGGTATCGACTATGATGAGACGTATGCTCCTGTTGCGAGATTGGAATCCATTTGGATGCTTTGTACATTTGCTAATTTTCAAAATTTCAAATTATTTCAAATGGATGTTAAAAGTGCTTTCTTAAATGGATTTATTAAGGAGGAAGTTTTTGTAAAACAATCCCTTGGTTTTAAAAATTACAAATTTCCCGACCATGTTTTCAAGCTGAAGAAAGCGCTATATGGCCTCAAACAAGCCCCTAGAGCTTGGTATGAACGGCTAAGCAATTTCTTGCTTGAAAAAGGTTTTTCAAAAGGGAAAATTGACACCACACTTTTCATAAAATCTTTCAAAGACACTATTCTCTTAGCACAAATATACGTAGATGATATTATATTTGGTTCTACTGATGAAACCCTCTGTCAAGATTTTGCCAAGTGTATACAGACCGAGTTTGAGATGAGGAGGTCAATTACTTTCTTGGACTGCAAGTCAAACAAATGTCAAATGGAACTTTCATCTGTCAGTCAAAGTATACAAAGGACATGCTGAAGAAATTCGACCTTGACAACGTCAAACCAATCAGCACTCCAATGGCTACTACAAATAAACTAGAACCAGATGAAAGCGGTAAACCTGTGGATCAACGTAAGTATCGAGGTATGATAGGCAGTCTACTTTATTTAACTGCTAGTCGCCCTGATATGTTTAGCGTTTGCCTGTGTGCTAGATATCAAGCAAATCCTAAGGAATCACACATGACTACGGTTAAGCGTATCTTTCGATACCTTAAGGGTACGGTTACAGTGGGCCTATGGTATCCCAAATCAATATCATTTGACCTCATTGGTTACTCTGATGTTGATTTTGCCGGATGCAAGGTCGATCGTAAAAGTACGAGCGGTACGTGTCATTTATTAGGAAAGGCTTTAGTCTCTTGGTTTAGCAAAAAAAAGAATTCTGTCGCACTATCCACAACAGAAGCTGAATACATCGCAGCTAGGCATTGTTGTGCACAAATTCTGTGGATGAAGCAAACCCTTGAAGACTACAACTTATCTTTTATGCACATTCCAATCTTTTGTGACAACATTAGTGCTATAAATCTTACTAAAAACCCCATATGTCACTCACGCACGAAACACATTTTAATACGACACCACTTTTTGCATGATCATCAGCAAAATGGCACTATTAACTTAGAATTTATTGACACTGATCATCAGCTAGCAGATTTCTTTACAGAACCATTATCCGAAGAGTGCTTCAATTTTCTCTGTCGTGAACTTCGAATTTTGGACGAAGCTGTTATTAATTAAAATAAACCTGCTATGGGTACAAGCCGAAAGGGTCCTTCTGACAACAAAGCGTAAAAGCCTAAGCGATACGGTGCACTAGTCCTCAGGACTACCGTTAGCTGGGATTCGGCCCCTGCAGCTAACCCATGGCAACTTCAAAATATTGAATTATGGCATAATTCCTTGTTTATTACATGGTTCATTTTTATTTTATCACATGCTAAAATTCAGATTTTCCATACTTCACTTTCCTTCAGCGTTAATTTTTCTTTCTCAAATTTAGTCTTTCTCAAATTTGTATATATATTATTTTATCATACTCTTTTGATCTCTCACTTTTTATAAAATTTGTAGCCTGATTTCTGTTATGTCTACAGAATCCGGAATTCGGGCCGAACTCTGCCTTACACAAAGTTCGGGCCGAATTCGGCCTGGCTGTTCCAGAACCGGGAGCAGCCTCAGCCGCTGATCAAAAGTTGATCCAATGGTCCTTATTTGCTCCGACCATTGGAACCCTTACACATATATTCGGGTTCTCCTCTTCTTTCTCCTCCATTGTCACCTTCTCCACTTCTCCAAACATATTTTCTCCAAATCCTAACCCTAATTCTTCCTCCCTAGAGCATACCTATTCTCCAAACTCAAGGAGAAGGCTTCCATAACCATTCTCCTTTATTGTTCTTCATCACATTGAGGTATATTTTACCACTTCTCTCCATTTCAATTTTCTTAATTGTCTTTATTATTTCACGGCTCCACGATTGTTCAATCGAGGGAAGAGACTTCGAACCGAGGGAGCGTCCTCTTCGAATGCTCCTCCTCGTGTTGAACCGCCCGTTGAACAACAACCACCTATCCACCCGTTGTTCAACCCACCTCGTCCACTTGACCCAAACACATTTGACGACCGGATATTTGTATCACTTGACGCGTCAAATGAATGGTTTAGTGATTTTCGGACACGTCCAGTGTTTGCGGGTCATCCTATCAATTTTACTATTTTCTCTCAATATGATTCACTTTTTCATGATCTTTGTCTTAACGAACTTGTCACCACCAACTCGGTCATATATCGTAATGCTATTCAAATGTTCTACTGCAACCTAACTCATGATGATACACATATTTTCTCACGGGTTGCGGGCATTGACATCTCTTTTGATGATTTCGATTTGGCCGAACACCTTGAACTCCAAGAGCCAAACTCATGGAAAAAGCTTGTTGAAGCTCGATCGTTTCAATTTCCCGATGGGTCTTCCCTTGAAAGCTTCAAGGACGATTTGTGTACCCCTAACACACGTCCTCGCAAGCTTTTGGCCAAGTATCTCAATCCCTATTTTTATGAACTTCATTGGATTATCTTTAATACTATTCTACCCAAAGTGGGATCTACCGTTGAAGTCACCTACTTTGAAATCTCGGCCTTGTATCACCTCCACTTTCATGTACCATTTAATCTTCCACGTACCATGATGGACTGGATGATTAATTCTAGGAAGAAACCAAGATCCTTGGTTTATGCTTTGTATCTTCCTATGGTCTTTCGTGCTTTTCGCATACATCTTGATGAGTGCCAGTTCTTACCTGCCCCTGCCTTCCTCTCTAAGGTACGGAGACTTCAGGCAGCAGTTGGCTCACCTGTTGTGTCCGAGCACTCTGACGATGAGCCCGATGCCCCTCCTCTGGGACAGGATCCTCCTCCTCCTTCTGCCACTCTCGAGTCACTCCAGACTATGCTCCGCGATCGCTTCACCTTAGAGGATGATCGCTGGACTCAGCTTGATTACCGGACCACCCTGCAGATGAGTGCCATCAGCAACTCACTGCACGATATTCAGTACTCCATGTCTCGCCATCCTTCCATGCCTATTCCTATGGAGCGGGACCCTGGTCGTGAAGGGTATCGTATCGATGACCGTTGGGTTATTCGCTACTTGGATCTGGATGCGGCCTCCGTGGACCCTCGTCGTTCCTTCACTGATCCATCCGACGACGCTGGGCCTTCACGAGCTCGATGATGGATATGGACTTCTACTTGCTGCTGCTACTGAGGATCGTAGTTTATGTTTTATGTATTTTGGATTTTAGTTGATTTTATGCACTTTGGTTGTATTAGACTTATTATTATTTGTGACTCTTGAGACATTCAGTAGTTTTATCGGTCTCTATGCAGTTTTATCTATTATCTTTTGGTGTGATTGTCAGTTCTTATTTTTTATGGTTAATTGCTAAATGCCAAAAGGGGGAGAAATTTTGGTATATTCTATATTCTTTTTATCTGTATCTGTGCTTTGGGGGAAGAATATTTTTATCAGTCCAATAGGATTCAAAGCAATATTTACGGGGGAGCTATTGCTAACTCGGTACTGATTACGGGGGAGCTATGCCATTTCTCATAAATGTGTCCAGGTATGAATATTGAATATACAACTATCATTTTGTCAATTATCAATATGGGGGAGATTGTTGACACAAAATCACAGTCAACCAAATATTGATAGAGTTGACTACATGATACTTGTGATAATTCAATACGACACATGAAGACTACATCTAGTACAAGTCAGACGACAGCTCGGATTTGCAATGCAAGTTATTTTGAGTCTGTATTTTTACAATTTAATTGAGTCTAGACTTATATAAACTGAGCTGTGCTGAGCATCTGAGACTTAACCTATACCCATACCCAAAATCCAATAGCTCCACACATATCCAAATAAGCCAATTGGATCCATGACCCATTCTGTGCTCTGGAGACAGAGTTCGGGCCGAACTCTGCCTCCTAAAAATCAGCATCCTAATTTTTAGGGTTGGCTGGTTGCAAGTTGTCCAACGGCCAATTTTTTGAAAATTCCAACCAGAATTCTGGCCGAATTCTGCCTACCTGGTATCCTATAAATAGGCCATAAATTCTCTCATTTTCAATCATCGAATTTTCTCTTCTCTTCTCTCTAAAGCTCTATACAAGCCATACCCTTCTTCATCTACTAGCCACAAGCTCCCTAAGCCTCAAGTGCTCAGTACTTTTCAGTCAGGAGTTTGTGCAAGAGTTCAAGAAATCGCTTGAAAAATTCTAAGCATCGCCACTGCGATCTTTGTAAGAAGTTGACGTGCTCTTCTGAAGAAAAGGCACGGGGTGTAACTACTATTTCACAAATAGTGGATTTAATCCTGAGCTAGAGTCCTCAGGCCTGGACTAGTCCTCCACGAGGGAAACCAGGTTAAAAATCGGCTGTGTTTGCGTATGCTTTCTTGCTCCTTATTTATTTCCGCATTTACTCTGATTACTTTCAGCTGGTGAAAGAAGTTTAATTTTTATTGGGTATTATTGTTATAAACTCTATTCACCCCCCTCTAGAGTTGCCATCTGTTCTTCAACAACTGGGGACACAGAGCCTCTTCCCCAAATTGATGTAGCGACACAAAAGGGTGCCAATGAGCAGGTCCACGAGCCAAAAAAATTGGCCGAAGAAGCCATTGGTGAGCTGGCCGAGAAGGCCCTCGAGGAGTTGGCCGAGAAGGTCGTTGGTGAGTTGGCCAAGGCGGCCGTTGAAGAATCAGCTGAGGTGGTCACTGAAGAACTGGCTAGTGAGTCAGCCCAAGGAGCTGTCGAGGAGTCAGTCCAGAAGGCTATTGCAGATTTGGTCGATGGAGCCGTTGAAAACTAGACCGATGAGTCGGCAGGAGAAGCTGTTGATGACCCGAGTGTGACAGAGAAATCTTCTATTGAGGTGTTTGAGTCACCTTCACCGGCTGACGGAATAGAGGTTGACCCTAAGATGGGGGACCTTCCATTCTGGGATGTCCCAACCCAACATATGTTCCATGGGGATCACTCGTGGGGCTACTTCTGAGACGGTGGTGCAAGAGCTGAATCAAACAGCACCTGGAACTAGTGTTGCTATTCCAATAGCGGCCTCTACCTTGGCTATGGCTACTTCTGTCTTGGTGTAAGCCCCCTAATTTTTAGATTTTATTTTTATTTATTTTATATGGATATTTTAATGTATTAAAATCAATAATGGATATGTTAGTAGTTTACCGTAGCTTTGATTTTTGAAGCACAACAAATATTGTTTTCTCAAATCCAATTTCATATTTGAATTCTAGACTCATCCACCTTCAGTTTGATATATCATGTCCCATCCAAATTTGCTTTTCAACATTCTTTTGACTTTGCGTAACTTTATGTCAACTTAGGCCAATTTGATCATTTATCGTAATTCTAGGCCAACTTCCAATTTGATTTCGGGACTTGTACATAAATCGAAGCCATATGATCCAATATATTATTTTGACCCATTTTGAGTCTACAATGCACATGCCTAGGGTGTACTATCCAATCGAGTTCCCATGTGCTACTTATTTGTAAATGGCACATGAGACTCATTAAATTGATTTTCGAGTCCAATTTGACTAGTAATGCTACTCGGACCCTAATCTAGACAACCCTACTAGTTATAGCCTAACTAGGATTACCAAAACCAAGTATACATGTATTTAAGGGGATTTTAAAGATTAAATTGCAGCCATATGCAATATTCCCTATATCTTTGACTTGGTCAAACCACTATCCAAATTAAGAAACCTATTACTAATAGTATACTTTAGAGAACTAAATCATATCCAAATTAGATCAAACCAAATCCCATGTCCTAATAATATAAATACTAACCCAACCCTAACCTATTTCTCTCTCTTCATAACTGCCAACACCTCACGTAGCCCCTACTTGCGCGCGGCCACAACCCCAAACCCGAAACCCTAGCCGACCCTCTTTCTTCACAAAGTATAATTTCTTCTCGACTTTTGTGCCAACACCACCACTCTTGCGACCCCCTCTATGTCCTTTTCCACCCTAGAAACTGTAGGAGCAATTTTGCGGCCTTTAAAGAGGTGTACGATGCGCTACTTTGGCCGAAACTCCGCCGAATCAAAGTCTAAAATGTCATAGTAGGTTAGTTGACTAGTAGACGATGTTTCACCCACTTTTTCTCATCTGTTTCACTTCAACCAAATATGAGAGTTACCTTTCTGTGTCTACTCCAACCTTTGATCGCCGGATCCCCCAGTTCCTAGCGGTTTTCCCGTGGCGTTGATTCTACGACAGGGTGTCTAGAACCGATGAATTTGGTTGCGAGCAGTTTTTCACCTAACTAAGTTCAGTTTCTACCCTTCTAATATTTTTATTCAGAATCTAAACATCGAGAGCTTTCTGACGCATATATTTTAGGTTATGTTTCGCATTTATTTGCTATTTTTTAAAATTTTATGACATTTGTCATGTCTTCGAACTCTGAAAAATTCTGCTTTCCTTATGTCCAAAAGTGTCAACACTCTATGAATCTATATTAAACTTTATGTTGTGCAAGGTTTAACAATATAAATACTATTTTAACTAATTTTTGGGATTGTTACAGAATTTAATAATTTTAATTAATCATTGTTTCGGGACTAAATTAATTATGGGTTGAATTGAGGTAGTCATATGTGGTATTGACACATGACCTCATGTGAAAGAGTTTCACCATTGAAAATATAATGTAGCAATATATAGGTATTTATAGATAATTTCTAGAATTTAGATATATTATTTTGTTATAATTGTAAAGTATTTACGAGAGAATTTGGTATTTATATGTGCTTATATAATAGATATAGTGTCGTAACAACGTTGTGGCAACTAGGAGACGTAGATACTCATATAATTTATATATAGTATGTTGATATAGAATATTAAATATAATGTATTATTATAGGCGAGCTTGGGAGGATTGACAAGGACACCGGAGTTGGTCAGGTCTACCCGCAGACAGTAGTTACAGCCAAGCGTGCCTTGCCTTCGTTATAGATTATTCTTTTCTGTCTTGTTGTTCATTTGATTAGCATTGCATGACGTAGAACGTTGATACTTAGTGTCCATTTGTAGACGGGTATCGATGTCATGATAATGACATCGAGTATTGACATTAGGCATTACGTACATACTGACGTGTCCATTGACATGTTTGACCATAGGACACCGATACATTCATGATGCGAGGTTTACATAACTATTTATGGTATTAACCTCATACTAGCATTCTAGATTTTTTTCTATCAATATTGCTATTACTTTCGAGATGACTGTACAGACTTGACATTGCTAGATTCTAGACATGGAGATTGGGGAGAACTTGACTACAATATCAGACCTTTATCGTCTGGCCTATTGTTTAGTGACCTTTATCTCTGTAGCAGAGTAAGGGATTATCACTATCGAGAATTGATTATCCTTGGTTCCATGACACGGTACTAGGGACAATATCCTACTGAGGTGCTAGTGAGCCTTAGTGGAAGGGGTCTGGTATTCTAGAAAAGTATCTCACTTGTATAGCACATAGACGGATACAGCTAATTGCCTTAGTTCATACTTTCATTTATGTACCTTGGCATACATATTATGCACCTTACTAGGCCCTTGAGGACCTAGCTATTTTCTAGGCTTAGACGAAGCTAAAGACTACCCGGAGGTTTACTGTTCGGGAGCTGAGACCGGAGACGTACCGACACAGGAGGACGAGATAGTGCCAGAGGATCTCTCGTGATCATGTCACCTTCATATTTAGTCTTGATACATTATTTTCTTTTCTTTTCATCAGACTTGTAGTTGATTGGTACTTTGTTTCTTTCTCTGTAGTTTCGGGGTGTTTTATCCGCACAGACTTTATTACTTTTCTTGCTGGATATTTGAGACATTTTTTTATTTATTCTTGATCTCTTGGTAGACTCTATGGATGTGATTAGATATATATATGCACCTGCGGACTGTGTTATGTTTTGGGATGTTATCATAATTTACAGCTTAAGTACTTCGCTAATGGGCTTGTTGTGTAGCTTGGCCCATTGGTGAAGTATTACTGGCATGTATTCGTATACCTGGTCCTACGTATTTTAGGACTGGAGCGTTACACCAAGCAACATCCTCTAATCCTGTAGTGACTGCGGCTGTTGTTGCTCCTACTCCTCCTCCTCTAGGACCGTCCACCGTGGTGCCTCCAATGACTCCAATAGACATGGCCGATAATGACTATTATATCGGGCTAATCGTTGGCACCATTTACAATGCTTTCAGGTGAGGTGTGGAGAGTGTCCTTCATCATAACCGAATGTTTGCACTAGCTCGATCTACGATAAGGGTCTAGTTGGTGGCACTGCAAGATTATTCTGGATATGAGGTGAAAGCTGATACCCTGGAGGTCTCCATGGCAGAGTTGGAAGCTAGTCTTCTAGAGCTTCAAAGCCTTGAGCGTAATCTTTCGTCCATATTAGACACGGAGCTAAAGAAGATGGCTACTAAGCTCTTCTAATATGAATTGGAGCAAGAAGCTATTGTGCACCAGATTACTGAAATAGAGGCACAAGTTGGAGAGGTGGTCACGGCTGAAGAGGTCTAAGTATGTCTCCAAGAAACCCTGAAGGAGCAGTGTGAAGGCCTCATGAACATATCCGACTTTTAGATGAACATTTGGCGACCGTAGAGGGTGAACTAGAGAAGTCAAGAAACCAGCATAGGTCCCTTCGCCAGCAATCTGAGGCCTTAGCTCAAGATAAGGAGAATGCCGGTGCTCGTCAGACAAAGCTGGAGATTACTTACTAAGGCATGTCCTATCTTAGAGAAGAGGCAACTAGTCGTCAGGAAGCAGAACCCGAGCAAAAGAATCCGCCAGACCCAGGATTGCCTTCTTGAGGGATCGGATCAGTGACCTGTCGTGCCGGCCCTCTTAGACAGCGACTCCGTCGTTCTCTTTTTATTCCCTCTCCTTAGAGAGGCTTTTTATTTTGATATAGCAGAACTTTTTTCCTGATGAAAGAAATAAGTCTTGATTTTGCTTCTTTATTTGTCCAACTATTATGAACTTTTTGTCTTGGGATATTTTCTTGTGGGATGTTTACTCAGAGGTAATATGGACATGGTAAACACGGAATTTTGCAGAAGAATTCTCTTACTCAGAGGTTATACGAACATAGTAAGAATAGACTCTATGGGGAGATAAGGAATAACTCGGAGGTTGGTTTGGTGGAAATGTCTACTCAGAGGTAAGATGGACATGGTAGACATCTCGGTCAGAGGTGTAAACAAACATGATGAGATAAGGGACGCGATTCAGAGGTAATGTTAACATGACTGCCTTTAGAAATACACGTTCGAAACTGAACATAATATTTTTCTAGAAATTTGCCATTGATTAGCATCATTAGCAAATCTCTATTAGTCTTGGCAAGCCGGTAAGCACCATTAGATTACATCGTTTCTATGACTAATGGTCCTTCCCATTTGGGTTCGAACTTGCTAGGTGTTTTGTGAGGCATCACCATCGGCCTTCGAAATGATATCACCAGGTCGCCAACTTGAAACGTCTTTTTCTTGACCTTTTTATTGAAGGCTCTAGAAATTCGATTTTGATACAGCTCAATATGTTGCTGAGCTAATAGATGCTTTTCGTCCAACGCTTTCAACTCTTGTAGCCAACGACGTTGATTGTCTTCGTCTGTCAGCTGGTTGGTGACAACCACCCACAAATATGGAATCTGGATCTCCAGGGGAGTACTACCTCGCTTCCTTAGACAAGAGACAATGACGTGTTGCCAATGGGTGTCCAAATAGTTGTACGGTATAAGGCCATAGACATTTGTCGAGTTTTTCATTCCAGTCGCATTTATTAGACGACACAACTTTCTTGAGCATCTTAATTATTATTTTGTTAAATGCTTCGGCTAGCCCATTTGCTGCAGGATTGTAGGTCATCGATGCTACATTATGTATCCGATTTTTATCACAAAATTGATGGAAGGCATGGCTCACAAACTGGGGGCCATTATTATGTATAATCCTTCGAAGAACCCCGAAACGGTAGATGACATGATGCTTAATGAAGCTAATCATGTTTGAGGTTCTTACTTCTGCCAGCGGTATCGCCTCCGTCAGTAATGGCGAGAATGAATTGATGTCCTTTAGAGGATGGAGGGCTAATCGATCCAATTATATCCATGCCCCATGCTTTGAATGGACAAGAGGCTGCAATGGGGTGTAGAAATTCAGAGGGTTGATGGATGTAGTCAGCATGCAGTTGACATACTAGACATTTTCTAGTATAATCCACAGTGTTCGCCATCTTGGTGAGCCAATAGTAACCCATAAGTCGCAGTCAGTCCTGCAATTTAGGACCGGGCTGGTGAGCTCCACAAGTACCATCATGCGCCTCTATCATGACTCCCTCCCGGATAACCGAGTATGAGTTCGTATCTAAGCCCATCATATGCCCCGGTATCGGCAGTAGAACGTTGTCTAGTACACACAATAAAATCCTCCACAGATACAAGTGATCACATATACAAATCATACTCAGCAATAACACAACCAAGGAAATAAGAGTATGATATATAATAATAATATCCAAATCCAATAACAAAGAGACTAAAATCCAGAATAATAATATGGTCCATCCGGGAAAAAATCCGGTCTAACTAAGAAAGGAAAACTAAAGCATAATAAAAGGTAAACATAGATCCCTCCAGAGATCGATCATGGCTCTTGAGTCTCGGTACCAACATCGTCGGTACTACCCTCTGGTGGATCATAATAAGAAGTGTAGAGGTACTCGTCATCCTCACCTATATCAGCGATCTAGTCAAAAAAGGAGCAAAGTACAACCATATTGAATGTTATTAGCACAAAATAAGCTAGAACAATGAAAAACAGTAACGATAAAGAATATATAAAGAACTAGCTATTAGGGTTATATACTAAAAGCATCACTTTTGTATTAACTTTATTTCCTTAAATTTTGAATGAGAATCATATGGACAATGTTTGCATATTGTATTTGTTACAAGTGTTGATGCAAGTGTCTGATACTCTATATTGTAGATAATATGGTGTGTGGTGTCACACAGAAGATCATATTATCAGTTTTCTATGGAATATATAAATGGTTCACAACCTAGATGGACTTGGACAATCTATTGGAAAGGTTGTAGTGTAATTTGCTATTAGTCTTTCTTGACTATATGTTTACACTAGTACACTTTATGTGTATTGAACAAGACCACTTGAGGTTGTTCTCTTTGTACTGACTACATAAGAGAACGAATACCTCTGTTATTATGGATACTTGTGCTCTTAATCCGGATATAATAACAGACATGTATATGCAGTGTGCGTTACTTTGACTCATAAAAGTGAGATTTATTATGGGTCAACAACCTCTATAAATTGGGTAATAACATTGTATGTATAATGGGCTGTTGATTATAAAAGGAATTCATGTCCCGTTACGTCGGGTTGATGATGTCCCCTTAAGGAGCTCATAAGGATTGTCATATAAACTCTGCAGGTGGATTATATCCGACATAACAAATAAAGTTGAGTGGTATTACTTAAGGATAAAAGATGTCGATCAATATAGTTGTCAGTAACTTAATCTGATCGACGGACATTCGATATCTTAACATGGGGAGCCAAACCAGCATATAATAGAAGGAGCCCACAATCATAATTTGGGATTAAGAAGGTAGTGCAACAATAGCTCATTAGTGGACCGAGCTATTGTTAATAGGCCTGGGTTGTATGTTCGGGCTGAACACAGGACACTTAGATCCGTTAGGAGACCTAACCCTAATTTCTTCTCATGGTCCCTGCCGTAGCCTTATATATATCCTCTATTCTCTGGCCGCCAAACGATCATTAGAACTAAGAAGCTTTCTCTAAATTCGTGATCTACGTAAGGAGAGAAAGAAGG
This sequence comes from Iris pallida, assembly GCA_029216955.1. Lineage (NCBI taxonomy): Eukaryota > Viridiplantae > Streptophyta > Magnoliopsida > Asparagales > Iridaceae > Iris > Iris pallida. The sequence continues at coordinate 298,544 of JANAVB010011888.1, read as the reverse complement.
GGTTGCTAAGGAGAAAAAAATGTTGGAAGATCGTTGCCCACACAACGTCCAATCCGAGGAAGGAATACGGGCAGAAGATCTTGGGGTCGTAACTGTTTGAGATTACTAGGAACTGTTGTCTTCTTCCCGCCGCAGGTATAATTCGTGAACCCTAGTTTCCGTCTATGAAGGGTTAGAATACGTTTATATCTGTTTAACTTTATATCAATCAACACGCACACCAAATTAGGATCCTGGGAATCCCCAGTTCCATCACTAGCAAGATACGAACTAGACATGGAAAGCAATAATCACGAACGAGTAAGCTAATGGAAAGGAAACATGAAGATAAAGATCTGAACTACGATCAAGAACAATGAAAACAACCATATGTGTGTGAAATACCTTTTGATACATGAACAACTGGACTAATATGGCACATCATAGATGGCTATCCACAATAATAGGGTACGGCTAACTCATATGTGCGGTGTATGACTTAGCTATCCACAATAACAATAGTTGGGTTTGTTCACATACCTACCGAGTATTTCCCCTTCCGACTCACTATCAATCAATAATGATCAATGATATAATAATAAGGATACGATAAGCCTACCGTGTCACCATCGTGTCTCAATGGAATATCAAACAAGAAAACAATAAAGAAAGTATTATAATGTACCAAAATATAATGCAATACTGTATTTGTCTGAACCCTTGAACAAACCGCAGTCACAAGTCGAGGATGAAAGGAATGCCGATGTAGAAGCTATCAACCTATATCGCATATCGTACCACAAACCGTGCACAAAAACCACAAGTCAATTCTAAGATTCTAATTCTAAAATTATAGAACAAGTGGCTAATGGGTTTACTTATCTAATAATAGTTAATTTTGGAATAAATCACCTGAAAATCTAATTTAATCTAATAATAAACTGAAATATAACTTAAGTAAGGAAATTTGGCCATAGAAAGTCACGTTTTCAATTTTGGAAACCATATCATGTAAATCGAGGCGTGTCATTGACTATCTAGTTAAACATCATGAACATAATATTTTGAAAGTGCATCTTGGTAGATTTTAGTGCCACGAGTGCACCAGAGTCGACCGTACCGCAAAATCATGCTTTGGTCGAAAGATATCGCCGTTATGGCTAACCGTGACCAAATCGGTGATTTACCAATCAAATTCGAGTTTAACTTAATAAAAAAAATAGTAAATGAACCTCAAAAATTCTAAAAAATTTAAATGTCGAAGATGGTCGTATTAGCTTTCCAAAACTTCAAATAAATAATGAATCGGAGTTCGGGATCTCGAAAACCATGTGACATGTCAAGTTTTGGACAACCAACACTAAAATAATTTTCCAAAAATTCAAAATCAAAATCTCAAAAATAAAATATATTTTCTAGAAGCTAACCTTGAGACGAATTCAATAAAAAAATGGCGTGCAAAAACAAGGTTGGGACTGTCCGCAATCGCTCCGAGAAGTCGGAGAAACTCCGAGAAAGAAAACTCCTCAAATCGGCTAAGGGGATATTAGGGTTCTGGATTAAACAAAATAACATATATATATATATATATATATATATATATATATATATATATGGGGTGCCGGCAACAGAGGTGGTTTGGGTGCAGCCTGGCTCGCCACGTGGCGAGATCCAGTTGCTCTTGCTCGATATAAAACGGACGGATTAATGACAATCCGGCTTCGTTGGGTTGGAAAGGGAGCCAGCCCTATTATGGAAACCCCCCTCTCTCTGACTAGTCAGTGCTGGTTGGCACCAGCTAGGCTGGTCCGATCACTGACCAGTGGGCCCAGTGGCGTTGACTGGTCAGTAGACTGGGTAATTCATTTAGTTAATTGATTTAAAAATCAATTTTAGGCTAAATAAATCCTAAAAATATCTAAAAAAATCCAGAAAAATCTAAAAAAATGTAAAATATATTTCTAACCTCCTAGAACATAAATAAAAATACCAAGTCTTAAAATAGTCCCAAATGGCCTTATAGTAAATATTGGAAGTATTTAAAATATGTAAAACTTCATAAAATATTTATCAAAAAAATATTTAAAAATCATATTAAATATAAAATAGCTAAATAGTGTTCATATAAGCTACCTAAGAGCCATATGACCATAATATGATCATAACTCTCCTATGTCCTCCTAATGACCAAAGAAGTTAATCATAACCAAATAAAAAATTCCTAAAATTTTAATATAGGAGCATATGCCACATACTATCCCCCCTTAAAAAGATTTTTGTCCTAAAAAATTAACATAATATACTAAATAACTTCTACGGGCAATCTAAAGTAATTTCAAGTCTAGATCATGGAAATTATTAAGAAAACCAAGATAACCAATCTAGCATAACACGAACACTAAGGGCCCGTTTGGTTTGCAGAATTGGACAACGTAATGTAATTGGCATTACGTTGTCAATCTAACTCGGGTGTTTGGTTGGACAAAAAAAATTAGATATAATGTAATCGTGATTACAAGTTTGATTATATTATATCAGTTTCTTCTAAACTCAATTACATCATAAAACCTATGTAATCGCAATTACATTACAACTTAAGCGGAAGGTTGGTATGCTATAATTTGGTCTTTTTGTTCATTTTTTGTCATTTTTTGTTGTTTTTGTTCGTTTTTTGTCGTTTTTGTTCATTTTTTGTCCTTCTTGTTTGTTTTTTGTCATTTTTTTGTTTTTGTTTATTTTTTTATCGCTTTTGATCGTTTTTGTTCGTTTTTGGTCGTTTTTGGTCGTTTTTGTTCGTTTTTGTCATTTTTGTTCGTTTTTTGGTTGTTTTTGTTTGTTTTTGTCCCTTTTTTCATTTTTGTTCTTTTTTGTCATTTTTGTTCGCTTTTGGTTGTTTTTGTTTTTATTTGTCGTTTTTGTCGTTTTTTTTGTTGTTTTTGTCCATTTTTTGTCGTTTTTGTTCGTTTTTTGTTGTTTTTGCTTATTTTTTGTCCTTTCCCCCCTTTTTTGTTGTTTTTGTCCTTTTTCGTCGTTTTGTTCGTTTTTTGTCATTTTTGTTCGTTTTTGTTTATTTTTTTGTCATTTTTGTCCTTTTTTGTTGTTTTTGCCGTTTTTTTGTCGTTTTTGTTCTTTTTTGCCTCTTTTTTTAGGTTTGGGTTGTTTTTTATCGTTTTTTGTTGTTGTCATTTTTGTTTATTTTTTGTCATTTTTGCTTGTTTTGGGCCGTCTTTTTTCGATTTTTGGTCATTTTTGCACATCCTTGGCCATTTTTTGTCGCTTTTGCACTTTTAAATCTTTTTTGTCGATTTTTTTGTTTGTTTTTTGTCATTTTTTTCATTTTTGTTTATTTTTTGTCGTTTTTGCACTTTTAAAACTTTTTTGTCGATTTTATACATTTTTTTGTCGGTTTTGTACATTTTGTCGCTTTTTTAATCGTTTCTGGTCAATTTTTTACGTTTTTATCGTTTTTTTGTAGATTTTGCACATTTTTTGCCATTTCTGCATGTTATTTATCGATTTTTTGCCATTTTTTTATTATCCTTTTTTGCTTTTTTTGGGTCTTTTTTCACTTTTTTTGTCGTTTATGCTCGTTTTTTCTTTTTGTTTGTTGTTTTTGTCATTTTTGTTCCCTTTTTTTGTCGTTTTTGGATTTTTTTTGTCATTTCTGTTCCTTTTTATCGTTTTTTATTTTTTTGCTCTTTTTTTTTTATCTTTTTGTCTTTTTTTCTCCTTATTTTTTGTCTTTTTTGGTCGTTTTTGTTCATTTTTTGCCCTTTTTTTGTTTTTGGTCTTTTTCGTCTTTTTTTTCTTTTCATTTAGTGTTGTTTTTTGTCAATTTTTTATCATTATTGGTCACTTTTTATGGTTTTCACATTTTTGTCGTTTTTCTTTTTTATCGCTTTTTTGGTTTTTTTTTCTTCTGTTTTGGTCGTTTGTTATTTTTTGTATTTTTTATTTTTTTGTCATTTTTGGTCTTTTTTTAGGAGAAACAAACCATTTTCCCGTTATTTATTTTTAGTTTTTTTCTTTTTAAATTTTTAAAATTTTTAATGATCCACTTTTTAATTTTATGTTGTATTTAAAAAAAATATTAAATTAGAAACTTAATTACATTATATGGTAAACCAAACATATGAATGCAATTGACATTATATTACATGGTTTGATTACATGCTTCAACCAAACATAGTAATGTAATTGTAATTCCATTATATTACAAACTCAATTACATTACAAATTCAATTCCATTACGATTACGATTACATTACAATGAACCAAACGCAACCTAAATATAACTATGGAAGGCTTTTAAGGAAAACTATTTACTTTACCTATACCTTCAGGTCGAGTCACAGCTACAAATGCTTGCCCTTGTCCTTGATGCTGCGGTCCTCCTAATCCTCCCTGAGTAGGTGCATGATGGGCCTTGACGAGTAAATGTTGTTGGACATTCTTTCACCTGGTGCGTAGTCGATCCACACGATAAGCTTTGCCCTAATCTTTTGCAGCATACCTCGAAATGATGTCCTGGTCTCCGATAATATGAGCATATAATAATCGCCTGAGTCTAATTCTGCTGATATGGTCCTGGAGCTTTGTCACTTCCGTTTTTTGTTATGCGTATTTCTAGTATACGTGTACGAATTTCCGACCCTTATTTTGACTTGTCTATCATGGCTTGGTTTGGTCCTGGTTTAATCTTAACTTAGTTTATTTTAATTTTGTTCGGTTCAATTTGACTTGGCATGTCTTGGTTTATTTTGGTTTGAGATGGAGAGATTTTGTATAAAAACAAACTCCTTCTCTATCCTCCATTATTTGCATTTACTTCTTCATCTTTTTCATTTACTCCTCCCACCTAGCAAGCCCTAGGCAAGTGCAACTTGCTTCATGATGGATATCACGTTTTATTGTTCCATTCTCTTCCTTACTTGATTCTAAGCCTCTTTAGATCTTGACATTTTTGGGTTTGATGGATGGATTCTTATAGATCTAAGTTTGTAATTTTTTTTCAGTTTTTTTGGTTTTGATATCTGAAACTTGGTTATTTTCGAGATCTAACGGTTCTATGTTGTAGGAAATTCAATTCTACCCAATTTTGGCTTTTGAACCGCTTGATTTCGACTTCGTATGAGCAAGTTATGCCATTTTTGTGTTCATGGGTTCCCACACCTTTTGGTGCTATCGGGATAATGAACAGTGCCGCTCACTGCGCGTCGTGCTTGCGCGCAACGTGCGTCGTGGGAATTTTTGCTCACGTGCGTAGGCCACTTGCGCGCCCGCGCGCTCGCGCGATTTTCTGTCGCGCGCTGCGCGTCGTGCTTGCGCGCAACGTGCGCCGTGGGCGATTTTGCCCGCGCGCAACATGCAACTTGCGCGGCAGCGCTCCCGCACAATTTTCTGACGTACGCCCGTATGCCGTGCTTGCGAGCAACGTGCTCCCGCGTGCCGTGCTTGCGCACAACGTGCGTCATGGACGATTTTGCCCGCGCGTAATGTGCAACTTGCACGGCCATGCGGCCGTGCAATTTTCTACCGCACGTCGTGCTTGCGTGCAACGTGCGTCGTGCTTGCGCGCAACGTGCGCCGTGGGCAGTTTTGCTCGCACAACTTGTGCGCAGGTCACTCAAAATGACTGTTTTTTGCCTCTTTGAGCTATTTTGTAGCTAAAACCTTAAAAAACTCAAAATATAAAAGTTGTAGATCTTTTCATTGGCTTCAAGAATATGTTACTAGCTATTTTATGTAAGTTTCTCTCATTCATGATAATGTAAGGATAGAACACGATAGTGGCCTGTTAAGGCGCACTCTTAACAAATATCAAGTAACATGATAATGCTTGATAGTGACCCATCGTGGTGCGCTCTTGACAAGTAACTTAACATGATAATTCTTGATGGTGGTCCATTGTGACGCACTCTTGACTTGATAAAGTAACCTAACATGATAATCTTGATATGCTGTTGCGACGACTATCTTGACTTGCTAGGTAACTCTTGTTTTGACACCGTGGGTGTTTGTGCTTGTATAAGCTACATGTCTCATCTTGCATCATGTCTAGGACATGGATTTCTGGTTACCACGGTTAGAGATTCATATAGGATAATGACTAGATTGGTCAAGTAGTCCATGAAGAGATTTTTCAGCTACAGGCAGTCCCGTTATCTAGGCGCTTTAATTGGACTTATAACCTGCCGTCGAGTAGGGCACATTTTCAGCACATTGTCATGTGTTGCACCCCCAAGTCACCTAATCCAACTCTCTCAACTTGTAACTGGATAAACTGGATTAAGTTTGCAGGACTTGTGGCTGTTGGAACATCTCAATGCATCTTGTTAGTAACTAGGCTTGTGATAACCCTAGTTAGTTAAAGTATCAAGCCGTACTCATTGCTTAGCCGTGATTGATGGATGGAGTCTAGTCTAGTCTTGCCTAGACAAGGCCAGTACATGGTTACTTCAGCCCGTTTCTGTTATGCTTTACTTTATCGATAATTGGTTAGAGACTGAGTTCTGTTCAGGTGAAGGGTTACAACCCCGGTCCTTGTTTGGTTTATGAGTTGTAACTTGGTTACTGGAATAGTCCTTTAGTTATCTTATCGTTTATCAACTAGTTTTCTCTAACTCATGTCTTTTGTTATCCTTTATGTATCATGTGCTAATATGCTGGTTTTAGTTCTTAAGTGAAGCCTTCCTTGTGGCACTTGATCTTTCTGGGGTCTGACTCAGCTGGTTTTGTATGGCCAGATTTTGGAGTAGCTCCCGAGGATCTCCCTGCCTTCCAGCCAGATGGTGAACGCCAGACGTAATCCTGGCAACGAGTGGGTTTCTTATTTTGCTCTCCCACTTTATTATAAATTATTCTTTTAAGGCGTTTAGCCGCCGAGCAAGTGTTAGCTCGTATTGAAACTTTAATTTCTGTCTGCCTACGGGCTGTTACATGATTGACAAATCCTAGGGTTGATCATGTATGACTTAAACTCTTGCTAGTCTTTGTATTTTGTATGACTAGCTTCATGATCATCTGAATATATAATGTTTGGGATGCCTTACTTTGTATGTCTGATGATCTTACATCTTGTAATAATTACTTGCTTGTTGAGATTGAGACACTAGGCTTGTTCATGACCATAAGAGACTGTTGGCTTGTAGATAAAACCTCATGCATCTAAACACCCGTGACCGTATATCGAGGTAGATTATACTTCAATGTACGTAGCTGGCTGTGTATGTCCTCCGCTCTCCAGTATTCTGGTTCTGGGGTATGACAAGCTTTACCAAAAAATTGGAACTGCTGCTGCTGGAATCGAGGCTGCAGGTGATACAGTTGTGGTGAAGTCTTCTCTGGGACATTGGGACGCTTCATCGGTCCTGATTGGCTGCTACCTCCTTTGTATGCATCTCGGTCTCTCTTCGGCCTGTGATCCAGCTCTTTCTCTACTGCTTGTGTGACCTTCAAGATCCCCTCATAGGTAGTAGCTTGACTGGTGGCGATGGCTAGGCGAATCTTGTGAGATAATCCTTTCTTGAATCTTCGAGCTTTGCTTTCAGGGGTATTGACCATGCTCTCTGCGAAGCGACTGAGGCGAGAAAACTCTGAGGTGTACTCGTCGACGGTAAGGTTTTTCTACTCCAGACTCTCGAACTGACTCTCTAACGCCTTTCGAGCTACGTCGGGATAGAACTTCTTCTTGAACAACTCCTTGAACTCTGCCTACATCACTTTTGGTGCAGAAAGTCGGGGCTCATCTCTATACCACGTTCGGACAATGTCGAAAAGCTGTATTCTGGCTGACTCTATCTTCAAGTCTTCAAGAACTCGAGCTATTCGAAGAAACTGCTCCATATTCTCTATCTACTTATCAGCATAGATAATCCCTTCTGTCCTATAGAATTCTAAGGGCCCGAGGTTCATAAAGTCCTTGAAAGTTCCAGGGCGTGGTCGGGGAACATCTCTAGTCTGAAGAGCTTCTCTTATACTAATGGCCTGCTTCGTCTGAGAATTGATGAGTTGCTGGAAGATCCCAAGAAGCTAAGCATTGTCCAATGCAGGTGCTGGAGGCAGTGTAGGTATTAGGGGTAGAGTCTGCGGAGAAAACTGCGATGGTGGTACAATATTATTTCTGCAGAACCTCGAGGTGTATGGATGTGGCGGGTCGCCCTGATGAGTAAGTTAGCCTCCATTTGATGGTGGGGTCTCATCTGTAGAAGTTTCACCTGCAGCTGGTGGGGTATCTATGGGAGCAGTGTTCTTGTCTTGAGAATCCATTAACTGCAATAAAGAGAATTATTAAACGGTAGGAAAATTCAAGCAGGATGCAAGTCAAGGAATAGTTGAAGTCAAATATGGAGATCAATGACGTATCAAATATATGGAGGAGGTCCTTAAAATCTAATCCTATTCGTAGGCCTGCAGTAGTACGTCTAACTTAAGTACTACCACGAGTTCGCAATCTTTTATGAAAACTAACCTGCATAGGCCACCATAAAAACTTGTCACGACCCGCTTCCGGATAACCCAGTACGAGTTCGTACCCAAGCCCAGCCTACGTCGCAGAATTGGCGGTAGAACGCTGTCTAGTACAAACAATAAAATCCTCCACAGATACAAGTGATCACAGATATAAATCATACTCAGCAATAACACAACCAAGGAAATAAGAGTATGATAGATAATAATAATAATAATATCCAAATCCAATAACAAAGAGACTAAAATCTAGAATAATAATATGGTCCATCTGGAAACAAATCTGGTCAAACTAAGAAAGGAAAACTAAAGCATAATAAAAGGTAAACGTAGATCCCTCCAAAGATAGATCATGGCTCCTGAGTCTTAGTACCAACATCGTCAGCACTACCCTCTAGTGGGTCATAATAAGAAGTGTAGAGGTACTCGTCATCCTTACCTATATCAACGATCCATCCAGAAAAGGAGCAAAGTACAACCATATTGTATTTAATGTTGTTAGCACAAATAAGCTAGAACAAAGAGAAACAATAACGATAAAGAATATATAAAGAACGGTAAAGAATATATAAATAACTAGCAAGATATGAACTATACATGGAAAGCAATAATTACGAACGAGTAAGCTAATGGAAAGGAAACATGAAGACAAAGAACTGAACTACGATCAAGAATAATGGAAACAACCATATGTGTATGAAATACCTTTTGATACGTGAACGACTGGGATAATACGGCACATTATAGATGGCTATCCACAATAATAAGGTACGGCTAACTCATACGTGCGGTGTATGACTTAGCTATCCACAATAACAATAGTTAGATTTGTTCACATACCTACCGAGTATTTTCCCTCCCGACTCACTATCAATCAATAATGATCAATGATATAATAAGAAGGATACAATAAGCCTACCGTATCACCATCGTGTCTCAATGGAATATCAAACAAGGAAACGATAAAGAAAGCATTATAATGTACCAAAACATAATGCAATATTGTACTTGCCTGAACCCTTGAACAAACCGTAGTCACAAGTCGAGGATGAGAGGAACGCCGATCTAGAAGCTATCAACCCATATCGCACATCGTACCACGAATCGTACACGAAAACCATAAGTCAATTCTAAGATTATAATTCTAAAATCATGGAATAAGTGACTAATGGGTTTCCTTATCTAATAATAGTTAATTATCGAATAAATCACCTGAAAATCTAATTTAATCTAATAATAAACTAAAATATAACTTAAGTAAGAAAATTTGGCCATAGAAAGTCATGTTTCCAATTTTGGAAACCATGGCATACAAATCGAGACGTGTCGTTGACTATCTAGTCAAATATCATGAACTTAATATTTTGAAAGTGCATCTTGGTAGATTTTATTACCACGAGTGAATCGGAGTCAACCGTGCCGCAAAATCACACTTTGGTCAAAAGATATCGCCGTTATGGCTAACCGTGACCAAATCGGTGATTTACTGATCAAATCTGAGTTTAACTTAATAAATAAAATAGTAAACGAATCTCTAAAATTCTGGAAAATGTATATGTCGAAGATGGTCATATTTTCTTTCCAAAACTTTAAATGGATCACGGATTAGAGTTTGAGATCTCCCGGGATCTTAAAATCGTGCGACATGTCGAGTTTTAGACAATCTGTCACGATCCACACCCGCTTTTCGGGATACGAATGCATGTCCAAGCCAGCCTACGCCGCAGTGTCGACGGTAGAACGCTGTCAAGCCACAATGCTAAAATAAAAAATAATGCTCATTCACAATAACTAAATTAAATTACAATATTCAAGGATTTACATTTGATATAAGGTATAATGTCTCACAATTTATAACGAACAACTAAAGAATATTCAACTATCTAACTAGTCTTTAGGTTTGGCCTGCAAGTACACCCTCCTTCCCAAGGCTAAGTGTAGTCACGACTATCCTAAAAAAATATTGGGTTACCCAGTCAGGATAGAACGAGTACAATTCATTGAATGCAGTTCCAATGTATGAAAACGACTATAAAGCAGAGGTTAGCCATTAAATATATGATTTGAAAATAAATAAGAAAAGATACAAGAAAACTGGACAAAATTGGACTGTAAATGAAATAAACAAAGAAAATACTTTCTAAGTGACTGAAGTACCTTTGATATGTGATCGGTCTAGGGACAATTATACGACACTGTCTACGATGTCTAAACACTGTCTATGATGTCTACTTTGCAATAATAAATCACTGTCTATGATGTCTACTTTGCAATAATATAACACTGTCTATGATGTCTACTTTGCAATAATAAATCACTGTCTACGATATCTACTTTGCAATAATAAATTATTGTCTATGATGTCTACTTTGCAAAAATATAAACACTGTCTACGATGTCTACTTTGCAATAATAAATTACTGTTTATGATGTCCACTTTGCAATAATAAATCACTATCTACGATGTTTACACTGTATAAGATCAGATCACACATCCTTGGTACTTCTTCTCTCCGACACGACAAAATATGACAAAACATAAAAGAGACGATAACCACATATCCAATGACTAACAATGAGATATAGTAATAATCATTATCGAAAACAAACAACAAAATGTACTCGCCTGTGGTCCTTTGCTGGAGAAATCGATAATCCAAACCATTTAGTGTGCCACACAAAAGTCCAACTGCACAACAGTCTCTGGAGGCTAAAACAGATGTTACCAACGTGTTCAGAAAAGTCAAATTATCTAGAATCGTCTGTCCATAAGTCCAATTCTGGACACATGGGCAAAATGATAATTTTGGGCCAAAACGATGTCCGACGTTGGACTCGCTCTGTACCGAAAAGTGTGCCAATATCTATAGTCTCTAAAGTTATCAAACTATATGTCTACGGGTCCAATTTGATGAGACAAATTCAACCATATGTCCAAAGTTGGATTCCGGTGGGCCGTGCACAAATTCGCCCGTTGGATCGGGTCGCGAGCCCGCCAAAAGGGCGTTCCGGTCGAGCTTCTCAGAATCGGACCAAACTTGGCATACAGGACCAGAAAAATGTTACGGTCATGTTGGCGCAAGTTTCTTCTCGAGATGACAAACGTGCACAAAGTTAGGGGCTAGTGCAAAGGGACCGATACGGGATATTTTGACGGATACACCTCGATTTTATCGCACACGCACAACAAAATTGAGTTCCGTCGAATCCCTCACATAGACAACATCCATACGAGTCTTTCGATGCTCATGGATTACGACCACATCGCCCGATTTGTCGGGGCGCATGCCGTATCGGGAAGTTTTTCTAGAATTTCTATTATTTGAGAACAAGTTTTTCTAAAACTTTAGATTCGAATATATATGCATACTGTGCATGAAAAATTAAACTATAAGAAGGGAATTGAAGAGCTACAGGTTATGGAAATTACTGTTCAGGGAGTTTTTGTAAGTTTCTACAAGGTTGATCAGAAAATACCTCCAAATACGGGTACATGAGTCTAACTTCTGTCAGTAGTTTTATTGCTGACTTCGCGTTGATTTTTCGGGTGATCGATGGCAGATACTTACGAACTATTTGAACAGAGTCGAAGATGGTTAGGCTAGGGACGCACCTGAGAAATCGGTTCGAGAAAAGAACGGTTGTGGAGGACGTACTCGCACTGCAAATTTGGGTCTCCGCTGTCGTTGTTGTGTGCTGATAGTATGTTGCATTTTTGTGCTTGACCGGCGCTGCCACTGCCGGCGGCCACCTGTGTGCGACGCTGGCCGACCGGTGGTCGCACCCTGGGCACGCACGCGTAGGCGGTTGACGACAGAGGTTTAGGATTAAGGTTTTCGAAATCCACCTCTTCGTGGTTATAAGGGGTCGGCGCTCGCAAGCTGCGGGCTTGGAAATGTTTGGTATTATATTGGTTTTGATTTTATCTAGTAAACCTGAGTTTAGGATTAGCAAAGAAGGATTTGAGGAGGATTTAAAAGATTTGAACGAAATGTCATGGACCAAATATTTAAAATATTTGTTTGAGATTAGCAAAAAAGGATTCGAGGCTCGGTTTGTACTATTCCCTGCGGGGAACAGTACCTGCTTTATATACATAAGCTATATTGCAACTACTTCTATTCTTTCCTATCGTAATAAAATTCAAATATTTAAAATGCTGAAAAATAATATTTTTTCCATATGAGTATCATTTATGTTTATATTAAAAATCTATTATATATATATATATATATATATATATATATATATATATATATATATATATCTTTTATCTATATAGATAATAAAACTGAATAAATATATAGAAATTTCTTAAAATATATAAATAATTATTTTGTACAAATAATTCCTCTCATAACTATAACATGACAATTGAAACAAAATATTCAATTTAACACAAGTCTATCACTAATTATATAAAATGTTATAAAAATAAAATAAAGTAAATCCTTAATATTTTAAAAAAAATATTACTGAAAACTGTATTAAGGAAAATAAATAATACTACAGGCAAATACTAAGTTCTAAATGATAATAATTCTTTTATAGAAAATTTCTCCATATATCCCTCATAAAATATTTACCATGTAATTATTTAATATAAACCAAAATTTATTAGCCCTCTCAGTTCTCTTTATAAAAATGATAATTCCTAAAACAAAAAAAAAAGTAATAGGGGGGTTTACATCCTACCCAACTTATAAAAATTTTGTCCTCGAAATTAAAATGATCTTAATATATATAAATAAAAAAATAACGAGATTTAATACAAGGGTGGGCAGGTTCGTCAATTTGTAACTCGATTTTTCGAAGAGATGGAGGAGGTAGTTATAAAAGAATCCAAACTTACATTATATTCTACAAGATGTGGTATTCTTGGTTCAAGGCCCTACCCAACTTATAGAAATTGGGTAATCATAAAAATTGTTGCTACCAGATTTCTGAGAAGAATAATTTCTAAAGCGAGGCACAAAAATATGGGACACTTCTGACCGCAGTCAAGGCTTCTAAGTGACCCTAGACATTTTCATAGCATTTTTGGTCAATAACTTCTATAGGAGAATTGTTACCGTTAGCATTGTTTCTATAGGGTCATATTTCAGCACGATAGTAGGGATTCCTTGTTCGAATACGACTAGAACGTATTGGTGCAATGGAATTTCGTTCTTCACCTAATATGGGAAACTGAGAGATGAGCTTGAAGAACTTAGAAAGAGAAGAATTTATTGCCAAGAGTTGAGAATCCATGGTAAGTGTATAAACCTTTCTAAAGAATATGATTAGGTAAGTGTTTAGATCTTCTAAGTCATAAGGGCTAGTGTGTGTGGGATCGATGTTTGGTGTGTAGCTTGATTGGTCTAGTTTATGAGTGTGAAGTTTGTTGGAAGGAAAATGCTAGTGTTGTGCTCCCAATATTAAAGTCACGGTCGAGGGTATCAACTGATACGGATAGGAGTGGACGTTATAAACCATTGTTTTATTAGTTCAATTGGAACCAATCTATCCTGACCCTTTGCTAATTCCAAGGGACCCTACATTCTTAGAGAGGCTTGCCTATACACTTCAACAATTTCTGTTATCGAAATTCAATCCAAGACGCCATCCTGTGATAGAATAGATCCGAAGAATCAAGGTTGCGATCTTTTACCGTGGTTATCTAAACGCACGGGCGAAGGGATATATAATGTAATACAAAAATTGTTTCATGATTTCCAAACAGATGGGAGAATGGTTACGACTGGAATCTAGGTTTGGCATCCCATTCTAAAAGACAGAGTATAGTAAGTTCAAGTTTCTTAGAAAAAATGATTATCATGGAAAGCATAATAGTAGGACTCCTAAGAAGATCAAATTTCAAGGAGATGTATGAGGGTATGGGGTACTTCTGATCGTAGTCACAGACTCTATGGGAAGCCTAGGTATTACCTATTTAACATTGCTAATTTATTGTCCACGTTTCATCAAGGCGGTAGGAAAGGTCTTGGTTAAGCATAACCAGAAATAAGTTTACAAAAGGATTACTTTCCTCGCATATCATAGGCTACGAAGGAATATAGTTAAGGGATTCATAGAGGGATGATTAGTGGACTATGAGCTGGAAACTACATAGTAGGTGCAGGGACCTACTTTATGAAGTTTGGTTTTATAGTCCAAATATGATGATACGCATTGATGAGTTTAACTGGGTCTTAATGGGTTCCCTAATTGGAAAATAACTTTAATTGAATGAACCTTGGATTTTATTCTCTATTGGGTGGACAAGGTCACCTAAAATCAATCTAAACCATTCCTATTATATTAGGGTAACCTAGAATAGGTTTCCACTCAAGTGGTTGGACTAATTGCCAATCAGATTGGTCAACTCGGTTCCTAACGCCAAATAATGCACCTTCTGTGACTTTTGTGTTTAAGTAGCACAAGAAGACTCAATTGAGTGGCATACTAGTGGCATGTGCATAGTGGTCTTCGAGTAGATTACAACCATATATTGGGTCAAGATGTTTGAGTCCAAGTTGAGTCTCTAATTGTAGTCGAAAAGTATATCGGTATTATGGTAGGGGTTATAGTTAGTCATTTTGACCTGAAAGTCGTGTCATAAAAATAAAGTACAAAGGGACATGTTTAAGTGGAACATGATATACCTAGATGAAGGTGGTCTCGTCTAGATCTTGCAATTGAAATTTGTTGGGAGGTAACGGCTAGTGTTACGCTCCGAATATCGAAGTCACGGTAGGAAATACCAAAAGATCTAAATAGAAAGTGGTGTTCATGGGGCAATGATTTATCCTCTCTCAAATACAAGCATTTGCTTTTCTGAATTAAGTAAGGCGGAAACTATAAAGAGTTCAAGGAAGTGGGTCGAATGTGAATACGAGGTTACAAGGGCGATTGAATAATTCAAAGGGAGTTGTCAAGGCAGTTGTGGATGAGATCCTAGGGCATCTATATTTCAATCCACGTAGGTTAATCATATGAGGAGCGAACCGAGTGCACTAAGGTTGATCAGACCATAATACATAGATTCTAAACAGACAATATGTTTGTGGGCGTCCCCAATAAACATATGTCCTGAACAAGCTCGATAAAGGTTAAGCTTGCAAAAAATAGGCTATAATAGCGACGTTAGTCAAGATAGTCCAAAATATAAGTACGCGTGATTTATGATTGAAATGAGGCAGAAGTAGTTCATCATAATCTAAGACTTATCCTGTGTTGGTTCCTCTATAGTTGTCCTGGTTGTCTTTTTATCTAAGGTCTTGGTTGACCAATAGGTTAGGGACCTCAAAATCCTACACTCTAGATAAACTTACTAGTGTCAGTCAATTACCTCGTCCATAGGTCACAAGGATAATGGAAAGCTAGGTTGGGAGGCATGCTACCTGTCACGACCCGGTCCCAATTTCTTAGGTCGAATCAGATCATGCCCAGCCTGCACCGTTGTTGAGACGGCGGCAGTAAGCTGTATCACTCATGCAGGTAAATAAAACAACACAGTCTAATTGCCACAACTTTAATAATTTGAATAGTTTAAAACTTTTTACAATAAAATGAAAGATACATCTGAGATACATTATTTCCACAAACATCATGAATTATAAAAGAAGAAGAAAAATCTAGGCAACCAGCTCATCAGTCTCGAGATCATCGTCCTCTAGTTGGGACCTCGGGAAATATCGCGGAACAAAGCCTCATCAGTGATACCTAAAATATTGGGTCTCCAGTCAGGAGGGAGCAAAGTACAATTACGAATATCCAATAATTCAAATAATAATTTAAAATTTGCAATGTTAAACAATTTGAAATACTTTAACAATATTTTTCAACAATTCTACAATTAAAAACAATGTGATTTGAGTAGGTAACGAACTATGACCGGCTTGGGATGATTCAATTATATCCTAATGATACGGTCCGGCCTATCCTCGTGTATAGGAGGAATCAGCTCGCACAATCAATGCAATATGGGGGTATTGGTCATAGACGCTACACTACTCCCCCAATATCCCGAGTCAATCAGATTCAATCAATGAGTCAATATTTAAACTCTAGTAAAGAGTTCTACAATCAATACTCTAGGAAAGAGTTCCGTGTAGCAATGTGGTTTAAAATTGCAATAAAACAATTACTAGATAAATTACCAAATAGACATAACTGCACTTGCCTTTGTTATTGTGACTGGATCGAGAGTCTGTACCGGGGAACTAGGTCAAACACTTCCTCGAAATCCTACAATTGAGAATTCCTGACTCAGATTCCAGGTTTACCAATCTAGCTACGCTAGTTGAAATCTCTATTTGTGTTCTAATCAAATTTTAATTCTTTTAATTAACAAAACGCAAAAACACGATTATTTGTGCGTTGATTTAATACGAGGGAAAAAGATCATTTTATGTTTTGAATTCGGAAAACTTCGTCGATACCAGATTAATTATTAAAACTTTGTATTTTCATAACTTATAAATATAAAGCTAATTTCTTACTTAGTGAGAAATACATGATTTTTAATTAAATAAAAACTTGTCAATTTTAGATGAGAAAATCTTAATTATTTTTTATACGAAAATACTTTTTATTTAATTTACTCGTTTAATACAAAAACTCGCAAAACCAGAAATAACTAAAATCTACGCTACCAATTACAGTTACAGACCACAACCAGCTGGGCTTATGTCCATTACAATTTATTTACATAAATTGAAATAAGACAAAAACTGCCGTTAGTCCTAAACTTAAAATATAAATAAAATATGAACAAAATTAAATAATAAAAATAAAGATAAAATAGAGTCTCAGATATGGTCCAATCCTCAACTGGGCTAATGCCTCAACGTCCGGGTGGAGCCGGTTTCGTTTGCACTTAGTCGGGTCCATTGACCGATACGGTCGTCACCCAAATCCAAATATTAAATAAAATTCCAAAAATCCATTTTAAATTCATTTTTAAAATAAATCTAGAATTTACGGAAAAATTCGGCAGCATCTCCTCTGTTTTTGGTCAACCCAAAAACTGGGAAATAGCGGCGATACTTTCCTGCAAATCCCAAACCAGGGAAACCCAAATATGTATATATATAATAATCCACAACCAATCCACAGAATAATCGGAACGACCCGAATAATTTCGAAAGTCTGATTCCAACCCAAAAATCACAGAACGCTACCGAAAAAATCCGGAAAAGCTAAAACATACCAAAAACCAATTTCCAAAATATTCCAAAAATTCAAAATAATCAACAGAACCTTTCCGAAGGTTCCGGAAAAATACGACGTCGCTAAAACCGAATTCCCAAAGGGAATCGGGGACCATTTCTCATCATAGACTATATGAAAAAGAGACGGGACAGGGGTTATACCTCAGGTTGCTCGGCTAGAGCTCTCAGATGAAAATAATAGGAAGAATTTGAGATGCAGACAGCAAAAGAGACTCGGAACAGCGCTGGTTCGGAGTCCGAGATGCGACGGGGTGCTGAGACAGCAGCGAACAGCAGCATTGCTACCACAGAACAGCAGATCGGGTCACGGGGTCGCGGCCAGGGGAGCTGGACAGACCAAAAAGGGCGCGCGCGGGCTAGGGCACGCGCCGGGAAGCCGTGGGGCCGGAGCTAGGTACTGCGACAGGGAGAGTCGGCACGGGTTGGCCGGAGGCAGCGGCCAGGGACTCGGCCGGAGGGGCTACGGCCAGGGAGAAGTCGGCCAGAGGGGAGCACGGGAAGGAGGCCGCATGGGGAGGGCACGGCTCGCGGGGGTGGCGTGCGGGCTCCGTTGGATGGGGCACGTCGAGGGAGTCGGGCGCGGATGGGAGTCGGGGGAGAGAGGGGGTGTGGTGGGCGAGAGAGAGAGAAGAGGGTTTGGGTGATGGTGAGGTTGCTTCTCCTTTGAGAAGAAAGAGAGAGTGGGGGTTCTGGTAGGTGGTGGTGGGTTGGATGATAGGGAGTTATAAGGGGCTTCTCTTCCTGAACGTGGGGAGAGTGGATGTGAGAATGAAAGACTGGGAACAAGTAGAGGAGAGAAATAGGGGGTTTCGGAACGGAAAGGGTCGGTCGGCTGCGAACGTTTGGAGAAGGAAGCGTTTAGAGAACATAAAGTGTTCTCAACAGAACACTAAAAAAAGGTTTTGATGGTGGCGGAGTTAAAAGAAATTTATTGAGTTTAAGAAAGAGAAAATGAGTGTTAAGAATGAAAGGGTTACTGAGATGAAAGGAATTCGTTCCTTTAAGAAATTATTATATATATAATATATATTTAACTTATGATTTATATACGAAACCGATCTCGGTTTCGGAATCGATTCCGAGTCGGGTTTCGGGAATGGGAACGGGTTCGGGGTTTCGGAAATCTGATCCGGGGTTTCGGGTCAGGTCAGCAATCAAAAGCCGTTATAAATTTTGAAATTAATTTCCAAAGCTCATAAATAATAATAATGATAATAATAGTAATAATATTATAATACTAATAATACTAATAACATTTACAAAACTGGGTTTCACAATCTTCCCTCCTTAGAAAATTTTGTCCTCGAAATTTAAAAGGTAGGGTAGGAAAATCAAACAGGTACGGGTACTGCGCCCTTAACTCAGGTCCAATAAAAATTTCCAAGGCAGTCATGGATGAGACGGTTTATGGACAAGTTTCATTTATGATATCATCCATGCAGAAAAATACAAAAACGAACCAAAGTACATGTGGTTGATCAACCATCATGCACCGGTCCTGATTAGACAATATATTAGTGGGTGCACCCAATAAAATACTGTCATGATCAAGCTTGATAAAGAGATAGCTTGCAAAACTAGGATGACTTAGCATCATCAGTCAAGTTTAGAACGAAAAGATAAGAAGTAGGAGTTTAAGTGATGGCTCAAATTCTGATCTTCTTCTCACCTCTGACTACGCTTGCAACTGGTTTCTCTGGCACTGAAAGGTTGAGTCCAATCTTCAGCTATAAATTATCCAATATGGGACTCAGATCCGGAATATAGCGTCTGAGCTGTGATACGTAGAAGACGTTGCACACTCTCAAGATTAGCTGATAGAGCTAACCGGTACGCTACTTCCAACTCGTCTTAAAACTTCAAATGGCCTGATGTACCTGGCTCAACTTTCCTGCTCTGCTAACACTGATCGTTCCTCTGGTAGGAGAAAATCTTCACAAAAGACGCTATCTCTTTCTTCAAACTCCACTGATTGACGATGCTAACTTGGTAGTTGTTGTAAAGAAACTCTACCAATTTTAAATGATCTTCTCCAAGACCCTTCAATTTCCAAAACACAAGATCTAACATATCTTCAAGCGTCTGGATTATCTTTTTTGATTGTCCGCCGGTTTGTACTCCATAAATCCGGTAGGGGTGCCTCTCGTACAATGCTGCCAACTTCTCGGTGAATAAACTAACCTTGAAGGGAATAAAGTGTGCTGACTTAGTCAGTCGGTCCACTATAATCCAATTGGTGCCCTTCCCTCCTTGGGAACAAGGCAATCCTTACTCAAAGTTCATTGTTATATGCTTCTACTTCCACTCCGAATTATCCAGCGGCTGCAACAAACTTGTTGTTCTCTTGCTAAATTCCTCATGTTGACAAATTTACATCTAATCCCATACCTGGAATTGTCCTTCTTCATTCCATAGCACCAATCAATAGAGGCATATTTCGATACATCTTATTAGCTCCTGAATATATGGAATACTGCGACTGGTGCATTTCTTTCATCAACTCGTTCCTCCGTTTGTCAGCCGATATGCAAAGTCTCGTACCATTCTTCAGAGTTCTACTGTTGATCAATTTAGAAACCCTCAAGTGTTCCTGCCAACACTTGATCTCTAAGCCTGCAAAGTGCCTCGTTTTGAAACTACGTCCTCTTGATTTTGTCCATCAGCCTCGAACTTCATCAATACTGAATCAGCATCCAGCTCCGTCCTTCTATCTCCAGGTAGTATAACCTCCAGTCCAAGCTTCTCGACGTCTTCTAGTAGGTGCCACTCCTTGGTTAAGAACATCGCCACTGGGTATCGACTAAGTGTATCAGCGATCACATTAGCCCTACCCGGGTGGTATAGCGGGTTGATGTTGAAATCCTTCATCAGCTTCAGCCATCTTCTTCGTCTAACATTCAGCTCTTTCTGAGTGAAGACATATTTCAGACTTTTGTAGTCTGTATATTTTCACTCCCTTTCTATAAAAATAATGTTTCCCTAGCTTCAAAGCAAAGAAAACCGCATTAAGCTCCAGATCATGTGTGAGGTAGTTCTTCTCATGAGTCCGTAATTGCCTAGATATGTAAGTAATTATTTTCCCATGTTATTGAAGAACGCAATCCAGTCCTTTATCAGAGACATCATAGTAGATTGAGAAACCACCGGTTCCTGCGGGTAGTGCTAGTATCGGTGCTGTCTCTTTTTCAGTTCCTCAAATGATGCCTGGCAAGCATTCCGTCCATATGAACTCTTCATTCTTCCAAGTGAGCTTCGTCATCGGCTCAGCAATCTTGGCGAAATCCTTCACGAACTTCTGATAGTAGCCAGCCAAGTTCAAGAAACTTCCGAATTGAACTTGGGGTATACCACTTTTCAACAACAGCTATCTTCCATCAAAATTTTTTCTCCTGTGACAACATGGCCAAGAAAAATCCACCTTGTCTAGAAAATCCACATTTAGATAGCTTTACCCTAAAATTTCTTCTTCCTCAAAGTTCCCAGAACTTTCCTCATGTGATTTTTATGCTCTTCTTCAGACTTTGAATATATCAAAATGTCACCAATGAAGGTGACAACAAAACTGATCCAAATACTCGTGAAAGACTCTGTTCATGAGATTTCATGAACATAGTAGAAGCATTCGTCAGTCCAAACGACATGACCAAGAATTCGAACTACCCATACTTGGTGTTGAATGCCGTCTTGGGAATGTCCTATTTCCTGACCTTGATCTAATGGTGATCAGATCTTAAGTCAATCTTCGAAAACACCTTGGCTCCGCTCAATTGATCAAATGGGTCATCGATCCGGGGCAGAGGGTACTTGTTCTTGATAGTGATATTGTTCAGAGCCCGACAGTCGATGCACATCCGAACTGTTCCGTCCTTCTTGGGCACAAACAAAAATAGGTGCTCCCTAGGGTGAAGCTCCGTCTCAAATGAATTCCTAAAGCCTTCAGTTCATTGATCTGATCCTTCATCTCCTTGGCCTCCTTCGGTTTGACTTGGTAACATCCTTTAGAAATAGGGAAGGAGCCGGGGACTAGGTCAATGATGAATTCTATGTCTTGAACTAGGGTAATCCGGGAAGACTATCAGGGAAGACATCTACCATAAAGGTGTAACTAAAAATTTTATTCATGTGGAGAATTACAGCAAAAACTCTCATGATTGATCTAAGGACATCCTGTTACAACTTTTTACAACAATAGATAATGCTATTCCAGTCCTAAGTATTAATCTTCATGGCTCTGGCTCTTGCATAAGCAGTCTCCAACTTCTTCATCTTCTATGATCCTCAAGTCTACATCATGCCTTCCTATAGTGGATGTAGGAGGCAAGATCTGCTGGATGGGAAGAGAGTCCCTAGGTTGCGGCATAACAGGTATAACTGGGATAGGTGCTCTGGTACAATGGAAAGATAAGGGGCAATCCTTTACCCGATGTTCAGCAGATCCACATACCAAACATTTCCTCAATCTCTTGCGACAAATATTGGCTTGGTGACCAGGCCTTTTACAGTAGTCACAAACCAATAGCTTCTTACGATATAACTACCGGATAGGGCTCAAAATGTCTTCTAGATTTCAGGGGTACCCCTCCTAGGGTGAGGTTCCGCTCCAACTTGGTTTAAGATAGCTAAGGCTACATCATTGACGTTCTTCATGACTTCTATCGTGATATCCATCTGTTCCTGCTGGGCTTCAGCTTGAGCTTTCTGGAACTCCAGAATTTCTTGAAATAGGGCAACCATTTGGGAGGTGTTTGCTGGTACTGGTGGAGCAACAGGAATGGGTACTTACCCAAGGAAATGTAACTCAGTTTGAGAAGAGGTTGGAATCGCCAGTGTAGTGAAAACTTCACTGGATGCATTATGGGGGCGGTCAATCAGCTGCGAGGGAATAAACCCTGGACTTGGTTGAGGAGATGGGGTATGATCCGGAGATGACACCTCATCGCCAGCAGGATTGGTCTTGTCAATGGTCATTCTCTGGAAGGTTTAGGATGCAAACATAAGCAAGGTATCCTACCAGTCTATAATCAAACAAAAATATTTATTTAATATATTTCGGTCCTATGTTGTGACAAATTGATGTTCTAGTGTTCTAATTGTTTCTAAATATGTTTTCCTAAGTTGTTGTTCAGACCTGCATAGGCCACCACTAAAAATATGTCACGACCCGGTCCCAATTTTTTGGGTCGAATCGGATCATGCCCAGCCTGCACCGTTGTTGAGACGGCGGCAGTAAGCTGTATCACTCATGCAGGTAAATAAAACAACACAGTCTAATTGCCACAACTTTAATAATTCGAATAGTTTAAAACTTTTTACAATAAAATGAAAGATACATCTGAGATACATTATTTCCACAAACATCATGAATTATAAAAGAAGAAGAAAAATCTAGGCAACCAGCTCATCAGTCTCGAGATCATCGTCCTCTAGTTGGGACCTCGGGAAATATCGCGGAACAAAGCCTCATCAGTGATACCTAAAATGTTGGGTCTCCAGTCAGGAGGAAGCAAAGTACAATTACGAATATCCAATAATTCAAATAATAATTTAAAATTTGCAATGTTAAATAATTTGAAATACTTTAACAATATTTTTCAACAATTGAAAACAATGTGATTTGAGTAGGTAACGAACTATGACCGGCTTGGGATGATTCAATTATATCCTAATGATACGGTCCGGCCTATCCTCGTGTATAGGAGGAATCAGCTCGCACAATCAATGCAATATGGGGGTATTGGTCATAGACGCTACACTACTCCCCCAATATCCCGAGTCAATCAGATTCAATCAATGAGTCAATATTCGAACTCTAGTAAAGAGTTCCACAATCAATACTCTAGGAGAGAGTTCCGTGTAGCAATGTGGTTTAAAATTGCAATAAAACAATTACTAGATAAATTACCAAATAGACATAACTGCACTTGTCTTTGTTATTGTGACTGGATCGAGAGTCTGTACCGGGGAACTAGGTCAAACATTTCCTCGAAATCCTACAATTGAGAATTCCTGACTCAGATTCCAGGTTTACCAATCTAGCTACGCTAGTTGAAATCTCTATTTGTGTCCTAATCAAATTTTAATTCTTTTAATTAACAAAACGCGAAAACACGATTATTCGTGCGTTGATTTAATACGAGGGAAAAAGATCATTTTATGTTTTGAATTCGGAAAACTTCGTCGATACCAGATTAATTATTAAAACTTGATATTTTCATAACTTATAAATATAAAGCTAATTTCTTACTTAGTGAGAAATACATAATTTTTAATTAAATAAAAACTTGTCAATTTTAGATGAGAAAATCTTAATTATTTTTTATACGAAAATACTTTTTATTTAATTTACTCGTTTAATACAAAAACTCGCAAAACCAGAAATAACTAAAATCTACGCTACCAATTACAGTTACAGACCACAGCCAGCTGGGCTTATGCCCATTACAATTTATTTACATAAATTGAAATAAGATAAAAATCGCCGTTAGTCCTAAACTTAAAATATGAATAAAATATGAACAAAATTAAATAATAAAAATAAAGATAAAATAGAGTCTCAGATATGGTCCAATCCTCAACTGGGCTAATGCCTCAACGTCCGGGTGGAGCCGGTTCGTTTGCACTTAGCCGGATCCATTGACCGATACGGTCGTCACCCAAATCCAAATATTAAATAAAATTCCAAAAATCTGTTTTAAATTCATTTTAAAAAAAATCTAGAATTTACGGAAAAATCCGGCAGCATCTCCTCTGTTTTTGGTCAACCCAAAAACTGGAAAATAGCGCCGATACTTTCCTGCAAATCCCAAACCAGGGAAACCCAAATATGTATATATATAATAATCCACAACCAATCCACAGAATAATCGGAACGACCCGAATAATTTCGGAAGTCCGATTCCAACCCAAAAATCACAGAACGCTACCGAAAAAATTCGGAAAGCTAAAACATACCAAAAACCAATTTCCGAAATATTCCGAAAATTCAAAATAATCAACAGAACCTTTCCGAAGGTTCCGAAAAAATACGACGTCGCTAAAACCGAATTCCCAAAGGGAATCGGGGACCATTTCTCATCATAGACAATATAAAATAGAGACGGGACAGGGGTTATACCCCAGGTTGCTCGGCTAGAGCTCTCAGATGAAAATAATAGGAAGAATTTGAGATGCAGACAACAAAAGAGACTCGGAACAGCGCTGGTTCAGAGTCCGAGATGCGACGGGGTGCTGGGACAGCAGCGAACAGCAGCATTGCTGCCACAGAACAGCAGAACGGGTCACGGGGTCGCGGCCAGGGGAGCTAGACAAACCAAAAAGGGCACGCGCGGGCTAGGGCACGCGCCGGGAAGCCGCGGGGCCGGAGCTAGGTGCTGCGATAGGGAGAGTCGGCACGGGTTGGCCGGAGGCAGCGGCCAGGGACTCGGCCGGAGGGGCTGCGGCCAGGGGAAAGTCGGCCAGAGGGACGCACGGGGAGGAGGCCGCACGGGGAGGGCGCGGCTCGCGGGGGTGGCGCACGGGCTCCGCTGGACGGGGCGCGTCGAGGGAGTCGGGCGCGGATGGGAGTCGGGGGAGAGAGGGGGTGTCGTGGGCGAGAGAGAGAGAAGAGAGTTTGGGTGATGGTGAGGTTGCTTCTCCTTTGAGAAGAAAGAAAGAGTGGGGGTTCTGGTAGGTGGTGGTGGGTTGGATGATAGGGAGTTATAAGGGGCTTCTCTTCCTGAACGTGGGGAGAGTGGATGTGAGAATAAAAGGCTGAAAGCAAGTAGAGGAGAGAAATAGGGGGTTTCGGAACG
The DNA here is from genome assembly GCA_029216955.1 of Iris pallida. Taxonomy (NCBI): domain Eukaryota; kingdom Viridiplantae; phylum Streptophyta; class Magnoliopsida; order Asparagales; family Iridaceae; genus Iris; species Iris pallida. The sequence continues at coordinate 273,091 of JANAVB010011888.1, read as the reverse complement.
GAAAGGGTCGGTCGGCTGCGAACGTTTGGAGAAGGAAGCGTTTAGAGAACATAAAGTGTTCTCAACAGAACACTAAAAAAAAGGTTTTGATGGTGGTAGAGTTAAAAGAAATTTATTGAGTTTAAGAAAGAGAAAATGAGAGTTAAGAATGAAAGGGTTACTGAGAGGAAAGGAATTCGTTCCTTTAAGAAATTATTATATATATAATATATATTTAACTTATGATTTATATACGAAATCGATCTCTGTTTCGGAATCGATTCCGAGTCGGGTTTCGGGAATGGGAACGGGTTCGAGGTTTCGGAAATCTGATCCGGGGTTTCGGGTCAGGTCAGCAATCAAAAGCCGTTATAAATTTTGAAATTAATTTCCAAAGCTCATAAATAATAATAATGATAATAATAGTAATAATATTATAATACTAATAATAATAATAACATTTACAAAACTGGGTTTCACACTACCCAACTTATATAATTTCCACTGGTATTGATTTTGAATCAATGGGACATACCGAGCATGTTCCTAACCTATATAGTATCCGAAAACTGTAATCATGTCTGAAGTCTTTACCAAGAATTTATGTCTCGCTAGTGTAAACCTGGCTGTAGTAAATCCTTAGTTTCGTGACTCAACTATGATACAATATCGGATATTTAACTCTATACAATATTGACACAAGGGTAACTAAGATCAAGAGAGGACTATTAAGACATACTTTTAGCAATATTCGATACCTACATTTTCTTGAAATAATTTCAACAGTAGGGGTCGTGCCTCGCCAATGCGCTGCTGGCTGCAGTGAACCCACAGTCTCCATACTCAAATAATTGGCAACAATGTGATGTTGTCTTGCCATCGAAGTCGTTAAAAGTATTCTAACTGTATTTCTACGAATTTTAAGGATTTTCTAGAGATTCAACTAGCGGATCTTGATTGGGAAACGGTAAGTATCTATCCTATCAGTCTCAATCCTTAAAATAAAAGATTGACCAGGGAGGAAATAATAGAAGATAAGAGAAGTACAAACATTCTAATATCTATTTCATGTGTATTCAAATGATTGAGGAAAAACTTTGAATCGAAACTAACTCGAGGTTCTCTATGGATAACAGAATCAGAAATTATAAAAAATAATTCTTATGGTAAAATGGGAATTAAATAGGCAATTCAAACTTATGATATGAGGGTGATTTCTAAAAAGGATAAAAGAATAAATTGAACAACTTATTAAGGTTAGAGCATTAATTCTAAGAAGGCCTAACTTACCAAGTGAATAGTCTATCCACATTGGATGATATCATCATATCAAATGCAATAGTGTGTCTATGGGGATCTTTATAATAAATCCTCATCTAAATTTCATGGCCTATATAACAACCTTAACTACCCAACGGTCACTTTGAGTAAGGGACTCCTAGTCCTAGTCATTCTCCTAAATCAATTCAATCCTAATTGTGAATGAGCATTTCATAGTCGCAGGCTCGCAATAGTACGACTAACTTAAGTACTATCACGAGTTCGCACAATTTTACGAAAACTAACCTGCATGGGCTACCACAAAAACTTGTCACGACCCACACCCGCTTTTCGGAATACGAATGCGTGTCCAAGCCAGCCTACGTTGCAGTGTCGGCGGTAGAACGCTGTCAAGCTACAATGCTCAAAATCACTAATAATGCTCATTCACAATAACTAAATTAAAATTACAATATTCAAGGATTTACTTTTGATACAAGGTACAATGTCTCACAATTTATAAAAAATAACTGAAGAATATTCAACTATCTAACCAGTCTCTAGGTTTGGCCTGCAAGTACACCCTCCTTTCTAATGCTAAGCGTAGTCACGACTATCCTAAAAAAATGTTGGGTTACCCACTCAGGATGGAACGAGTACAATTCATTGAATGTAGATCCAATATATGAAAATGACTATAAAGCAGAGGTTAGCCATTAAATATATGATTTGAAAATAAATAAGGAAAGACAAGAAAAAACTGGACAAAAATTGGACAGTAAATGAAATAAACGAAAAAATACTTTCTAAGTGACTGAAGTACCATTGATATGTGATCGGTCTATAGACAATTACACGACACTGTCTACGATGTCTAAACACTGTCTACGATTTCTACTTTTCAATAATAAATCACTGTCTACGATGTTTATTTTGCAATAATATAACACTGTCTACGATGTCTACTTTATAATAATAAATCACTGTCTACGATGACTACTTTGCAATAATAAATCACTGTCTACGATGTCTACACTGTATAAGGTCAGATCACACATCCTTGGTACTTCTCCTCCCCGATACGACAAAATATGACAAAATATAAAAGAGATGAGAACCACATATCCAATGACTAACAATGAGATATAGTAATAATCAATATCGAAAACAAATAATAAAATGTACTCGCCTGTCGTCCTTTGCTGCTAAAACCGATAATACAAACCACTCAGTATGCCACACAAAAGTCCAACTGCACAACAGTCTCCAAAGGCTGAAACAAATATTACCAACTTGTTAAGAAAAGTCAAATTAGGTAGAATCGCCTGTCCATAAGTCCAATTCTGGACACAGGAGTAAAATGGTAATTTTCGACCAAAACGATGTCCGACGTTGGACTCGCTTTGCACAGAAAAGTGTGCCAATATTTATGGTCTCTAAAGTCATCAAATTATATGTCTACGGGTCCGATTTAATGAGACAAATCCAACCATATGTCCAAATTTGGATTCCGGCGGGCCGTGCACAAATTCGCCCATTGGATCGGGTCACGGGCCCGCCAAAAGGGCGTTCTGGTCGAGCTTCTCAGAATCGGACCATACTTGGCATACAGGACCAGAAAATTGTTATGGTCCTGTTGGTGCAAGTTTTGTCTCGAAATGACAAACGTGCATAAAGTTAGGGGCTAGTTTACAAAGGGGCCGATACGGAGTATTTCGACGGATACGCCTCGATTTTGTCGTGCACGCATAACGAAATTTATTTCCGTCGAATCCCACACATCGACAATATCCATACGTGTCTTTTGATGCTCATGGATTGCGACCACGTCGCCCGGTTTGTCGGGGCGCACGCCGTATCGAAAAGTTTTTCTAGAATTTCTACTATTTGAGAACAGGTTTTTCTGAAACTTTAGATTCGAATATATATGCATACTGTGCATAAAAAATTAAACTACAAGAAGAGAATTGAAGAGCTACAGGTTGTGGAAATTACTGTTCAGGGAGTTTTCACAAGTTTCTACGAGGTTGATCAGAAAATACCTCTAAGTACGGGTACATGAGTCTATCTTCTGTCAATTGTGACAATAGTTTTATTGCTGGCTTCGCGTTGATTTTTTGGGTGATCGATGGCAGATACTTACGAACTATTTGAACAGAGTCGAAGATGGTTAGGTTAGGGACGCACCTGAGAAATCGGTTAAAGAAAAGAACGATTGTGGAGGACATACTTGCGCCGCAAAATTGGGTCTCTGCTGTCGCTATTGTGTGCTGATGGTATGTTGCATTTTTGTGCCTGACCGGTACTGCCACTGCCGGCGGCCACCTGTGCACGGCGCTGGCCGGGCGGTGGTCGCACCCTGGCCGTGCACACGTGGGCGGTTGGCAGCGGAGGTTTAGGATTAAGGTTTTCGAAATCCACCTCTTCGTGGTTATAAGGGGTCGGCGGGATTTGCTCACAAGTTGTGGGCTCGAGAATGTTTGGTATTATACTGGTTTTGATTTTCTCTAATAAACCTGATTTGTTTGGGATTAGCAAAGAAGAATTTGAGGAGGATTTAAAAGATTTGAACGAAATGTCATGGACCAAAATATCGAGGCTCAGTTTGTACTGTTCCCTGTGGGGAACAGTACCTGCTTATACATAAGATATATTGCAACTACTTCTATTCTTTCCTATCTTAGTAAAATTCAAATATTTAAAATGCTGAAAAATAATATTTTTTCCATATGAGTATCATTTATGTATATATTAAAAATCTATTATATATATATATATATATTATATATATATATATATATATATATATATATATATATATATATATATATATATATATATATATATATAGAAACTAAAACTGAATAAATATATAGACACTAAAACTGAATAAATATATAGAAATTTCTTAAAATATATAAACAATTATTTTATACAAATAATTCCTCTCATAACTATAACATGACAATTTAAACAAAATATTCAATTTAACACAAGGCTATCACTAATTATATAAAATGTTATAAGAATAAAATAAAATAAAATAAATCCTTAATATTTTAAAGAAAATATTACTGAAAAATGTACGAGGGAAAATAAATAATACTACAGGCAAATACTAAGTTCTAAATAATAGTAACTCGTAACTCTTTTATAGAAAATTTCTCCATATATCCCTCATAAAATATTTACTATGTAAATATTTAATATACTAAAATTTATTAGCCCTCTCAGTTCTCTTTATAAAAATGATAATTCCTAAAAAAAAAAAAACAAAACTAACAAGGGGGTTTACACAACCAACACTAAAATATCTCCAGAAATTCAAAATAAAAATCTCATAAAATAAAATATATTTTCTAAAAGCTAACCTTGAGATGAATCCAACAAAAAAATAGCGTGCGAAAACAAGTTCGGGGTTGTCCGCAATCGCTCCGAGAAGTCGAGGAAACTCCGAGAAAGAAAACTCCTCAAATCGGCTAAGGGAATATTAGGGTTCTGGATTAAACAAAATAACACACACACACACATATATATATAGGGGGAGCCGGCTACAGAGACGGCTTGAGCGTGGTTTGGCTCGCCACGTGGAGAGATCCAGTTGCTCCTACTCTACTACGGATGTATTGATGGCAATCCGGCTTCGTTGGGTCGGCTAAAGGGAGCCAGCCCTATTATGGAAACCCCCCATCTGACCAGTCAGCGTTGGTTGGCGCCGGCTAGGCTGGTCCGGTCACTGATAGTGGGCCCAACGGTGCTGACTGGGTAATTCATTTAGTTAATTGATTTAAAAATCACTTTTAGCCTAAATAAATCCTAATAATATCTAAAAAATCCAAAAAAATTCTTAAAAATGTAGAAAATATTTCTGACCTCCTAAAACCTAAATAAAAATACTGAGTCTCAAAATAGTCCCAAATGACCTTATAGTAAATATTGGAAGCATTTAAAATATGTAAAACTTCATAAAATAATTATCAAAAAAAAATCTAAAAATCATATTAAATATAAAACCTAAATAGTGTTCATATAAACTACCTAAGAGCCATATGACCATAATATGATCATAACTCTCCTATGACCTCCTAATGACTATAGAAGTTAATCATAACCAAATAAAAATTCCTAAATTTCTAATCTGAGAGCAGATGCCACAACCTCCGGGAATGCTTCTTGTGCTTTGGCATTAGACAAATATCAAAGGAGGAGTCCGTCATATGAACGATGATATAGCATTTTCGTAGCTGCGTTATAGTAGAATCGGAGTGAGCGTCTCTTAATAGAGATGGCTTCTTTCGGATCCTCTGGTAGGATTTCGTAGACCGTAAAGTCTATGAACGGGAATCGCCAACCCCGAATGTCGATATTGGTGTTTACCTGTACAGAATAGCTCAGACACGTGCACAAGTTATTTTTTGGGCACACCAATTCTCGTCCTATAACGGTGACGGAGTGCTGAGTCCCAACAGGAGCTGCTAAGGAAGCGACGAGATCTGTAAGGGCATCGACTTCAAGATTCTGCAATCGAGGTACATACTCTATAAAGAACCCTGTAAAGATAGAGATGATGTCGATTGCTGCCTGATGGTCAGGAATGAGGTCTATGTCGGACCTCATATTGGCCTCTAACCTGATTTATTATCAGCTTTGAGTCGTCATAGGCCTCAAAATAGTCAACCCCCAACTGTTTAGCAAGCTGGAGTCTAATAATAAGGGTATTGTACTCGACGATGTTGTTGGTGCATGATTCCATGAGAGAATATGCATGATGAATGACCAGGCCTTCAGGAGTGACTAGGACCACTCCTAATCTTGCAACAATCTTGCCTTTGGGCCCTGTTCTTGAAGCACCATCAAATATCAATTTGCCAAATGGGATCTTCTATGACCGCGTTGAACTCCAAGATCTCGTCTGGAATACCATCATAGAGTTTTGATGTTTTCGGAACTGGATGTGCCGTCAAGAAATCGACTAATGCTTGACCCTTAACCGCCTTCTGTGGGACGAACACCATGTCATAAGGCAATAGAAGGATTGTCCATGTGGCTAACCGCGAGTTTAGTGCCCCAGGCTTGGTCATAAGGACTCTGAGGGGGTTGACCCTAGAGATGACATGGATTGTCTGTCCAGCTATATAGTGGCACGCCTTTCGGATAACAAAGACTAGAGCAAGACACTCTTTCTCAACAGGATTATACTGATATTCGACACCAATCATGGTCCTGCTCAAATAGTAGATTGCCTACTCGTGACCTTTATTGCTTTTTTGGGCTAGCAAAGCACCGAAAGAATGGTCCATAGCTTGGATGTATAGTAGAAAAGGCTTTCCCATGACTGGAACTACCAGAACTGGAGAAATGGTGAGAAATTTCTTGATGTCATCGTATGTTTGTTTACATTCCTTGGTCTAGACATAAGAAACCCCTTCTTCATTTGCTTAGTGAAGGGTTGGCATCGTTTAGAAAGATATGCTATGAATCTTTGAATGTATGCCAAGCGTCCTTGCAGGTCTCGAAGCTCATGAAGATTCTTCAGGGGAGCCATGTCTAGGATGGCCTTAGTCTTTTCAGGGTATTTGAGAATACCCTTGGTTGTGACGATAAAGCCCAAAAACTTGCCACTGGAAACCCCTAGAAAAGGCTTGGTTGGATTCATCTTTAGCCGATGTGTCCGCATTAAGTCGAACACCGTCCTTAGGTGCTCCAGATGGTTGGCCTTCCTCCTACTTTTGACAACAATGTCATTAACATAACATTGCACCATTTTTTGGAGGTATTTGCAGATTATGGTGCTCATAACCCGCTGATATGTCGCCCCAACATTCTTTAAACTGAAAGGCATTACTGTGTAACAGTAGATTCCTTTTGGGATTCAGAATTGTAGTGCCCCGTTTCTACATCGTGCCCCATTTCCCGTCTACGGGATGCGCGAGAAAGGAACACTGTCGCTATCGATTCGGTCGGGACCGATAGGTCGGGATCGATCGAATCAGTCGAACGAGAACGGTTGAATTAAGATCCATTTCCTGTTATGGAGTGGCTTCTTTGGAACCAAGTCCCATATTCAGTGGGTTACGCCTCGAGGATAGACTCTGCGGCTGAGTCGGAAGAGACCTCCCGATGTTCTTCTTTTTATGCCGAAATTGCTTCTTTGACTTTGGTTTTCTGAATATGTTTTCGTGAATGTTTTCGATGGTTTTTATGTCTTGCATTTCGAACTTCACATTCGTATCGAATTTCCTTGAATAACACAGTGTTCTAATCAGTTGCTTGTGCGATTTCAGGTGATCGCGTAGGCAACTAGCGCAACCAACCAGTTTTTTGCTTCAAGTAAATACTAAGGTGAGTGGCTGACCCTTCTTCCCTCGACCCTCTTCTCCAATACATTATCAAGAATAGACATGTGTTATGCTAGATGTAATGCAACGACACGAATGATATCCCAATAAACGGTTACACGATGTCTCACGTACACGAACTATAAAGCTGCTTGTCATATAATTTTATCTTGCTTGTAATTACCATATTATATAGAACTGTGCTAAGAAAAGACAAATCGATTAAATGAATGTCGCAACAATACCATAAAGATGTGCCTTGAAATAACGATTAACTTAGCACTGTCATGGACAACTTGTCGACAAGGGCGATTGTTTCTTCGGACGGTATCCCGAGGCCACGGGACCGTTTCGGCCTAGGAAGAAACACGGATAGCTATGCCGGATGCATGCCACGGTAGGCAGTGGCTTTCAACGGGGCTTGCTTCCTGCGCCGAAGGACCTATGTCTACCAAGCTATATGTCCAGGATGACTTGTCGTGCCAGTGACCATTACAAATGCACTCTGTTATATTTCCTTATTATCAACATGATAGGAAAGAACATGGTAAGTTTACGCTGCAACGACACGCTCTGCCGGGGGTAAGACCTATCGTCGTTATACTGTTGTGCCTTCAAATATAGGTTGGAATTGACTAGGATGGCTAGAAAGTTCACCAAACATTGTATGCATGTTCACTTAATTTTCTTCAACAAATAAGAGCACAGGATTTAAATTGCCACACACCAGTACAAAGTGTAATGTACTGACTCTCGCTCTCAACAGGTACCCGTAACCAGGATAGCGTACTAGGATACTGAAGGCTACGCTCATTCCTTTTGAAGCCTTGCTACCGCGAAGGCTAACTTTGCAACATTTTAAAGACTCCAATTCAACTGCATCATGTAGCGTCAACTCTCACTGATCCCAGGTCTTAGAGAGTCATTTTGATGTGTTGTATAAAGGGATGTAAATGTATGGAATGACTATCTCATCAATGTCAGTTGTAAGCCGAGAGGCCTCTTTTGTAATCGAGTCTGTAACCAAGCTTATTATCAATAAAAATACAAGTTTCCTTCTCTATATAAATGTGTTCAGTTTCTTTGCGTACTCTCGTAAAAGCTTTTGTTTCGGATAACCTTATGATCCGCCTTGTGCGAGTGCAACTTAGGCTTGCACGGCATCACTCCTGGGAGATGACTATCGATTCAACCGAATCGGGGCGTGACATAATAGTATCAGAGCACGGCTTTATGTCCTTTGACCTTCCGTTTTAAGACTCGAACTCTTGATTCCATGTCGATGAGATAAGTCATTCCATATGAGTGAGTCCGTAATAAGTTTTATGACTAATGTATATTGCCTTCAAAAATCCCAGAAGGCAAGACGGTGAACGGACGGCGAACGAAGAAAGCGCTTCGAGCGGCTCGAGTAGCTCGAGGCCCGGACCCTCTCACGATGCCATGGAATGGATGTTACGCATGCTAAAAACACAACAACGTCAAGCTGAGGAGAATCAACGCCAGAACGAGCATCATCGACGGCAGACAGAGGCACACCAGACTCAGTTTGAGGCCCGATTCGATGCACAATTCAAGTTACAGCAGAAGTAGCTTGATACTCTTCAGCAGATCGTCCAGACAGTTGTGGCCAAGGGCAACTCCACGACAACCCATTCCATAACCGAGCCTGCGGTAAGACAAATTGAAGTCAAACCGGAGGTACCCGAGCGTCTACCTACAACACCGAGAAGTTTCAACTTTGAGGTGTCAAAATTCAGCAAAAGTTTTCGTAGTCCCTTCAGCGGTACTGAAGACCCTTCCGTGGTGATCGATTGGTTAGAGGAGTTAGAAGATCACTTTGAACTTCTGGGCGTTGAAGAGTCCAAGAAGTTTGCCTGCGCTCAGCTTCAACTCAGATTGAACGCACACGACTGGTGGGTCGTACAAAAGTGAGCAATCCGACGCGATGATAAGACTTCGATAATTCCTTGGGCCACCTTTCAAAAGGCATTCGAGATCGAATACTTCCCTGCTGCCGTTCGACAAGAAAAGGAAAATAAATTTATGCAGCTAAAGTAAGGGAATATGACGGTGCGGCAGTACGCAACAGAGTTCAACAAGTTAGCCAAATTTGCTGGAACGTTCCTGCCTACCACGGAGAGTCATGTTTGACGGTTCGAATTGGGTCTACGACCATCTATTTCTGCTCACGTGTCTGTTCCAGAATACAAAACTATGGGCGAGTCTCTCAACCATGCCCTCCGCCTTGAACGCCAATACCCTCCAATTGCTGCTGGCACTGTGCATACCTACCATCACAAGCGTCCTAGCCATGCAAGAGGTAACAACATGAACAAATGTTCAAACAACGGGCACCATGGTGGATATCAAGTACGGAATCAGGGACCTCACTGTACCAAATGCAACCGGAACGGACATCTTGTCGTCGACTGTGAAGTTTATATTGGCAGGTGTTTCATCTGCAGAAAAAGGGGTTACTATCATAGAGATTGCCCGAACCGAAGAAGAAACTTGAACTCGCCTCAGCATCAACAGCACCGTCTGGGGAATCAAGTTCCGGCGCCTCGAGCACCTCAGCCCGTACCACAAAATAGCCTAGATCATCGCCCCAATGCCAAGGGCGCGTCTACGCTATGACTTGTCATGACCCGCACCCACTGTGAGGGTACGAGAACGTCACAACGCCCAGCCTACGCCGCAGTGTCGGCGGTAGAACGCTGTCCTAGGTCAACATACGTCTAGCAATATAATACTAAGCAGTAAATGAACTCAATCACAACTAAGGAAGAAGAAAGCACGATATGATATAGAACTCAAGGAAAAACAGAAGATAGAATAGTGTAAGGTAATATCCCAGCAAATATCCAGAGTACATATCTCAGCTACTGAATATGAAAGAATATATACAACTCAACATCTCTGAACAGAAGTAAAGTCTAGCTAAACAGTCTCAAGACAACATAAAAATAAGATAAGGCCTAACTAAACTAGTCTAGGCAGTGGGGGTGGTGTCCTCAGCTAGAGCTGTCCCATAGAAGGTATCCTCCCAGGCCTCCTCCTCGTCCTCTGTAATATTTTCAACAGGTCCAGTCAGGACATGAGCGAGTACAGTACATCTCAACAGTTCATAGCAGGTTAGAAAATATAATCATGCAGTAAAGTAAGATATAGATACTGAAGAAATACAGTATGTAAACAGAGAGAGAGAGAGAACTGTAATAAAAATATCTACTATAAGTAAAGAGCTACCAGTGACTAGTGATTTAGAGCACAAAGTCGACATATGAACGGCTTGATTTGTACATGGCTATACTAAAGAGGCGTACATGGCTATTCAACTTTGGAATTGTTCACATGGCTATTTATACTCCCCCGTACCCCCAATTAATACACAAGGATCCAACCAGGTTATGTTATGATTCTATGTAACAGCCCCCGAAGGGTGGTAAGCCCCCAAAGGGTGATATGCCCCCAAAGGGTGATAAGCCCCCAAAGGGTGATATGCCCCCAAAGGGTGATATGCCCCCGAAGGGTGATAAGCCCCCAAAGGGTGATAAGCCCCCAAAGGGTGATACATAGTAGTCCCATAAATGGGGATTCTGATAGACCCAATAAATGGGATAAGGATTCAGAGAAGACTCTGTGATCATAAGGGTATATGTCACAAGTGATCAAAGAACCAAAGAAGCATATGATACGCTATGTAAGTGAAACGCACAGAACATAGAGTACCCGATGCTCCCTGAAGGGATAACATCTCAAGAAGGGATCCATATAGTTCTAATCCGTGTGACCAACATGACAATATCAAGTAAAGTAATTTAATACAGAAAATAATTCTAAGTAGGATATGAAATGATCAGAGAATGTACTCGCCTCGTATCTGAATGTCTGAAGTAAATGTACTGTCCGAGGAGAGGTGTCTGGCTCCTAATCAGAACAGCACAAGTCACAACAAGTCTAAAATAATATAATGAAGTCCTAATATGCATTCTACATGATTCTAGGTCAATCTAGGCCAAAGTCAACTCTTGGTCAACTCTGGTCAACCCTAGAAGGCAAACTAGGTCAAGCAAGACTAATCTAGGCTAATCAAGTCTATACTAGTCCAAACTAGGCTAAACTAGCCTATTCCAAGTCTAACAAGACTGTACAAGACTAATCTAGACTCTACTAGGTTTAACAAAGTCTAAGTCAAACAATTATAGGCTAACCAATATCCATGTATACCTATATAGCATGAATATATACTACATCTACACTTGCTAGCATATGGCATATAGCCTATAGGTAACCTATAACAAAACCCTATATACAACCCTATAGGCTATCACATATCACATATAGTCTATACTCTACATACAACCGTACAATTATATATAAACATATATCTATACAACCACTATATAGGTATATATCTATATAAACATCTCACATATCATATATATATACATAGAAAACAAGGAAAGGAAATGTGATTGTGTACATGTGTGTGTGTATGAAGTGACATGAGAGTGTCACTCGAGGGTGTAATATAACATGTGTGTGTGTGGCTTGAGAGTGTGGTACCAAGGGTGTGCTAGAGTGTGATAGGCTAGAGTGTGTGAGTGAGCATGTGTGATAGAGTGACAGGCCAAAACAGTAAGTGAGGGAGTGTGTAAGCATGTGTGTGACATGAGACATGTGAGTGTGTAATAGATATATAAAACAGTGTTATAGGAACAATGCAAACAGTGAACTATGGCATTCCTGAAAACAGGAACCACATTGCAATTCCAGATTACACAGAACCCAAACTCAGTTTTTCCAATGCAAGATTGTGTGTGTGTGCTCACATTGTTTGTGTGAAAGTGTGTTGAAAGGAATAGAAAAATCAGTGAAGGGTTTATAGAAAAAATCAGTAAGCATTTAAACAAACATTCATTCAAATCAAAACTAATGCATATGAATTTAATCATTGAAAACAATGGCATGTGAAGAGAAAGCTCAGGATTTCAGGGGTACAGTGCATAAGAAAGCATGTATTCTTGTGTGTGTGTGTGACTTGTGAAGGGTGGGTGAGAGACTGCAGTTCAGTTTTAGGAAAAGATAGGAAAGAAAACCTATTCATTAATATGCAGTTCAGCCATAATGGTAAGAAAACAGTCCTAGTTAGCAGTAAAACACAATCAACCCCATGCCCAATCTCATTTTCAGGTTATGCATATCCAACAGTGTGTGTATTCAGAAATTAGTGAAAGGTGAAGAAATCAGTCACAGTTTGCAATGACAGTTTTAAATTCGGCTCAACCTTCAACTAAATTCCTATCCTAATCTCAGGTTTATGTGAATGAAATCTCAGTTAACATTGTATAGGAAATCTCAGACTTAAGATTCAGTTTAAGGCAAACTTGAACTTAAAACACAACTTAACATAAACTAATATATAAACCCACACACACATTCTCAGATTAATGTATTAGTGAACTAACAATGAATTAAACATGGCAATCAATCACCAAAATTTGCTTAAAACTGGAATTAAAAAAAATAGGATTTTAATGCAGGAATTATAGGACAGGGATGTAGGCAGTGCATATATACCTACATATCAAATCCTAAACCCACAATCAGTCCAACTGAATTCAGGATTGGGTTAAGAAATAGGGATATCAATTCAGTTAAAACAGTGCTACTAATTCCTGTGTGACAGGAATAAAATCTCATGTTATCAAAACAAATTCCAGATTTTCGAATACCAAAACAAATTAGCCTTTAGGTTAATAACAGGAAATTGGGTTCAGTTATTTAGAACTGCATAAACAGTCCAACACAAAACCCAAGTGAATTCCCAGATTTACATAAACAGTTAACCTCATTTCTCTTCAACAATGGATGAATCAACAAGCCTTAGTGATTCCCTAACATTCCTAAACATGGTATTAGAAGTTTAGTTGATTAAAACATCACCTAAACATGTTATTAACAGTTAACAAAATCTAACAAGAAATCAACACAGTGAACAAAAGGGATAGAACACATTCAGTTAGAAGGAAAAGAAAGAATTCAACTCATGTGACCATTGTTCAACATTTGTGTATACTAACCTATATAAATTCAAATCCTAAACCAACCAATTCAGTTCAACTGGGAAACTCATAAATCTCAGTTTCATAGAACCATGTATCAGTGATGACACTATAATCCCTGTAAATCGAACTCCATTCAATATCACCCTTTACAAGAAGGATTTCTACAATCTAAACATGTATCCTAATGTACAGACATTAACCATAGCATTAAACATGTTATTAACCATTAAGGCAATTCAAATATAGGAAAAACAATAGTGAACACAACACTGATACATTTTATTATCAGAAAAGAATGGGGAAATTCCCATTCTACAATAAAAACAACACTAACCCATACAATTTAGGTTGATAATTAACAACAAATGTGTGCACGTGCCATACCCTCAGTGTCGTGTCTACAGCTACCAGACACAAGTGTCCAGACTATCGCACACTTGCACACGAGGCTGCGCGAGCTTGGTTGGCCTGTGCACGTGTCCGTACGCACACGACACGCCACCAAGTGACACGAGACTTGGGGAGTGTCGTGTCAGATACTGCCCCAAGCTCCACGTCCAATGGCACGCGCCCACGTGCCCTGGGCAGCCTGCACGAGCACGCTGGTAGCAGGGGAGCTACAGTGCTCGTGCACGCGCGCGTGCACCCATGTGTGCACGTGTCCATATCGATACGACACGACACGAAAACTACCTCAGTGTCTCAAATTCGTGTAAGCGACACAAAAACCAAAATTTCTATTCAAATATAATTTGAAAATTCGAACGAAATGCCCTTTGTGGCATTTCGTCGAACACCTGCAACTGTGACTGATACGTGTCCGATACAGACACGTACAGGACACGAAACTTGGGAAACCCTATACCTATAGAATCAGGACACCTAGGGCTAGATGAATATGCAATTTAAACCTAGTTTTAATGGGTGGAATAGAATGTACCTATAGGTGTTTCTCAACACAAAAAGCTCTTCAAAGAGGGAATCTCCACAAGCCACAAAATCAATCAAATCGATTCAAATCTGTGATTGGACTCCACCAACAGCAAGAGAACATTGATTAGGTCCTAATGGAAGAAATTTCATTCAAAAAGGAGTCCTATTGATTAAACTAGGAAAGAATTAAAGAAGGCTTACCTATTTGCTTAAGAGAATGAAGAACTATTAAAGAAAGAGGCTCAAATCCCCATAGAGGCATTATATAGGCAAGGGAGGGGGGGGGGTTCTCTTGGCTGGTCATAAAGTTAGGGTTAGGGTTTTTAGGTTTCATCATATGGCTAGGATTGAATCAAGGGGAATAGATGGCCTAGAACAAAGGGTTCTATCCTAGTTCTTTGCAAATCACTAAACCATGACTAACTTGACTTAACCCCCTTAACCAAACCATCTAATTCTCAAAGTGGCTCACTAAGTTAGTCATGACCCATCTAGGTTAGGTCCAATCTAGGTTAGGCTACCAAGGTCATTGCTAGTCAAAGTCAACCTAGTCAACCCTCATTCAAACAATTCCAAAATAAATTCTAAAAATTCCCATAAATTCAAATAAATTATAATAAATCCAAATGATCCTAAAATGTCAAAAATACCCTAATCACATGGCTAGGCTCTAGGGTAGGCAGTCTCTACTGTTCACTAGCAAAACACCAAAAATCACAAGTCATGATTTTAAATAGTTTAAAATAATTAAAAATCACTAAAAATCATAATATGAAATAAATATTATTAAATAATAATTTTAATTACAAAATTTCAAAATTACCCTCTTTTGGAAAACTAGGTGTTACAATCCTACCCACCTTATAAAAAATTTCGTCCTCGAAATTAAGATGATCGTACCCTTTCTAGGTTAAGCCTCCAGCAATCAAAGTCTCAGAAATCTATCTTAAATCATACAGTTGGAAAGTGTAACATATGGGGTCATGGCATGCAATATCAGTCTGGGGTCTAATCTAATTATACCAACCATGCTACAGTACTAGGCAATCACAAGGTATCAAAACATGTAAGCAAGGGATGCATCAAAATTCTCAAAAAGAAATACTAAGGTTAGGTCAAAACTCACCTCCAGCTAGGTCTGAGAACCAGAACTCCCTCCTAGAAGCAGGGCCCTGGTTGGGACAGGTATATCAGGACAGTGCTGCACCCAGTGTGCAGCTGAACCACAAAATAGGCACAATCCTAGTCTCTTTCTACAGTTGTTCCACTTGTGTCCAGACTTCTTGCAGTAGGCACATATAGGCTCTGGCTCAGCTGGCCTTTGCTGGACAAGAGACTGGACTGGGTATGATGATATAGGCTGGATAAATGGGTACTCCTCAAACTCTGGGTAAGACTGGGTACTGCTCCTCGCCCTCTTGGAGCTAGGCTCTCCTCCTAGAAGCATAGAGTCCCGCAGACGTAGCAACCTCTGGATTTGCTCCCTCATGGCCTCCTCATGAACTCTCTGTGACTCCAACAGCCTCTCTTGGAAGTATCCAAACATCTGGGCTACGTCAAGTAACAAACCTCCGGGTGGTACAGTAGGGAGTACCATCCCAAGGGGTAAGGGAAGGCTCTCGATTTCAGGCAAAACTGCAGCTCTCTCCTGAACGACAGGCGATGAAGGAAGACTCTCTGGCGAAGCTACCACCATCTCCTCAATGGCAGGAGGTGCCACCACCCCCTGATCAGATAGAGAGATAACTACCTCCTGAACAGTAGGAGGTGGAGGCACACTCTCAGTAGCTGCAGCTGCTCTCAGGCGACGGGCTCGGGTCATGGCTGCCATACTGAAAGAAAAGAAAAGAAAATAAAATATAAATCAATCATCAAAGTTGAAAAACTAGTAAATATAAACAAAGGAGAACCAACTACAAGAATCACTATTTAAAGCCAGGCTATACTACCATTCCTAAGATAAGGGCCTAATCACAAGTCATCAAATCATCACACTAAGAAAGAACTACATATACATAATCTCTATAAAGCTACAATATCTCTACTCCTAAATTATTTGATGATAGAAAATTTTTTTATAATAACTGGAATGAAGGTAGAGACGATATATTTAAGAACCTTTCCAAGATACAATCTGATAATCATATGCGTCTGTCCAAAAATCATGATACTCAGAATCCTCGCCACGCTAGTAAGCAAGGCTGCGATAAACGGTAGAGTCTATAACAGGGGCATGCACCTCTATAATCATGTCGTCTGGAATTCTCGCTATGCCGACTAGTATAGCTGCGAGAAATTCTAAATCTCATAACCAAGATACGTACATCCGAAGTCAGGTCTCTATGTTTCCGCCACGCCAGCTAATATAGCTGCGATAAACTCTAGGTTCCATAACCAAGCAGACGTTTTACCATCCATGTATTCCCGTCGACATATGTTATCAGAAAAATATCGTAACTCAGGCCATAAAAATTCATCTCGATAGGAAAATCAAATCAACAACGATCCAACAAAATCAAATTCAATAATCAAAGAGTGAGAGCAACAAAACAAGGGAAATGATTCAAATTGAAGTTTAAATAAGATTCTCAAGGGTCGTCCCAGGAATCTTTCAAGAAATTCTAACTGTGATTGAGTACTATAAAATATATATCCTAATCCTACTGCAGGCTGTAGTGATACTCTAGTTCGAATACGACTACATAAACTCGACCTGCATGGGCCACCACTAAAAACGTGTCACGACCCGCACCCACTGTGAGGGTACGAGAACGTCACAACGCCCAACCTACGCCGCAGTGTCAGCGGTAGAACGCTGTCCTAGGTCAATATACGTCTAGCAATATAATACTAAGCAGTAAATGAACTCAATCACAACTAAGAAAGAAGAAAGCACGATATGATATAGAACTCAAGGAAAAATAGAAGATAGAATAGTGTAAGGTAATATCCCAGCAAATATCCAGAGTACATATCTCAGCTACTGAATATGAAAGAATATATACAACTCAACATCTCTGAACAGAAGTAAAGTCTAGCTAAACAGTCTCAAGACAACATAAAAATAAGATAAGGCCTAACTAAACTAGTCTAGGCAGTGGGGTGGTATCCTCAGCTAGAGCTGTCCCGTAGAAGGTATCCTCCCAGGCCTCCTCCTCGTCCTCTGTAATATTTTCAACAGGTCCAGTCAGGACAGGAGCGAGTACAGTACATCTCAACAGTTCATAGCAGGTTAGAAAATATAATCATGCAGTAAAGTAAGATATAGATACTGAAGAAATGCAGTATGTAAACAGAGAGAGAGAGAACTGTAATATAAATATCTACTATAAGTAAAGGGCTACCAGTGACTAGTGATTTAGAGCACAAAGTCGACATGTGAACGGCTTGATTTGTACATGGCTATACTAAAGAGGCGTACATGGCTATTCTACTTTGGAATTGTTCACATGGCTATTTATACTCCCCCGTACCCCCAATTAATACACAAGGATCCAACCAGTTATGTTATGATTCTATATAACAGCCCCCGAAGGGTGGTAAGCCCCCAAAGGGTGATATGCCCCCAAAGGGTGATAAGCCCCCAAAAGGTGATAAGCCCCCAAAGGGTGATATGCCCCCAAAGGGTGATATGCCCCCGAAGGGTGATAAGCCCCCAAAGGGTGATAAGCCCCCAAAAGGGTGATAAGCCCCCGAAGGGTGATACATAGTAGTCCCATAAATGGGGATTCTGATAGACCCAATAAATGGGATAAGGATTCAGAGAAGACTCTGTGATCATAAGGGTATATGTCACAAGTGATCAAAGAACCAAAGAAGCGTATGATACGCCATGTAAGTGAAACGCACAGAACATAGTGTACCCGATGCTCCCTGAAGGGATAACATCTCAAGAAAGGATCCATATAGTACTAATCCGTGTGACCAACGTGACAGTATCAAGTAAAGTAATTTAATGCAGGAAATAATTCTAAGCAGGATATGAAATGATCAGAGAATGTACTCACCTCGTATCTGAATGTCTGAAGTAAATGTACTGTCCGAGGAGAGGTGTCTGGCTCCTAATCAGAACAACACAAGTCACAACAAGTCTAAAATGATATAATAAAGTCCTAATATGCATTCTACATGATTCTAGGTCAATCTAGGCCAAAGTCAACTCTTGGTCAACTCTGGTCAACCCTAGAAGTCAAACTAGGTCAAACAAGACTAATCTAGGCTAATCAAGTCTATACTAGTCTAAACTAGGCTAAACTAGCCTATTCCAAGTCTAACAAGACTGTATAAGACTAATCTAGACTCTACTAGGTTTAACAAAGTCTAAGTTAAACAATTCTAGGCTAACCAATATCCATGTATACCTGTATAGCATGAATATATACTACATCTACACTTGCTAGCATATGGCATATAGCCTATAGGTAACCTATAACAAAACCCTATATACAACCCTATAGGCTATCACATATCACATATAGTCTATACTCTACATACAACAATACAATTATATATAAACATATATCTATACAACCACTATATAGGTATATATCTATATAAACATCTCACATATCATATATATATACATAGGAAACAAGGAAAGGAAATGTGATTGTGTACATGTGTGTGTGTATGAAGTAACATGAGAGTGTCACTCGAGGGTGTAATATAACATGTGTGTGTGTGGCTTGAGAGTGTGGTACCAAGGGTGTGCTAGAGTGTGATAGGCTAGATTGTGTGAGTGAGCATGTGTGATAGAGTGACAGGCCAAAACAGTGAGTGAGGGAGTGTGTAAGCATGTGTGTGACATGAGACATGTGAGTGTGTAATAGATATATAAAACAGTGTTATAGGAACAATGCAAACAGTGAACTATGGCAATCCTGAAAATAGGAACCACATTGCAATTCCAGATTACACAGAACCCAAACTCAGTTTTTCCAATACAAGATTGTGTGTGTGTGCTCACATTGTTTGTGTGAAAGTGTGTTGAAAGGAATAGGAAAATCAGTGAAGGGTTTATAGGAAAAATCAGTAAGCATTTAAACAAACATTCATTCAAATCAAAACTAATGCATATGAATTTAATCATTGAAAACAATGGCATGTGAAGAGAAAGCTCAGGATTTTAGGGGTACAGTGTATAAGAAAGCATGTATTCTTGTGTGTGTGTGTGACTTGTGAAGGGTGGGTGAGAGACTGCAGTTCAGTTTTAGGAAAAGATAGGAAAGAAAACCTATTCATTAATATGCAGTTCAGCTATAATGGTAAGAAAACAGTCCTAGTTAGCAGTAAAACACAATCAACCCCATGCCCAATCTCATTTTCAGGTTATGCATATCCAACAGTGTGTGTATTCAGAAATTAGTGAAAGGTGAAGAAATCAGTCACAGTTTGCAATGACGGTTTTAAATTCGGCTCAACCTTCAACTAAATTCCTATCCTAATCTCAGGTTTATGTGAATAAAATCTCAGTTAACATTGTATGGGAAATCTCAGACTTGAGATTCAGTTCAAGGTAAACTTGAACTTAAAACACAACTTAACATAAACTAATATATAAACCCACACACACATTCTCAGATTAATGTATTAGTGAACTAACAATTAATTAAACATGGCAATCAATCACCAAAATTTGCTTAAAATTGGAATTAAAAAAAATAGGATTTCAATGCAGGAATTATAGGACAGGGATGTAGGCAGTGCATATATACCTACATATCAAATCCTAAACCCACAATCAGTCCAACTGAATTTAGGATTGGGTTAAGAAATAGGGATATCAATTCAGTTAAAACAATGCTACTAATTCCTGTGTGACAGGAATGAAATCTCATGTTATCAAAACAAATTCCAGATTTTCGAATACCAAAACAAATCAGCCTTTGGGTTAATAACAGGAAATTGGGTTCAGTTATTTAGAACTGCATAAACAGTCAAACACAAAACCCAAGTGAATTCCCAGATTTACTTAAACAGTTAACCTCATTTCTCTTCAACAATGGATGAATCAACAAGCCTTAGTGATTCCCTAACATTCCTAAACATGGTATTAGAAGTTTAGTAGATTAAAACATCACCTAAACATGTTATTAACAGTTAACAAAATCTAACAAGAAATCAACACAGTGAACAAAAGGGATAGAACACATTCAGTTAGAAGGAAAAGAAAGAATTCAACTCATGTGACCATTGTTCAACATTTGTGTATATTAACCTATATAAATTCAAATCCTAAACCAACCAATTCAGTTCAACTGGGAAACTCATAAATCTCAGTTTCATAGAACCATGTATCAGTGATGACACCATACTCCCTGTAAATCGAACCCCATTCAATATCACCCTTTACAAGAAGGATTTCTATAATCTAAACATGTATCCTAATGTACAGACATTAACCATAGCATTAAACATGTTATTAACCATTAAGGCAATTAAAATATAGGAAAAACAATAGTGAACACAATACTGATACATTTCAGTATCAGAAAAGAATGGGGAAATTCCCATTCTACAATAAAAACAACACTAACCCATACAATTTAGGTTGGTAATTAACAACAAATGTGTGCACGTGCCATACCCTCAGTGTCCTGTCTACAGCTACCAGACACAAGTGTCCAGACCATCGCACACTTGCACACGAGGCTGTGCGAGCTTGGTTGGCCTGTGCACGTGTCCGCACGCACACGACACGCCACCAAGTGACACGAGACTTGGGGAGTGTCGTGTCAGACACTGCCCCAAGCTCCATGTCCAATGGCACGCGCCCACGTGCCCTGGGCAGCCCGCACGAGCACGCTGGTAGCAGGGGAGCTACAGTGCTCGTGCACGCGTGCGTGCACCCGTGTGTGTACGTGTCCATATCGATACGAAACGACACGAAAACTACCTCAGTGTCTCAAATTCGTGTAAGTGACACAAAAACCTAAATTTCTATTCTAATACAATTTGAAAATTCGAACGAAATGCCCTTTGTGGCATTTCGTCGAACACCTGCAACTGTCACTGATACGTGTCCGATACGGACACGTACAGGACACGAAACTTGGGAAACCCTATACCTACAGAATCAGGACACCTAGGGCTAGGTGAATATGCAATTTAAATCTAGTTTTAATGGGTGGAATAGAATGTACCTATAGGTGTTTCTTAACACAAAAAGCTCTTCAAAGAGGGAATCTCCACAAGCCACCAAATCAATCAAATTGATTCAAATCTGTGATTGGGCTCCACCAACAGCAAGAGAACATTGATTAGGTCCTAATGGAAGAAATTTTATTCAAAAAGGAGTCCTATTGATTAAACTAGGAAAGAATTAAAAAAGGCTTACCTATTTCCTTAAGAGAATGAAGAACTATTAAAGAAAGAGGCTCAAATCCCCATAGAGGCATTATATAGGCAAGGAGGGTCACTTGGCTGGTCATAAAGCTAGGGTTAGGGTTTTTAGGTTTCATCCTATGGCTAGGATTGAATCAAGGGGAATAGATGGCCTAGAACAAAGGGTTCTATCCTAGTTCTTTGCAAATCACTAAACCATGACTAACTTGACTTAACCCCCTTAACTAAACCATCTAATTCTCAAAGTGGCTCACTAAGTTAGTCATGACCCATCTAGGTTAGGTCCAATCTAGGTTAGGCTACCAAGGTCATTGCTAGTCAAAGTCAACCTAGTCAACCCTCATTCAAACAATTCCAAAATAAATTCTAAAAATTCCCATAAATTCAAATAAATTATAATAAATCCAAATGATCCTAAAATGTCAAAAATACCCTAATCATATGGCTAGGCTCTAGGGTAGGCAGTCTCTATTGTTCACTAGCAAAACACCAAAAATCATAAGTCATGATTTTAAATAGTTTAAAATAATTAAAAATCACTAAAAATCATAATATGAAATAAATATCATTAAATAATAATTTTAATTACAAAATTTCAAAATTACCCTCTTTTGGAAAACTGGGTGTTACATGACTCGAGATGAGGCATTCGCCTCTGATACCGTCGTAACAGGTACGTTGCTTTTATATAATAAGCCTACTCGTGTACTGTTCGATTCAGGTGCCACACACAGTTTTATATCAACGAACTTCATCGCCGAACACAAATTTTAGTTGACACCACTAGGTCTCGATCTTAGTGTTAACGTACCGTCGGGCGCGCCACTACTTGCAAACATGGCCTACAGAGATGGAATCATCTGTATAGGTGGTCAAAAGTCAGTCTTGATACTATAGTTCTAGACATTAAGGAGTATGATATCATTCTGGAAATGGATAAGATCGGGCTGTGCAATGTAACCATCGACTGTGACAGAAAGACGGTCACCTTTCGTATACCAGGAGTGCCTGAATTTTGCTTTTCGTGTGGTAAAACGTTGTCAACCTGCATGCTGATCTTGGCAATTTTTGCTCGAAGGATGCTGCATTCTGGGTGCGAAGGCTATTTGGCATCCGTTCGGGACATGCGACATGATGGTGCAAACGTGGGTCAGACCGTTGTTGTGGCAGAATTCCCCGATGTGTTCCTGGATGAGCTACCCGGCATGCCCCCGATCGAGAAATCGAGTTCAGCATCGATACATTTTGCGATACTCGACCGATTTCCAAGGCCCCATACAGAATGGCCCCCACCGAGCTGAAGAAGCTCAAGGTCTAGTTATAAGAGTTGCTCGATAAAGGGTTTATTCGACCTAGTATTTTATCGTGGAGAGCGCCCGTATTGTTCGTGAAGAAAAAGGATGGGTCAATACGTCTGTGCTTCGATTACCGAGAGCTGAACAAGGCCACCATCCGGAACAAGTATCTATTTCCCTGCATAGATGACTTATTCGATCAGTTACAAGGTGCCTCGGTATTTTCAAAGATTGATCTCCGCTCGGGCTATCATCAACTCAAGATCAAGCCAGATGACGTATAAAAGTCAGCCTTTTGCACTCGGTACGACCACTACGAGTTCTTGGTGATGCCATTCGGCCTGATGAATGCCCCTGCCGCTTTCATGGATCTGATGAATCAGGTATTTTGATCCTTTCTTGATAAATTCGTGGTAGTCTTTATTGACGATATTCTTGTCTACTCGAAGGACAGGGCGCAACATGCAGAACACCTGCGGACCATACTCTAGAGACTTCAAGAGAATCAGTTGTATGCAAAGCAGAGTAAGTGCAAATTTTAGCTGAGCAGCGTATCATTTCTTGGTCACATCATTTTGTTCGAAGGCATTGCAGTCGATCTGAAGAAAGTGGAAGCTGTTGCTGATTGGAAGCGGCCTGCGTCTGCTAGTGAGATTCGAAGCTTTCTTGGTTTGGCAGGGTACTATCAACGCTTCGTGAAAGACTTTACGAAGATTGCATCGCCATTGACTCACCTCACTCAAACGGGAGTCGTGTATGAGGGGTCGGATAACTGTGAAGCTTCCTTCCAGGAGCTAAAATAGCGGCTAATTTTGTCCCCTATACTCGTACTTCCGGATGGGCTAGAGGGTTTTCAGATATTCAGCGATACATCAGGCCAGGGCTTGGGATGTGTGCTCATACAGCGAGACAAGGTGATATCCTTTGCCTCTAGACAGTTGAAGCCGTACAAAAAGAACTATCCTACGCACGACTTGGTGTTAGTGGTGATTGTGTTCGCGTTAAAATTGTGGCGTCACTATCTGTATGGCATGGCGTGCACGATCTATATCGACCATAAGAGCCCCAAGTATCTCTTCACCTAGAAGGAATTGAACTTACGACAGAGGCATTGGCTCAAACGGATCAAAGACTATGACTTGACGATTGACTACAATCCGGGCAAGGGAAATATTGTGGCGGACGCTCTGAGTCAAAAATATCTTACCTCGCCATCCATCAACCGCAGACTACTATAGGATCTAGATAAAATGGGTATCGACCTCCGGGTTCGATTTAGGGATGTACGGTTGGCGCAACTGCAGTTAGAGCCGAGTTTGCTGGAAAAGATCAAGACCGCTCAGAAGGATGATCCGTACCTGAAGAAAATATGCAAGCAAATTTTAACAGGTAGTACGACCAACTTTGCAGAAGATAAGACCGACGTGCTGAGATTGAATGGCCGACTATGTATTCCGGATGATTCAGAACTACGAAAGGAGATATTGTCGGAGGCACATTATACGAAATATACCTTGCATCCAGGAAGTACCAAGATGTATAAAGACCTCCGCACGACCTTCTGGTGGCACGGAATGAAGAGAGATGTGGCATTCTTCGTGCCACAATATATGGCCTGTCAGCAGATAAAAGTTGAGTATCAGAGACAGAGAGGGGAGATACAGAGCCTTGCTATTCCAGAATGGAAGTGGGATCATGTCACTATAAACTTTATTATTGGCCTGCCGAGGACACCATAGGGGAATGATGCCATCTGGGACATCGTCGATCGACTAACCAAGTCAGCGCACTTTATAGCCATTAAAGTTACTTGGAGCGTCGACCGCCTTGCTCAGATCTATCTTGACAAAATAGTTCGGCTGCACGGGGTACAGGTATCTATCATCTCGGATCGGGATGGACGGCTCGTGTCACGCTTCTGGTATAGTCTTCAGTCTGCTATGGAGACCAAGTTGCAGTTCAGCTCATCTTATCATCCTCAGACCGACGGCCAAACAGAGCGGGTAAACCAGATTCTCGAAGATATGTTACAACTTTGTACGATCGACTTAAAGTTAAGCTGGGACGTCCATTTACCAATGGAGGAATTTGCATATAACAATAGCTACCAGTCCAGCATCCAAGTGGCATCGTATGAAGCTTTGTACGGCCGGAAGTGCAGATCGCCCATTTGCTGGGATGAAGTCAGGGAACGACAGATACTCGGCCCTGAGCTGGTGGAACAGACTGTAGAAAAGGTCAAGCTGATTCGGGAAAGACTGAAGATTGCACAAATCGGCAAAAGAGCTACGCCGACACCCATCGAAGACCACTTGAGTTCCTGGAGGGCGATCACGTGTTCCTGAAGGTGACACCCATGCGAAGAGCTACTAAATTCGGTGTGAAGGGAAAACTGAGTCCAAGATTTGTAGGTCCTTTTGAAATATTGAAGTGAGTCGCCCCAGTAGCTTACAAAATCGCTTTGCCACCGGCGCTTTCGGATATACACAATGTCTTCCACGTATCTCAGTTGCGGAAGTACGTACATGATCTGAACCATATGGTAGATTTTGGTCAGCTGAATCTAAAGGCAGACTTATCATATGCGGAAGAGCCAGTGCAAATACTAGAGCATAAGGATAAACTGCTTCGAAATTAGGCAATCCCTCTCGTTCGTGTACTCTGGAGGAGCCATTAGGTGAAAGAGTCGACATGGGAACTCGAGTCAGAGATGAAGGAAAAGTTTCCTTCATTATTTTCATAGAGGTAGGTTCTGTTCTTAAGTTTCGAGGATAAAACTTTTTCTTAGTTGGTTATGGTGTACTACCCCGTCCCTACATTGTGCCTCGTTTCCCGTCCACGGGGTGCGCGAGAAAAGAACACTATCGCTATCGATTCGGTCGGGACCGATAGGTCGGGATCGATCGAATTGATCAAACGGGAACGGTTAAATTAAGATCCATTCCCCATTATGGAGTGGCTTCTTCGGAACCAAGTCCCATATTCAGCGGGTTGCGCCTTGTGGATAGACTCTGCGACTGAGTCGAAAGAGACCTCCCGTTGCTCTGCTTTTCATGCCGTAATTGCTTCTTTGGCTTTAGTTTTCTGAATACGTTTTCGTGAATGCTTTTGATGGTTTTCATGGCTTGCGTTTCGAACATCGCATTCGTATCAAATTTCCTTGAATAATACAGTGTTCTAATCAGTTGCTTGTGCGATTTCAGGTGACCGCGTAGGCAACGTCTAGCACGGCCAACCAGTTTCTCACCTCAAGTAAATACTAAGGTGAGTGGCTGACCCTTCTTCCCTCGACCTACTTCTCCAATACATTATCAATACTAGACATGTGTAATGCTAGATGTAATGCAACGACATCAATAATATTCCAATAAATGGTTACACGACGTCTCACGTACACGAACTATAAAACTGCTTGTCATATAATTTTATCGTGCTTGTAATTACCATATTATATAGAACTGTACTAAGAAAAGACGAATCGATTAAATGAATGTCGCAACAATACCATAAAGATGTGTCTTGAAATAACGATTAACTTAGCACGGTCATGGACAACTTATCGATAAGGGCGATTGTTTCTTCGGACGGTATCCTGAGGCAACTGGACCATTCTGGCCTTAAAAGAAACACTGATAGCTATGCCGGATACATGCCACGGTAGGTAGTGGCTTTCAACGGAGCTCGCTACCTGCACTGAAGGACCTCTGTCTACCAAGCTATATGTCCAGGATGGCTTGTCGTGCCAGTGACCATCACAAATGCACTCTATTATATTTTTTATTATCAATATGACAGGAAAGAACATGGTAAGTTTACGCTGCAATGACACGCTCTGTCGGGGGTAAGACCTATCGTCGTTATACTGTTGTGCCTTCAAATATAGGTTTGAATTGACTAGGATGGCTAGAAAGTTCACCAAACATTGCATGCATGTTCACTTAATTTTTTTCAACAAATGAGAGCACGGAATTTAAATTGCCACGCACCAGTACAAAGTGTAATGTACTGACCCTCGCTCTTAACAGGTACCCGTAACCAGGATAGCATGCTAAAAGACTGAAGGCGACGCTCATTCCTTTTGAAGCCTTGCTAGCGCGAAGGCTAACTCTACAACATTTTGAAGACTCCAATTCAACTGCATCATGTAGCGCCAACTCTCACCGATCCCAGGTCTTAGAGAGTGATTTTGATGTGTTGTATAAAGGGATGTAAATGTATGGAATGACTATCTCATCAATGTCAGTTGTAAGCCGAGAGACCTCTTTTGTAATCGAGTCTGTAACCAAGCTTATTATCAATAAAAATACAAGTTTCCTTCTCTATATAAATGTGTTCAGTTTCTTTGCGTACTCTCATAAATGCTGTTATTTTGGATAACCTTATGATCTGCCTTGTGCAAGCACAACTTAGGCTTGCACGACATCACGCCCGGGGGACGACTATCGAATCTACCGAATCGGGGCATGACAGGAATAAGGTATGCTTTTCATCGTCAGGGAACATTTTAATCTGGTTGTAGCCCAAAAACCCATCCATGAAGGACATACGTTCAAAACCACAAGTGTTGTCAGTGATTGGAAGGAGAAACTCGTCTTTTGGACAGGCCGAGTTGAGATCCTTGAAGTCTATACAGACTCGAATCTTTCTATTCTTCTTGGTAACGGGAACGATGTTGGCCATCTAATCTGGATGTTGCTCCTTGCGAATGAAGCTATTGTCTATGAGTCTGTCCACTTCTTTCTTGATAGCGTCCATGATATTGGGACGAAAGTGACATTGTTGCTACTTAACAGGCTTAGCATTGGGCAAAATATTAAGTCAATGAATTATGACCTACGGGTCTAAACCCGACATGTCTTCATAGCTCCAAGCGAATATATTGATGTACTCTCGGATAAGTTGTATTAGAGATTCTCTGTCTTCTCCTGTCAAGCTTTTGCTAACGAAAATAGGCTTAGGTGAAGCCTCATCTCCTAGGTCGATTTGAACGACCTCGTCTTCCATGGGAGGTTCTCGCTATTCAAAGCGCCACTCCCATTGGGATCCTAGGAGTTGAGCCCACGGTTCTTCGTCGAAGAATTCTAATATTTGGTCTTCATCCTCCACTGGAGATTTGTAGAGACCATATTAACTGATAATACCTTCTTGAAGGCTTAGTCGATACTGGTATCAGAATCCCAAGTAGATGAATCTGATGAGTGTGAATGAACCTTGACTTCAGCTTCCTAATTTTTTAGGGTTGTCGAGGGCATGACATAACCCGACCCTGACGAGTATGATGGTAGTAATCTTGGGGCTTCCCTTTTGGAGCAGGAAGTCGAAAGGAAAGGCGTCGACCCTTGCCATAATATAGGCCTCTGCCGCTGGTCATGTCATAACCCATCTTCTGGATAAGTTGTTTAGCTTGAGTGGTATAACGGTAGAGTTGCATCTTGTCGTTATCGGGTTCTGGTTCGACGGAAGTAAGTCTTTGGGGATGTTTTATCTGGCCGAAGAGGATGGGCTTCTGATCCTTTTTTCTTGCCAGGACTATGAAGTAGGCACCTCTAATGGGGACAACTCGACTTACGAGATTAGTGGTTGTCACTTGTGTTTGTAATATGTACAGAGCATTGTCTAAGAAGTGCATAGCATTCCAGTGTGCACAAGAATAATTCAAAGATAACTTTCTATTAATGAAATACGAAATTTTATCCTAAGTGATTACATCGTCTAAAGAGGGCATCTCAGCATTAATATACATATAGTACCCTAATTCTTCATTAGTGAGGATCGGCACAACCATGGGAGTAGGTGGTGGAGGCGTCTGCTTCAGTTTAATCACGAGGGGAGCTGAAGCCGAAGGATCTTGCGACCTCAGGGCTATTTTTGGAGCCTTTCGAGGCAGCTTGACCCGGATAGGTTCCTGACTTCCTTCTGGTGACGTCGGAGACATAAGAGTAGGAGCCTTTCTCCGAAGCTTGGCAATGAGAGAAGCTGACGTTTGGGGAGGCTTCCCTTTCAATTGAACTCTCAACAATTTTTCAGCAATCGTTGCGGTCTCTACTTCATATCATTGACATGTCTGTATCAACGACATAGCAAGTCACATCCGTTTGGAGATCGCGTATATGGCATTTCAGGTAGATCTTGCCTAAGGGCTCACTCTTTCCAATATTGAAACCGGTGATTGTAGTGTTAGGTACGGTCAGCCAGTGCATCGGTATCCCCAAGGTCTGGAGCAAACTCTGGAGAATTATGCTGAGGGAAGAGCCCTGGTCGATGTGAATGAGATCGACCTTGTTGGCACCAATATACCCTGTATAGTACAGGGGTCTATTAGGATCCTTCTTGGGCGGTTGGACCTGTCTGAGGAAAGAATCAACACTCAGTAATGCCTCGCCGAGGGCATCCCGAGTCTCTTTAGAGAGACGGAGGAGATCGAAGAGCGATAGCCTGGCTGGAGTATTGGCAAGTTGTGCTAATATGTCAAAGTTATAGGGCTTGATCGGCCCACCGCTGAGTCTTTCCTCAGAGGTTTATCAAAGTGAACCTCCTTCTGCTTCTGCTTATCTGCTGTAGGAGGTTGAGATGGACCTGCTTTCGAAGTATCATGTCCGGTGGCAGCAGCAGGCAGAGGTACCTCTTCTTTCAGCTCCTGGTTTTTCTCTCGCTGGTGAACCGAGCGGATGGTAACCTGGGCATCGTCGGTCGAGGCAGAAATCATATGGCACGACTTGGATTGCTTTCCCTTAACAGAGCGCGGTGTGGGCCGTATCATATCTGGGGCGAGATCGAAATAGACCCACAGAACTTCGCCTCGCAGCGTCATAAACGGGATGAAGCCCTGAGAATTATCACGGGCCGGTGGAAGGTTAACCACTTCCATTGTCGTCTTGGGGATGGAGATGACACTGTCTTGGGCTTCCGTCCTCGGGAAGCCATCGAATTAGAGGGTCACCATTGTCACGCCCCGATTCCACAGATTCATTCGTCCTCGTATTTATCTATGGGAACCGATCATCCTCGCTTGGCCGTGATACCGTACAAGTCTAGTATTGCACTTGTACAAGGCAGAAATGGTACATAATTATTAATCTTCAAATATGATCACATCGCAGCGGCACAAGCAGAGAAATTGAAAATAATCAGGATACATATCTCTTGGATTGAACAAAACCCATTATTAATTCAGAGTAGCGGTTCAAGCAGATAACTTAAAGTCATAATAAGACATGAAGAATATAATCTCTTTATTGATAACTTGAAGTAAAGTACAAAGCTTGCAATCGAGTGCAAGGTTTACAACACATCCCACTTTACATTGATAGCCATTGAACACATACTATTAAGGCTTACATTGGATACTTGATACATACACTTTGTAGTATACATTGGAGGATACACTTTGATACATAGACTTTTACAACTGGATATACCGATTTGGCTTACAACTCACTGGTACGACTGATTACAATATCTAAAATATTATACCCTTTATAAACAGAGACATCATCTTGTATAAAGAGAGCTTCTATATGCCCAACAAATCTTCGATGCCGCGGGACTGTTCAAGCTAATCTTCGTGTACTGAACTTTCGAAGCACGAGCACCTAAAAAGAGTGCCCACAATGTGGGTCAGTACATCATCTATGTACTGACGAGCAGAACCTGTCCACTCGTCTAAACCAATACTAAGTAGTCATCTGAGAAAATATTTATTAGAGTGATCTTTTTATTTGGGTCTAACATCAGTTTAAAGTTCTTGAGCAGAATTCATTGAAGAAAATATGTTATAGCATGATATAGCATTTCTTTATATAAGGCATCATCTAAGCAATATTGAGTTAACAAGTTAAGCATGTTATGGTAATACTCTAAAAAAAGCAGCATCTTATCATTATTGATGACATGTTAAGCAGTCAAGTTGAATTCAACATGTAAATAACCATACCACATTTAAGTAATTTCTTACCGATAGTCGACTCCCTCACACCTACATAAAAATTCATGATAATATGATATACTTACTTTGCCTGTATAAAATATTCATTATCATGTATCCTGACTACATGATCGTTGATAAAATTGTAACATAAAGGACTTTTGAACCGGTATTACGATGCACCATTCTAGGGTAGGTTGTAAGCCTAGCCGAACGTCCTGTAATACCTCATGCCACCATAGCACGACCAATGTTTCCTTTCGGGTCAAATCAGTCCCAGCTCCCCAAGTACCGTTCAAGAAAACTTACTCAGACTTATGCACAAGTACGTCCAAGACCATACGAATGCGTGTCGACTCGATAAACACAACTGCATGGTAAAATAACTGAAAGTAAGCAAAGCCAACAATTCCACATCTCATCTCAATTTCGAGCCGTGTTCAACGACTAATCATTCCATCATTACCATTATTCCACTTGGTGATCTCCATGATCCTAAGCCTCATCATTTCACGTTCTTATTTTATCGCATCAGAACATTTCTCACATTATTCCTTTTGAATAGGAATAAACCACATCTCATTTCTCATAGGGACATTTCACATTCATTTAGTGTTATGGGAACAAGCAACATTTCACATCTTGTAACAGTTATACAAAGTGTACATGATTCAAATGTTTCATTCATTTTATTAGGCCAATAGCATAGCCAGTTCATTTCTCATTCTATCATTCACAAAGTATCTCATTAATCAAGTGTTCTTTTTGTTTCGGCAGTATTAACATAAGGGACATTATCATTTCATTCTCAGGCATCAATTTATATTAGCAGTTCAAGTATTATTTATTTCAACAGTTTCAGCATAAGTGTCTCTATTATTTAACAACTAACACATGAAACATTTAGGGAAATTCAAGGCAACACGAAACTCCATTTTATTTGGAATAAAGGAGTAGGGGAGAAGGGTAAGTTCTACTCACTTGTATAAATGGTCTTCTTGGTCTGATCGCACACATTCCCACTAGACATAGCTCCACCAGTGAGCCACGTTCCAATACTCCTTCCATCTAGCCAGCTAATAGAGACTGTATCAGTCTCAATTCTCTTGATTTCCAACCCAAGTTATGGTCCAACGTTCTGATCGCATCCAACATGCCAACCAAATAACTCGTGCGGAGTGGGGCATTACATAATATACCACTCAAAAAAAGTTTCATCATCAAACTTAAGGGAACAACTCATTCTACTAAATTCACTTGGTCACAACAAGTTCCTCATCCAGCTTCAATTCAATATCCGTTTCGGCACACTCGACCTTTTCGAAATAGCTATCCAATTGTACCACTTAATCCATCACTGATTCAATCCGTCTTTCTCTTTTCCAAAATATTTATACTTTTTTTATTTACTAACATTTTTTTATGTAGCTCTATCTACGTCGCAGTCTACCACTTAGTTTGGATTCATACACATATTTTAGGCGTCCCTAAAATATATGCATTTCAGCCAAAGTTCGTGCTAGTGTGATTCGATAAGCTTTCCCGACAGTGTTATCTTGGTCGCAATCTATCACTTTATTTGGGTCCATACACATACTTTAGGCGTCCCCAAAGTATATATATACTTCAACCAACTTCCGTGATCATGCGATTTGATAAGCCACAAGTGCAACTCTCTTCCCCAAATCCGGCTTAGCATCCTTTCGATTGAATTATTACTTCGTTCACTTCGGCACAGTCGTATCTTTCGAGCCACCAACACTTAACATTACGGACTACTTAGATAAGTTCTTTATCCAAGCAAAATATTTTTAGTATTATGGCCAAGGGTCTACTTAGAGCCAACTATACTAAGAGTTCACAACAACCAATATGCAATTCTATTCCTTTCTGAATCCAACAACATTTTCCACCGAGGCAATTCGTCTTTTCTAAAAGATGCAATCCAAAGTCACTCATTATCAATTACCGAGCCAAGGGTATGCAACAGTCAAGGTTAACCCAGCTACCTGACTTTAGACACCGATCCAATATTCTGTTATGAGCAGTCAATTACATCTTATGGAATAATTGACTTCTCAATACATTCAACTCAAGTCTCATCCCACGATTGCAGTTCCTACTATAGGCCAACACCTTACTTTACTAGTATCCAACATCTCTAAGGCTCACGTTAAAACATATGCTTGCAGCATGTACCTTCTTAGGTCATACTCATCACCACCATCTCTCGTTCAATACCAAAAGGTCATCTTATGGGTTGCCAATGGTCAAGTCTCTAAGGTTAGCTATTCCAATAGCTAAACCTAATCATTCAGGTGACTCCCCTAGAGTGGACGACTACTAGGGATCATACTAACTTCTTATGCTTAGAGCCAACAAGCAACCGACAAATTTTAAGCAACTCTACCCAAACCTATGGGTATCCACTCAATCTGAACAACTAATCGCCATTTTCGACTATACTGACAATTGGTTATGCAGTCCACGGTCGCTATCATCGTCAATGAACTAATTCCCACAGAGGCTCATTCTAGACTTACCCAACGATCGACTAAGAACAATCTACAACATTACGGTCAAATTCCCAGTCCGATATACAATTTCTAATGATCTAATAATCCATCAAGTAAATTCCCAACGATTCGATTTCTATTCCAATTCCTTCGTACCCACATGGATCTATATACCGAGGCTAACTATTTAAGGGTCATCGATTCTGATAGTCTCAATAGAATAATGGAATCATACTATCAATCTATATTCCAACCGACAGTCGTTTATACCGTCACACCAACTATGGACACTATCCAACACATTTCATGGTTCTCAATCCTATTCATTTCTCAGCCATTATAATATCATATGGACATTCGTACAATCTCATACCGCAAGGGTCAAGTAATTTATTTTATTCAATCTGACATTTCATATATCAATTAACCATTCTCTATGCAACACAAGTATTTAGGGTTACTACTTGTTACCTTTGTGAGATACTTCAATTCCTCAACATACATATACATATGCAATGACTATCCATATCGGCAAGCGCAAACATACTTGTCAGAATCTATCCTTCGATGGTTAAGATGGGTTAACATCTATTACACCTTAGGATTAAATCACCGATTTCCAACATTCATCCGGATCACCGACAATTTTTCCAAAACTTTCAATTTAGCAACAAGACTGTAATTAGCCATACATAATTTCATCCAATTAATTGCAACTATCGTTCCATGTTCTAAGCCACAATATTCTCTAGCCAAATCTATTACCCACAGTAAAATAATTATCCGACCAGTCTGAGTCATCACCCGCCTGAGCAATTCCTAACCAAGCCACTAGTTACAATTTTCGACAATCTCGCTACCCTGTATAACATCACCTTCAAGGGACACTCGAGTCACCTTGCAATATGGCATAACTTCCAGCTAAGTCTCAGCACTACCCAAGGCTCACAAATAGACACATTGCTATCCGATGGAAAGGGTCACGATACATCTCATTTTGAAGTAGTAGAGGAAATATACCACTCAGAAATGAAGTCATTCCTTAAACAATACCAACTCAAGTCTATTCCGGACATTCGTGATCTAAATGATCACAACATAAAGCCAACATCTTAGGGTCTCAAGTCACAAGGCTACTACACATGAGTCAACTCATCAATTTTGTTGAACTCATCCATTAATTATCTCATTCAAGATTTCTTTCCAACATCACATGCAATTCTCAATATGTTACAACATATATGATCACATTTCTCTATTCCCACATTTCAAATATTATTCACAGCATAGCATACTATGGCATCGAGTCATTATTGGGTCATTAGTGTCCAAACCAACAATAATCATTCATTAAGAGCATCACCATGTGTAACGCCCCAGTCCCAAAATACTTGGAACTAGATACGTATCATGCCAGCTGTTTACATACGAGTAAATGAAAGGCTCGTATGTATACATAAGCTGTAAAATGTAGAAAGCCATGCTCAAACAAAATCTCATCCACAAATATGAAGTTTTAATGATATAATCAAATAGTCATTTGTACAAACGTTGGCGGAGACATATCCACTACCAACAAGTTTAAATAAGAAAGAAATATACAAATAACTGATTTGGTCGAGCGAAGTAATGACGAGTCCAAGAGCAATCATCACGGAGGAATAGAGCACAAGTCATGGCCTTAGCTAGAGCACCTACAGAAAGTCACAAAACACACCTGGAGAAATCACCAGGTCCTTAGAAGGACGTAACAAGATACAAGAAGAATATGCCACTATAACTGCAAATGTAAATACTATAAACTACGACACAACAGGGTTCCTAACCATCTATGTGATATGCACTTTGAGGACAACGTTCTATGCAGGAGCTGTAGGATCAGCAGAGTAAATAAATAGTGGCAGTAGATAGCGCTCATCCGAGTCACTATCGGCCATGGGCAGTAAGTAGCGCTCCTCAGTCGCTATCGGCCCCGGGGCAGAAGGAATTGCTCATAAGAGTCACTATCGGCCCACAAATGTACAAAAAGTAAATGTAGCCCCTACGCTAGTAGCTGTCCCCTCCCCCAATGATACTATACATGCATCGTAACCACGACACACCAACACGTGTCACTTCCATAACACTATTTTATACCTAATAACTGTCAAGTCTTCTAACATGCATCTATTGACAGTTATTCCTACACATGTGCACGGGGGATCAGCCAACACGCAAGTGACCACTACATGATACTCACAACTCACACACAACTCGTGATACAATCGTGACAAAGTCAATGACATGCACTCTATTGACGGAAGTCTCTTAACTCTAGGTCCACAAGTAAGAAGAAAAGTCAATAACTGAAAATAAAGTGCAAAAAATAATAACAAAATAATGAGATACAACTAAATGTAAGCAGTAAAGATGACAAGGTATCTTGCCTGGTGGGTCGCCTGGGGTGTTGCGATGCCCCGACAAGTCCTGTTTGTCCAATAGTCAAGGTCGATGAGTATGTCCAAATTTGTGGAAAAATAGGAGATATGATCGGTCATGCTCAACACTTGACGATAGTTGAAAATTTTGCGAAGGAAAAGGTATTTGTACTTAAAACATATTTTGGTAGTTTTTAGAAAATAATTTTATCAAATAAAATTTATAGATAGGGAACTATTATTTTATTAGTAAAAGTAAATTTTATGATGATACTTGAAGATATATTTGAAATGTACATTTTATTTATTCAAAGAAAAACTACTAGTCATAAAATAGGGTTTAGGTGGAAACTGTATTAAGATATATAAATATTTAAAAATATTTCTTAATCATTTATACCAAGAGCTATATCTGTTCAGATAGATATCCATGAGTCGAGAAAAATATTTTAGTAAAAAAAAACTATTTTGATATTTGATAGAAATATTTGTTTAGTTTCTGAAATAATAATAACAATATTAATAGTAAAAATAATAATATTTAACAAAATAATAATAATAATAATAATAATAATAATAATAGTAATAATAATAATAATAATAATAATAATAATAATAATAATAATAAAAATAAAAATAAAAATAAAAATAATGATAATAACAGTGATAAAAATAATACTAATACTAATAATAATAATAATACTAATAATAATACTAATAATGATAATAATAATAATAATAATAATAATAATAATAATAATAATAATAATAATAATAATAACTCTTATTAATTATAACCCTCTTCCACAGAGAGAGAGAGGAAAGAATAGGGAGTAATGGGAGAGATCGAGACTCACGGAGGGTTTCGGCCCGGCTCGTCGGCGGAGGAGACCTGCTCGCGGGGTCTTCGGCGCACAGGGGTGGCACTGTGCCGAGCTCGACAGAAGGACGGCCACGCGGAGTCGATGTGGCACGCGGTTGCGGTTGTCGGGCGGACGGGATGGATGTTCGCGCGTATGCGTCGTCGGGGAGGCGCCGTGTCGCGGCCGCGGCTGTGGCGCGGGGGGTTCCCGCGGTCTAGGTTGCCGGAAAGACGTAGACGAGAGGGGTCCGATGGAACGGGCGTGCAGCGGACGGCGCCGGATCTGCGGCGGTGAAGTCGGAGGAGGCGAGGTGGCTCCGGCAGTCGGCACGACGGCCCAGGGAGGTGAGTTTAGGGTTAGGGTTCCCTACTGCTTTTCTCTGATGGTGGTGACGATTTGGGTTTCAGTGGCAGATGATAAATTAGGATCAGTCTGGTTGGAGGTGACGACGTCGGGGTTCTGGTGATGCAGGTCGCTGTGAGGGTTTGATGGCAGCGGGGTGGCGGTGGCAGTAGGTGATGTTGGTGGTGGTGACAGGAGGATGGTGATTGTCGGGGTGTGTGGCCGGGGCTGTGCAGGAAGGGGAAGAGGAGGATGGTTCCTGAGGCGCCGGGGAGGTCAGGGAATAGGTGGTGGTCCTGTGTGTGGGTGGGGTGTCGGGTTGGTCGATGTCGGGGGATTGTGTATGCGGAGAGGCCGGGTTTGATGTCGGGGCTCTGGGATTGGGTTTTGTGATTTTTATCGTCGTGTCCGGGGGTGTCGAACACGACGTGGATGACTATACGAGATTGGAATAAGATTTGTGGTGGTCACAGACACGATGCACAATATTATTGTGGATGGGAAAATTTTGGAGGAGTACCTCTCCTATATATAGGAGGTGGAAATTCCCAGTTAGATAGGAAATTAGGGGATTTAAATTCTCCTATAGATAATGTCATATTTGATTTAAATTGTTTAAAAGTAGTTGGATCAAAACCAATCAAATGCTTTTTAAAATCTATATTTCAATAAAAATCTTTTCAAATT
This sequence comes from Iris pallida, assembly GCA_029216955.1. Lineage (NCBI taxonomy): Eukaryota > Viridiplantae > Streptophyta > Magnoliopsida > Asparagales > Iridaceae > Iris > Iris pallida. The sequence goes on along the minus strand of JANAVB010011888.1, from coordinate 235,119 downwards.
TAATCATCATATTTTGTTAAATATTAAATTAAACAATAATCAAAAAATATCTTTTTCGACGTAGCAATTAATGGTAATAATTAAATTTCAAAAATTACTTTAAATATTTGAAAATGTATTTTTATATTAAATAAAACAACTACAATTTGTTTTCAAAAAGAAAATCAACATGAAATAGATTTCATGTCATTTACGCCCAAAATAGTACAGTTTATATAAACTTAAATTTAAACTACTACTTTTTTTTAATAGCGAAATAAATAATCCTTTTATATAAAAATAAGGTTTTGTTAACAACTTTAAACAATCATATTTATTATAAAAACCGTACTTCTAAAATAAAAATATTTTTACAAAAATATGTATCTCGCATATATTCGCACTCATCGAGCAAATACGAAATGCAATTCTCGCACGCTACGCAAAATACAACAATGCGAACTCGTATGCGACGTGTAGATACGAAGTGCAAAATAAATACCAAATTTATTTATATAAAAAAAACTCTTAGTAGAAATTTAGGGGGTTTACATCCTACCCAACTTACAAGAATTTCGTCCTCGAAATTTAGGAATAAGTAGGGTTGATTACGAGAATGATTCACTCCTAACTTGAGTGGTGATAATAAATGTAGGCCGAGGAAAGGGCGAGGAATTTAAGACGAAGATGTAGTCACATTGGATGACAAGGGTCATAATTGATAGGTAGGCTAGAGGGAATTCTATTATAAGTGCCTTCGTCCTTCCAAAATAGGTGAAGGCGAAAGCAATAAAGAGTTCAGAGACGATATTACGAATACGTGGTTCAAAGACGACCGAATAATCTCAAAGGAATTGTTAAGGAAGTCATGGATGGGATTCTAGAGGCCAAGTTTTAATTATGTCCCATCTACGTGAAACAATAGGTAAAAACGAACCAAAGTGCACTCGGTTGATCAGACCATTATGCACCGGTTCTGATTAGACAACATGTTAGTGAGCGCGCTCAATAACATAAGTCATGAACAAGCTCGATAAATCAATGAGCTTGTAAAACTAGATTATAACAACACTATTATTCAAGATGGTAAAATCGTAGGTGCGAGAGTTTATCGATAAGAAGTTTAAGCGGCGATTCAAAAACGGAATCCAGCAAGCAATTTGAACAACAATAATCTAGATAAAAATTTGGTATAGTTTAGGAGATATCTCATCGCATCCCAATCAATGTCTAAATAAAAAATGACTTTCATTTATCCAAGACGTGCAAGCTCGATACTCTTGATTCAAAATTTCATCGTCATATCTCGAATCATCTTATCAATAGTAACTTTATACAGTCTCTACAAATTTCATAATCCACAAAAATCATTTTTTTCTCATAAAATATATTTTTTCCCTCAAATTGGGGTTTCTCCTCAAATTTTAACTCACAAGAATTTAGGTTCCTTAAAACATATTCTCCAATCGTAAATCTCGTAACCTTAGTTCAAATCTCGATTATAACATTTTTGGAAAAATCACATACCTCATAATAAGTCTCAACTTTTGGAATTTAATAAATTTCTCAATCATTTCTCTTTTTTTTTGGCATTTATCCATCCTTGATCATTTCAAACAAAATTTCGCAAGTCTTATTCATCTCGTACGTTTTTTGCACATAACTCAACTTATGACTTTTTTTTTATAATTGGGCAACCATCATAATCAACTATACCTTTATTCTCCTTGATGAAAATTTCTAAGCTAGCCATATATAACTGAAGGGTGCCATGGTCAAATTTTTATCTATACCCAAAGAATCACAAGAACAAGGTTGCATGAATAATAGCAGAGCAACAATAAAATTTCCGAAGAGAGAATCAAAACGGTTGGGAAGAAAGTATTGGTTAGGCTCAATGGTCGTGATAGGGTTTGGATAGTAATTACGGATTATTGCACGACAATAAAAATTTAAGGGTCTAAGCAATTTATGATGAGACATGAAGATAAATGGCACAGATTAGCAATCAACATAAAGCACAAGCTAAGCATTTAAGAAATTAGGTGGACCATAATCATTTATTGGGTTAAAGGAATTGAGTCGAGATCCATGGTCGGTAAATATATCGGTATCATGGTAAGGGTTACAGTTTAGTCTTTTTGGCCCAAAAGTCATATCATGATAGTAGAGTACAAGAAGACGTGTTTTAGTGGCACATGATATACCTACATGAAGGTGGACTCGTCTAGGTTTTGCATATAGAATTTGTTGGAGGGAAAAGTCTCGTGTTGTGTTCCAAATATCCAAGTCACGGTAAAGGATACAAAAGAAATTAAAATATAAAGTGGAAGTTCATGAGATAATGATTAACGCACAAAATAAATGACCAAGTTAAAACATGAAATAATGATAATTCAGATTATAGTAAATCAAGGTAAAATAAGTTAGAAATACAGTTTCTAAAGATATGATAGCCACTTAGATGGAGTATGATTAAGGAACAATCTAATCATTTCTCAAGTTTCAAATGGTTAGAAAGTCACGATAAAATCTAGATTTGAGGGAATGTCGAGTATGTCAAGATCGAGATATCTTCACATAGTTTGGCAGATGACTTAACTACACTCGAGTATATACAACTATCATGGCTATTAATGAGGAATACTTGTATCCCATTAGGTTGACTTGCTTGCTTCTTGGTCCTCTACCAATATATGATTTAATTTCAAATTTCAAGTTCCTCAACAGTTTCGAAATAAAATATCAAGATACTCCATCAAGTATTTAATCATAACTTAAAGTTTAATTACCTTTAAATAAATTCCAAATAAGCTTCATCATATCTAATGCAGCACAACTAAACTTTCATAATAAGCCATCACTTTTAAAATTTCCAATTCTCAAATGTACCTCGAGATATAAACTCTTAGCCTATTTCATCAATCGCAAATCATGTAACTCAAATTAAATCTTTTTTTTTACCAAAATTTAAATATCCATAATCAAGGCTTTAAACTAAAAATCTAATTAACTTTATAAATCATAGATCATATGACACAATTTAAAATTTAAATTTTTCCTTCAAAGTTGCTTTCATATCCTCCAAATATTTAAACAAAATTTTACCATCGTCTCTTCAAACTCAAAATTAAATAAACTTATAAATCGTACGACTCAATTTAAAACCTCAAGCTCTCTCAAACTAAACTTTCGTCTTCTCTAGTTGTCTAAAAATTATAATTAAAACTCCTTAAATAATCTCGAGATAAACTTTATAATATTACAATCCAAACTTTTAAAGTTAACAGTAAATCATGCGTCACAATATAAAAATGTAAGTTCTCAATCGATTTCATATCCCTAATAAATCATAACTATTTCACCATTTCAAAAAATTCGTAAATCAAAAATTTATTTTCTCGATCTGGCTATCCTCTTGTGCATACCACCTTGTAATAACAAAATAAAATTCTAACCATCCTTTGAAGGCGGTAATATGCTACTACCCAACTTGGAATTAACTAATCCTTAAGATCATATCTCTAGGAAAAATAAATGCCTTTATACTCAAATATAACCTCAATGGATATTAATTATCAATATAATCCTTCTAGCCATGTATTTACCCTATAAGCATATATTAGTGTAGTCATCTTTATAGTTGTCGATAAGCACGAAACTAAGAATATACGGTAGAAGGAGTCAAGCAAGATGCAATCAAGGAGGTCGAACGAGAGTTCAGAATTTGAAGTCAAGAAAGGATGTCAAGTAAGTGGATGAGATTCTAGACTCTAATCCTATATTGCAGGCCCGTTCGGTACATTAATATAACCGAAATGGCAATCTTGACCTGCATGGGCCACCATATCATGTCAGCTGTTTACATACGAGTAAATGAAAGGCTCGTATGTATACATAAGCTGTAAAAAATAGAAAGCCATGCTCAAACTAAATCTCATCCACAAATATGAAGTTTTAATGATATAATCAAATAGTTATTTATACAAACGTTGGGCGGAGACATATCCACTACCAACAAGTTTAAATAAGAAAAAATATACAAATAACTGATTTTGTCGAGCAAAGTAATGACGAGTCCAAGAGCAATCATCACGGAGGAATAGAGCGCAAGTTATGGCCTTAGCTAGAGTACCTGCAGAAAGTCACAAAACACACCTGGAGAAATCACCAGGTCCTCAGAGGGATGTAACAAGATACAAGAAGAATATGCCATTATAACTGCAAATGTAAATACTATAAACTACGACACAACAAGGTTCCTAACCATCTATGTGATATGTACTTTGAGGACAACGTTCTACGCAGGGGCTGTAGGATCAGCAGAGTAAATAAAGAGTGGCAGTAGGTAGCGCTCATCCGAGTCACTATCAACCATGGGCAGTAAGTAGCGCTCCTCAGAGTCGCTATCGGCCCCGGGGCAAAAGGTAGTGCTCATAAGAGTCACTATCGGCCCACAAATATGCAAAACGTAAATGTAGCCCCTACGCTAGTAGCTGTCCCTTCCCTCCAATGATACTATACATGCATCGTAACCACGACACACCAACACGTGTCACTTCCACAATACTGTTTTATACCTAATAACTGTCAAGTCTTCTAACATGCATCTATTGACAGTTATTCCTATGCATGCGCACAGGGGATCAGCCAACACGCAAGTGACCACTACATGATACTCACAACTCACACACAACTCGTGATACAATCGTGACAAAGTCAATGACATGCACCCTATTGACGGAAGTCTCTTAACTCTAGGTCCACAAGTAAGAAGAAAAGTAAATAACTGAAAATAAAGTGCAAAAAATAATAACAAAATAATAAGATGCAACTAAATGTAAGCAGTAAAGATGGTAAGGTATCTTGCCTGGTGGGTCGCCTGGGGTGGTGCAATGCTCCGACAAGTCCTGTTTGTCCAATAGTCAAGGTCGATGAGTATGTCCAAATTTGTGGGAAAATAGGAGATATGATCGGTCATGCTCAACACTTGAAGATAGTTGAAAATTTGCGAAAAAAGGTATTTGTACTTAAAACATATTTTGGTAGTTTTTAGAAAATGATTTTATCAAATACAATTTATAGATAGGGAACTATTATTTTATTAGTAAAAAGAAATTTTACGATGATACTTGAAGATATATTTGAAATGTACATTTTATTTATTCAAAGAAAAACTACTAGTCATAAAATAGGGTTTAGGTGGAAACTGTATTAAGATATATAAATATTTAAAAATATTTCTTAATCATTTATACCAAGAGCTATATCTGGTCAGATAGATATCCAAGAGTCGAGAAAAATATTTTAGTAAAAAAAACTATTTTGAAATTTGATAGAAATATTTGTTAAATTTCTGAAATAATAATAACAATATTAATAGTACAAATAATAATATTTAACAAAATAATAATAATAATAATAATAATAATAATAATAATAATAATAATAATAATAATAATGATAATAACAGTAATAAATATAATACTAATAATAATAATAATACTAATAATAATGATAATAATAATAATAATAATAATAATAATAATAATAATAATAATAATAATAATAATAAAAACTCTTATTAATTATAACCCTCTTCCAGAGAGAGAGAGAGAGGGAGAGAGAGGAAAGAATAGGGAGTAGTGGGAGAGATCGAGACTCACGGAGGGGTTTCGGCCTGGCTCGTCGGCGGAGGAGACCTGCTCGCGGGGTCTTCAGCGCACAGGGGTGGCGCTGCGCCGAGCGCGGCAGAAGGACGGCCACGCGGAGTCGATTTGGCGCGCGGCTGCGGTTGTCGGGCGGACGGGATGGATGTTCGCGCGCACGTCGCTGGGGAGGTACCGTGTCGCGGCCGTAGCTGTGGCACGGGGGGTGCCCGCAGTCTAGATGGCCGAAAAGATGTAGACGAGAGGGGTTCGATGGAACGGGCGTGCAGCGGACGGTGCCGAATCTGCGGCGGCGAAGTCGGAGGAGGCGTGGCGGCTCCGGCGGTTGGCACGGCGGCCCAGCGAGGTGAGTTTAGGGTTAGGGTTCCCTACTGCTTTTCTCTGATGGGGTAACGATTTGGGTTTCGGTGGCAGATGATAAATTAGGATCGGTCTGGTTGGAGGTGACGACAGCGGGGTTCTGGTGATGCCGGTCGCTGTGAGGGTTTGATGGCAGCGGGGTGGCGGTGGCAGTAGGTGATGTTGGTGGTGGTGACGGGAGGATGGTGATTATCGGGGAGTGTGGCTGGGGCTGTGCAGGAAGGTTAAGAGGAGGATGGTTCCTGAGGCGCCGGGGAGGTCGGGGAACAGGTGGTGGTCCTGTGTGTGGGTTGGGGTCGGGTTGGTCGATGTCGGGGGATTGCGTAGACGGAGAGGCGGGGTTTGATGTCGGGGCTCTTGGATTGGGTTTTGTGATTTTTGTCGTCGTGTCCGGGGGTGTTGGACACGACGTGGATGACTGTACGAGACTGGAATAAGATTTGTGGTGGTCACAGACACGATGCACGATATTATTATGGATGGAAATTTTTTTGAGGAGTACCTCTCCTATATATAGGAGGTGGAAATTCCCAATTGGATAGGCAATTAGGGGATTTAAATTCTTCGATAGATAATGTCATATTTGATTTAAATTGTTTAAAAGTATTTGGATCAAAACCAATCAAATGCTTTTTAAAATCTATACTTCAATAAAAATCTTTTCAAATTTAATCATCATATTTTGTTAAATATTAAATTAAACAATAATCAAAAAATATCTTTTTAGACGTAGCAATTAATGGTAATAATTAAATTTTAAAATTACTTTAAATATTTGAAAATGTATTTTTATATTAAATAAAACAACTATAATTTGTTTTCGAAAAGAAAATCAACATGAAATAGATTTCATGTCACTTACGCCCAAAATAGTACATTTTATATAAACTTAAATTTAAACTACTATTTTTTTTGAATAGCGAAATAAATAATCCTTTTATATAAAAATAAGGTTTTGGTAACAACTTCAAACAATCATATTTATTATAAAAACCGTACTTCTAAAATAAAAATATTTTTACAAAAATATGTATCTCGCACATATTCGCACTCGTCGAGCAAATACGAAACACAATTCTCGCACGCTACGCAAAATACAACAATGCGAACTCGTATGCTACGTGTATATACGAAGTGCAAAATAAATACCAAATTTATTTATATAAAAAAACTCTTAGTAGAAATTTAGGGGGTTTACACCATGTATTTATACTTATTTTATGGAACATCCAGTGAGCAGCCAAGAGGGTCAACGAATGTTTTCATCCACGAATCAAATTGGAATGATTACAGAAATAGTATTAGGATAATCATGGAAGCAATTATTAATTTAATCGCGGAAGCAACGTTGGGTTATCGCGAAAGCAACTTTAGTTAATCGCAGATACAACTTTGATTTAAATCGAATCAAATGAGAGTCCAAGGATATAAAGCCGTGCTCTAATACCAATTTTATTGCCTCGATTCTGCAGTCCTCACATTTACCTGTGGGAACCGATCATCCTCGCTAGGGCATGATGCCGTACAAGTCTAGTATTGCACTTGTATAAGGCAGAGATGATACATAATTTATAATCTTCAAATAATATCACATTACAGCGGCACAAGCTGACAAATTGAAGATAATCAGGATACATATCTCTTAGATTAAACAAAACCCATTATTAATTCAGAGTAGCGGTTCAAGCAGATAACTTGAAGTCACAATAAGACATGAAGAATATAATCTCTTTATTGATAACTTGAAGTAAAGTACAAAGCTTGTAATAGAGTGCAAAGTTTACAACACATCCTACTTTACTTTGATAGCCACTAAACACATACTATTAAGGCTTACATTGAATACTTGATACATAGACTTTGTAGCATACATTGGAGGATACACTTTGATACATAGACTTTTACAATTGGATATACCGATTTGACTTACAACTCACTGGTACAACTGATTACAATATTCTATACATTATGCCCTTTATAAACAGAAGACATCATCTTGTATAAGGAGACCTTCTGTATGCCCAATAAATCTTCGATATCGCGGGTCTGTTCAAGCCAATCTTCGTGTACTAAAATTCCCAAGCACGAACAACTAAAAAGAGTGCCCATAATATGGGTCAGTACATCATCTTGTACTGGCAAGTAGAACCAGCCTACTCACCTAAACCACTACTAAGTAGTCATCTGAGCAAATATTTATTAGAGTGATCTTTCTATGTGGGACCAACATCAGTTTACAGTTCTTGAGCAGAATTCATTGAAGTAAGAAAACATATTATAGCATGATATATCATTTTTTGTGTAAGGCATCATCTAAGCAATATTGAGTTAACAAGCAGTGAAGTTGATGACATGTTAAGCAGTGAAGTTGAATTCAACATGTAAATAACCATATCACATTTAAGTAATTTTTTACTGATAGTCGACTCCCTCACACCTGCATAAAAATACAGGATAATGTGATATACTTACTCTGCCTGCACAAAATATTCATTAGCATGCATCTGACTACATGGTCGTTGGTGAAACTGCACCATAAAGGACTTTCCAACCGGTATTACGATGCACCATTCTAGGATAGGTTGCAAGCCTAGCCGAACGTCCCGTAATACCTCGTATCACCATGGCACGAACAATATTTCCTCCCGAGTCAAATCGGTCCCAGCGCCCCAGGTACCGTTCGAAGAAACTTACTCAAACTTGTGCACAAGTACGTCCATGAACATGCGAATGCGTGTCGACTCGATAAACACAAGTGCATGGTAAAATACTTGAAAGTAAGCAAAGGTAACAATTCCATATCTCATCTCAATTCCGAGCCGTGTTCAACGACTAATCATTCCATCATTACCATCATTCTACTTGGTGATCTCCATGATCCGAAGCCTCATCATTTCACATTCTTATTTCATCACATCAGAACATTTCTCACATCATTCCCTTTCGAATAGGAATAAACAACATCTGATTTCTTATAGGGATATTTCACATTCATTCAGTGTTATGGGAATAAGTAATATTTTACATCTTGTAATAATTACACAGAGTATACATGATTCAAGTGTTTCATTTATTTTATTGGGTCAATAGCATAGCCAGTTCATTTCTTATTCTATCATTCACAAAGCATCTCATTAATCAAGTGTTCCTTTTGTTTCGGCGATACTAACATAAGCGACATTATCATTTTATTCTCAGGCATCAATTCACATTAGCAGTTCAAATGTTTTTTATTTCAACAATTCTCAACATAAGCGTCTCTATTATTTAGCAACAAACACATGAAACATTTAGGGATAATTCAAAGCAATACGAAACTCTATTTTATTAGGCATAAAAGAGTAGAGGAGAAGGGACACTTCCACTCACTTGCATAAAGGATCTTCTTGGTCCGATCGTACACATTTCCACTAGACATAGCTCCATCAGTGAGCCACATTCCAATACTGTCACGCCCCAGAACCAGAATACTGGAGAGCGGGGGCAGACATAGCCAGCTACGTATATTGAAATGGATTCCATCTCGCTATACGGTCACGGCTGTCTAGGATACATGAGGGTTTATCTACAAGCCAGCAGTCTCTTAAGGTCAAGAATAAGCCTATTGTCTCAATCACAAGCAAGTAAATAGATGTTACAAGATGTATGATCATTAAATATACAATAATAAGGTGTCCCAAATATTACATATTCAGCTGATCATGAAGCTAGTCGTTACAAAATGTTAGGACTAGCAAGAGTTTAGTCATACATGATCAACCCTAGGATCTGTTAATCATGTTACAGCCCGTAGGCAGACAGTAACTAAGTACAATCGAGCTAAACAGGTGCTCGTCGGCTAAACGCCTCAAAAGAATATTTTTACAATAGAGCGGGAGAGCCAAAAATAACCCACTCGTTGCCAGGGTTCCGTCTAGTGGCCACCATCTGGCTGGGAAGTCGGTAGATCCTCTGGAGTTGCTCCGAAATCTGGTCACACAAAACCAGCTGGGTCAGACCCCAGAAAGAGCAAGTGCCACAAAGGAGGCTTCACTTAAGAACTAAAACCAGCAATCAGCAGAAGATATAAATAATATAATAAAAGACAGGAAATATAAATAACTGGCAAAACTGGAAATAAGAAAAACATGCCAGGATGATATACGACGAGATAACCATGGAACTATTCAGATAGCTAGGTTACAACCCGTAAACCAAACAAGGACCGGGGTTGTAACCCTTCGTCTGAACGGAGCTTGGTTTCTCCCCATTTATCGAGAAAATAAATACAAGCATGCTGGTCATGTAACAGTCTGGAACAAGATCAGGGCAAGACTAGACTTGTTAGGCTCCATCCAATCATTTCACGGCCAAGCAAGATCTACGGCTTGATACTTTAACTAACTAGGGTTATCACAGTCCTAGTTACTAACAAGATGCAGTGAGATTATTCCACAGCCACAAGCCCTGCAGACCATCCAGGCTACCCAGGTCGAAAGATTAGGGTTGAATTCAGGTGGGTACATCGTCAAGAAAACGCATGTACCCTTAAGTAGCTTGAAGGATGCAACACATGACAGTGTGCTGGAAATGTGTCCTACTCGACGGCAGGCTACAGATCCCAAGTGCGCCCAGGTAACGGGATTGCCTGTAGCTGGGAGATCTCTTCATGACTAATGTATTAATCTAGTTGTTAACCTTAGTCCATTTTAGTAGGTACTCCTGACCGTGGTACTCAGGAGTCCCATCCTAGACTTGATACAAGACAGGACTGGTTTATTTATACAAGCACAATCATCCACGGTGTCCAGGATGTTCATTCTTGTCAAGTCATGTCATGTCAGGTAGCCGTCGCAACAGCTTAGCAAGATATAACATGTCAGGTTTATCAGGTCAAGTGTACTTGTCAGGAGTGCGCCACGACGGGCCACTATCAGGTCATGTCAGGTCATTATGTCAGGAGTGCACCACTACGGGTCACTATCGTGTCAGGCTCAGGTATCATTTCTAAACATATCAAGTAATTTCGGGAATTATCAAGTTCAGGTCAAAAGGCGTAAGGATATAAAATGGACGTTAAATATCTAATAAAATATCAATATACAGGGCTATAAATCCAGGATAAGGAAAATAAAACCAAACTGACATGCTAATATAAGATCAAGTCTGCCAAAGGCCATACGTTCAGGTAGGCATACGCTCAGGTAAGCATACGCTCCCAAAATGCAGCGTAAAAGGCAGCGTATGGGGGTCACAAAGCTCTCGGGTTGAACCAGGGTGACAAGATAGGCTAGCGTACGCTCAAGCCAGCGTACGCCTTGCTCGCTCAAGCTAGCGTACCAAGACACGCGTACGCTCAAGCTAGCGTACGCTCAAGCTAGCGTACGCTCAAGACATGCTGCCAACAGGCAGCGTGTCAAGGTGAGCGTTCGCTCACTAAAGAGCAGCGTACGAAGGCTAGCGTACGCTCGCTAAAGAGCAGCGTACGAAGGCTAGCGTACGCTCGCTAAAGAGCAGCGTACGACTCAGCGGCATAAGCTAAAAAGCTGGCTCACTGTTCACAGTCTTCTCCAGAGGGCAAGAATAGCAAGAACTCCAAGGATGGAACCCAAAACTCCAAATGCTCATAACTTGGTCAAAACAAGTCCGAATCTAACTTTCCAAAGGTCAAAATTGGGTAGAATAAAATTATCTACAACATGGAACCATCCAAACTTGAAAACAAGAAAGTTTAATAGATCAAAACACCAAAAATCCGAAAATAGCAAAACTCTAGATCTACAAGAATTAAAGCCTCAAAATGGAAAATGACAAGTTCTAATGTGTCTTAGAATCATGAGAAGAAGCTAATGGAACCATAAAATGAGTTCTCTTGTGGAAGCAAGTTGCACTTGCCTAAGGGTTGGGGAGTTGTGGAGAGGAAGGAAGAAGAAGAAGAAATAAATAAGAGTTATGGAGGAGAGAGAAGGTTGGTGGGGAAATAAATATCATGGGTTGTGGTAGGTAGGGGGTTCACCTTGGTCCATGATGGACCAAGCAACCAGCCGGCCAAACCAAACCAACCCAAACCGAGAGTTTAAACCAAGCCAAGAAAACTAAACAAGGAATAATACAAGAAAATACGTACACGTATTTCCAAAATACGTAATACGAACCACAGGCATTACAACTCTACCCACCTTAAAAGAATTCCGTCCTCGGAATTTAATTAAGAGGCTAGAGGGACAAGAACAAGCTATACTATTCACAGGCAAGCTATACTAGGCAATCAATCAATCATGCAAGCAAGAAATTGATGGCATGAGGCATAAGAAAGATATTATACCTCACGAGTCAAACAAGTCAGGATATCGTGATCAGATATCATCCTCACGCTCCTACGTTGACTCCCCCAAAGAGTAATGACCCCAAGCAACTCGGACTAACTTGATAGTCTTGTTCTTGAGGATCTTCTCTCTCCGGTCCAATATAGACACGGGCCTCTCCTCATACGAAAGGTTGGTACCAACAACCAATTCCGAATGATCCAGGACGTGGCTCGGGTCTGGGATATACCGTCGTAATTGGGATACATGGAACACGTCATGCACCTCGCTTAGCGACGGTAGAAGAGCGAGACGATAGGATACATCTCCTACTCGCTCCAGAATGTTAAACGGTCCTATATACCTAGGACTAAGCTTGCCCCGTACGCTGAAACGAATGACGCCACGGCTAGGCGAAAACCTCAGGAATACATGATCGCCGACCGAGAACTCGAGAGGACGCCGATGAGAATCAGCCCAATGGCGCTGGCGATCTTGGGCAACTCAAAGATGATCTCTGACTCTCCTGACCACTTCGACTGTCTGGGCAATCATTTCTGGACCAAGCATCTGCCTCTCTCCAACATCATCCCAGGCTAACGGGGATCTGCACTTCCTGCCATACAGGGCCTCGAACGGTGCCATCTGGATACTGGCCTGGAAACTATTATTGTATGAGAATTCTATCAGGTGCAAGTGATCTTTCCATGAACCACCGAAGTCAAGTGTGCAAGACCGCAACATGTCTTCAAGAGTCTGGATCGTGCGCTCCGACTGGCCATCTGTTTGCGGGTGATATGCTGAACTGAACTGGAGATGAGTTTCCAAACTCTCTTGCAAGCTACGCCAAAAGTGCGACGTAAATCTTGAATCTCGGTCTGAGGTGATACTGACTGGCACACCGTGCAATCTGACAATCTGCCTGAGGTACATCTCTGCTAACTGAGCCGTCGACAGACCAACTCTGAATGGAAGAAAGTGAGCCACTTTCGTGAGCCGATCAACTATAACCCAGATAGCATCTCTACCAGCTGGAGATCTAGGTAGTCCAGTCACGAAATCCATGGTCACATGCTCCCACTTCCATTCTGGAATCGGTAAGGGCTGAAGAAGTCCAGCCGGTCTCTGATGTTCGGCTTTAACTTGTTGGCAAACCAAACACCGAGAGACAAACCGAGCTATCTCCCGCTTCATGCCATTCCACCAGAAGTGCTGACGGATATCATGGTACATCTTCGTACTGCCGGGATGGATGGAATACTGCGAACTGTGCGCCTCTGACATGATCTCCTGTCTGATATCTCCACTGGGTACACAAAGACGCTTACCATGTCGAAGTGTACCATCCTCATGAATGTATAACTCTGGTCTTCATCCTGCCTCGCACTCTGCTCTGATTCGCTGAAGCTTGGAATCTGCCGATTGTGCCATCCGGATCCTCTCAACTATGGTGGACTGAACTTGCATACTGGCCATCAAGGCCACACTGGAAGGGAGAACAACTTCAATACCCATCTTCTGAAGATCTGCTAACAGCTTTGGTTGTGCTGTTAGAAAATAAACTCCGGCTCTCCTGCTCAATGCATCCGCAACAACATTGGCCTTCCCAGGATGATACTGCAAGCTGACATCATAATCCACAAGAAGCTCCAGCCACCTCCTCTGGCGCATGTTAAGATCCTTCTGGGTGAAAACATACTTCAGGCTCTTGTGGTCGGTAAAAATCTCCACCCTATCTCCGTACAAGTAGTGCCTCCACAACTTAAGTGCAAACACCACTGCTGCCAGCTCCAAGTCATGGGTTGGGTAATTCCTCTCATGATTACGAAGTTGTCGTGACGCATAAGCTATTACCTTTCCATGCTGCATCAGAACACATCCTAAACCTCTGCCTGAAGCATCACAATACACTGAAAATCCTCCGGTTCCATCTGGAAGCGTGAGAATAGGAGCTGTTATCAGGCCTCGCTTCAACTGCTCAAAAGAACTCTGACACTCTGCCGTCCAAGCAAACTGCGCATCCTTGTGGGTCAACTGCGTCAATGGTGCTGAAATTCGAGCAAAGTCTGAAACAAATTGCCGGTAATAGCCAGCCAATCTAAGGAAACTGCGAACTTCTGCAACTGTGCTGGGTACTGGCCATGACTCAATAGCCACAATCTTCTGGGGATCCACTTCTACTCCTCCTCTGGTGATGATATGACCCAAGTACGAAATGCGATCGAGCCAGAACTCGCATTTACTGAACTTGGCATATAACTGGTGCTCTCTGAGAGTCTGAAGAACCACACAAAGATGCTGCTCATGCTCCGCCTCACTCTTGCTGTAGACCAGAATGTCATTCAAGAACACAATCACAAACTGATCCAAGTAAGGCATGAAGATACGATTCATGAGGTCCATGAATACTGCCGGCGCATTGGTTGCTCCAAAAGGCATAACAAGGAACTCCCAATGCCCATATCTCGATCTAAAAGCCGTCTTCGGGATGTCCTGCTCTCTGACTCTGATCTGATGATAACCTGAGCGCAAGTCAATCTTCGAGAATACTGAAGCCCCCTTGAGTTGATCAAACAAGTCATCTATCCTCGGAAGAGGGTATCTGTTCTTGATTGTCACTGAGTTCAAGGTACGATAATTAACACATAACCTGGACGTACCATCCTTTTTTTTTACAAGAAGCATCGGGGCTCCCCAAGGCGATCCACTAGCACGAATGAATCCCTTGGTTCTAAGCTCTTCAATCATCTTGTACAATATCTCCAACTCTGATGGCGCCATCCTGTAGACTCTCTCTGACACTGGGGCTGTCCCAGGAATCAAGTCTATAGTGAACTCGATCTCCCGCTCCGGAGGCATACCTGGAAGTTCTTCTGGAAAAACATCTGGGAACTCATCCACTATCCTGGGCAACTGAACTGCTGCTACTGCCATCCGCAATACTAGAGGAGATGACTCAACCTCACTTCGAGAGAAAGAAAACTCCGGCTCTCCTGGAATGCTAAAAACAACCCTACCAATATGGCAGTCTATCCTAGCATACTGGTTCCTCAACCAATCCATCCCTAAGACCACATCATAATCGGCCATCAGGAACTCTATCAACCTAGCGAGGAATTCTCTACCGCTAACTACGATCCGACACGAGGAAAACACTCTATCTACTCCCACAAGTCCGTTACTATTAAGTATATTGAGCCTTACTGATAATGACTCGGGCTCCAATCCTACCCGTGTCGCGAATCGTGCAGACATAAAAGAATGTGATGCACCAGAATCAAATAAAGCTGAAGTTGGAAAGGAGTTGACGAGAATAGTACCTGCCACTACCTCTTCTGGTGCCAATCCTTCCTCCACGGTCATCACCATAGCCTGACCGTGCCCTCGGGGTGCTGGTCCCCTCTGCTGAAATCCTCGCTGCCTGCTCTGACTCTGGGCTTGGACTTGTGCATACTGTTGGGGTTGTTGCTGCTGGAATACATGGGACTGAGGCGGCAAGGGCCTTGGCAATGGATACTGCTGCTGCTGCTGCTGGATCGGTACGGGTCCTCTCACCGAAGAACTAGAAAGGTTAGACGAGGATGAACCACCCCTATTCAGGCAGGATCCAACCCTATGGTCTGGTGCTCCACAAACCAGGCACAATCCCTGTGCCCTGCGACATTCTGCCACCACATGGCCTGGCTTTCCACAATGAGAACATCCTACTGTGGAAGACTGCTTCTGCTTCTGCTGCTGCTGAGGGTACGTCGGGGTGGAATGCTGAACCGACGTTACTGAGGCCGCTCGCCTCGGAGCTCCAATAGTCAAGGTCCTGGCTGCCGGGGCTGGTGCTGAAGACTGATTCATCTGGCCGTGAGATCTCTTTCGACCTCCGGTCCTATCCACAATCCTCTGGAAGGTATACTCATGCCTCCGGGCTGCTCTCAAGACTGCATCAAAAGTCTGATGCTCAAATTGCTCGACTGCCAACAAGATCTCCAGGTGAAGTCCCTGCTGGAACTGCTGGGCTCTATCATACTCGGTTGCCACCAAAGTGGGAGCAAACCGACTGAGTCTCGAAAACTCGGCCGCATATCCATCGACCGTCCTGCCTCCTTGCTTCAGATTGGTGAACTTGGTTTGCAGATCATACCGAGCCACGGCATCGAAATACTTGGTCTGGAATCTCTCTCTGAATACTGCCTAAGGAATGGGTGCTGCTAACCCAACGGCCTGCGCTGCCCACCAGCTGCGGGCAAGATCTAACAACTGTAGGCGTACCACGGCTACCTTCTCGTTCTCTGGAGTCCTGACTGCTTCGAGAATCACCTCAGTGTCCTGAAGCCAAGCATCTGCTGCGACAGCATCTTCACTACCGTCAAAGAATGGAGGGTTCAAGCACTTGAAGTTGTTGGCCGCGCTGTTCCCTGGATGACCACCTCTAGTCAAAGCATCCGCCACTGCCTGTTGCAAGGCATCTCCACGACGATCTTGAGAAGCTATCAAGGTCCTGACGAGCCCTACCAAAGTGCCATCATCAGGCTCGATAGGCTGAACTGGCTGAACTGGTGGCTCTTCTCTAATAGGCTCGACTCTGGAGGCTACTCCGGAATGCTGGGCTTGATCTCCAGGTTGCTGCTGGTCCGCGGGAGGTGCTCCGCCTTGCTGGTCGGTAGGACCACGAACGATGCCGCTGAAGAAGACGACATAGGGAACAATAAGGAAGGACCAGGACAGATCAACGATACAAGTATATGATCAGGACAAGAATCCAGGGATTCAGAAGATACGAACAGAGATCAAGGACGAATACTGATTGAGACATCTATTCGGTAAACCCTCACATATCTTGATTCACAAGACCTGTATGGGCCACCACTTAAACCATGTCACGCCCCAGAACCAGAATACTAGAGAGCGGGGGCAGACATAGCCAGCTACGTATATTGAAATAGATTCCATCTCGCTATACGGTCACGGCTGTCTAGGATACATGAGGGTTTATCTACAAGCCAGCAGTCTCTTAAGGTCAAGAATAAGCCTATTGTCTCAATCACAAGCAAGTAAATAGATGTTACAAGATGTATGATCATTAAATATACAATAATAAGGCGTCCCAAATATTACATATTCAGCTGATCATGAAGCTAGCCGTTACAAAATGTTAGGACTAGCAAGAGTTTAGTCATACATGATCAACCCTAGGATCTGTTAATCATGTTACAGCCCGTAGGCAGACAGTAAGTAAGTGCAATCGAGCTAAACAGGTGCTCGTCGGCTAAACGCCTCAAAAGAATATTTTTACAATAGAGCGGGAGAGCCAAAAATAACCCACTCGTTGCCAGGGTTCCGTCTAGTGGCCACCATCTGGCTGGAAAGTCGGTAGATCCTCTGGAGTTGCTCTGAAATCTGGTCACACAAAACCAGCTGGGTTAGACCCCAGAAAGAGCAAGTGCCACAAAGGAGGCTTCACTTAAGAACTAAAACCAGCAATCAGCAGAAGATATAAATAATATAATAAAAGACAGGAAATATAAATAACTGGCAAAACTGGAAATAAGAAAAACATGCCAGGATGATATACGACGAGATAACCATGGAACTATTCAGATAGCTAGGTTACAACCCGTAAACCAAACAAGGACCGGGGTTGTAACCCTTCGTCTGAACGGAGCTTGGTTTCTCACCATTTATCGAAAAAATAAATACAAGCATGCTGGTCATGTAACAGTATGGAACAAGATCAGGGCAAGACTAGACTTGTTAGGCTCCATCCAATCATTTTACGGCCAAGCAAGATCTACGGCTTGATACTTTAACTAACTAGGGTTATCACAGTCCTAGTTTCTAACAAGATGCAGTGAGATTATTCTACAGCCACAAGCCCTGCAGACCATCCAGGCTACCCAGGTCGAAAGATTAGGGTTGAATTCAGGTGGGTACATCGTCCAGGAAATGCATGTACCCTTAAGTAGCTTGAAGGATGCAACACATGACAGTGTGCTGGAAATGTGCCCTACTCGACGGCAGGCTACAGATCCCAAGTGCGCCCAGGTAACGGGATTGCCTGTAGCTGGGAGATCTCTTCATGACTAATGTATTAATCTAGTTGTTAACCTTAGTCCATTTTAGTAGGTACTCCTGATCGTGGTACTCAGGAGTCCCATCCTAGACATGATGCAAGACAGGACTGGTTTATTTATACAAGCACAATCACCCACGGTGTCCAGGATGTTCATTCTTGTCAAGTCATGTCATGTCAGGTAGCCGTCGCAACAGCTTAGCAAGATATAACATGTCAGGTTTATCAGGTCAAGTGTACTTGTCAGGAGTGCGCCACGACGGGCCACTATCAGGTCATGTCAGGTCATTATGTCAGGAGTGCACCACTACGGGTCACTATCGTGTCAGGCTCAGGTATCATTTCTAAACATATCAAGTAATTTCGGGAATTATCAAGTTCAGGTCAAAAGGCGTAAGGATATAAAATGGACGTTAAATATCTAATAAAATATCAATATACAGGGCTATAAATCCAGGATAAGGAAAATAAAACCAAACTGACATGCTAATATAAGATCAAGTCTGCCAAAGGCCATACGTTCAGGTAGGCATACGCTCAGGTAAGCATACGCTCCCAAAATGCAGCGTAAAAGGCAGCGTATGGGGGTCACAAAGCTCTCGGGTTGAACCAGGGTGACAAGATAGGCTAGCGTACACTCAAGCCAGCGTACGCCTTGCTCGCTCAAGCTAGCGTACCAAGGCACGCGTACGCTCAAGCTAGCGTACGCTCAAGCTAGCGTACGCTCAAGACATGCTGCCAACAGGCAGCGTGTCAAGGTGAGCGTTCGCTCACTAAAGAGCAGTGTACGAAGGCTAGCGTACGCTCGCTAAAGAGAAGCGTACGAAGGCTAGCGTACACTCGCTAAAGAGCAGCGTACGACTCAGCGGCATAAGCTAAAAAGCTGGCTCACTGTTCACAGTCTTCTCCAGAGGGCAAGAACAGCAAGAACTCCAAGGATGGAACCCAAAACTCCAAATGCTCATAACTTGGTCAAAACAAGTCCGAATCCAACTTTCCAAAGGTCAAAATTGGGTAGAATAAAATTATCTACAACATGGAACCATCCAAACT
This sequence comes from Iris pallida, assembly GCA_029216955.1. NCBI lineage: Eukaryota > Viridiplantae > Streptophyta > Magnoliopsida > Asparagales > Iridaceae > Iris > Iris pallida. Next base: position 215,710 of record JANAVB010011888.1, on the reverse strand, counting down.
TGAAAACAAGGAAGTTTAATAGATCAAAACACCAAAAATAGCAAAACTCTAGATCTACAAGAATTAAAGCCTCAAAATGAAAAATGATAAGTTCTAATGTGTCTTAGAATCATAAGAAGAAGCTAATGGAACCATAAAATGAGTTCTCTTGTGGAAGCAAGTTGTACTTGCCTAAGGGTTGGGGAGTTGTGGAGAGGAAGGAAGAAGAAGAAGAAGAAATAAATAAGAGTTATGGAGGAGAGAGAAGGTTGGTGGGGAAATAAATATCATGGGTTGTGGTAGGTAGGGGGTTCACCTTGGTCCATGATGGACCAAGCAACCAGCCGGCCAAACCAAACCAACCCAAACCGAGAGTTTAAACCAAGCCAAGAAAACTAAACAAGGAACAATACAAGAAAATACGTACACGTATTTCCAAAATACGTAATACAAACCACAGGCATTACAAATACTCCTTCCTTCTAGCAAGCTAAGAGAGATTGTATCAGTCTAAATTCTCTTGATTTCCAAACCAAGTTACGGTCCAACATTCTGATTGCATCCAACAAGCCAACCAAATACCTTGTGTGGAGCGGGGCATTACAACCATATTGGCGGTGATCGTCTTGTCCTCATAGTCAAGTTAGAGGACCTTGGCATTAATGAGCCTTTGAATCTGCTTTTTCAATACATAGCAGTCACGTGTTGAGTGGTGGACGTACTGGTGGTAATAAAAGTACTTGGGATTGTCTACTTTTCCTACTTTGTCGAAACGCTTGGGAGGTGGGAGTTGTAGCTTCTTACCCTTCATCAGTACGTTGAAGAGCTCCAACACATTTTTATCGTTGAAGGAGTAGTTTTCCTTCGGTTTCGGTAATTCTACCGGCTTCTGGTTTACAGATGCTGAACCCTTAGAAATGTTGTCGGTCATAGCTTGTTTCCCCTTTTCGTCCTTGTTGGTGTTGACAGGGTTGTTGCTAGATAGACGCTTCCCTTTGTCTTCGAGTGTAGAGAAGTTCAACCCCAGCAAGCGTGCATCCAGGTCATTCCTTCTAGCACTTTTAGCATGTCTAATGAACGACGTCCACTCTATGCATGGAGCATTGTGCCAGAGCTTGATTGCGGGAAGCATATTCTTGCGGTACGAATCCATAAGCACATGCTCAGGCACACCAGGTAGAAGCCTCAGGACCGCTTGGTAGAAGTGCTCGATGTAAGCGTGCACATGCTTCTTTTCTTTCTGGACAATGTCCATGAGAGAGAAGATCGTCATGTCCATTTCACCCTCACCAAACTGATAGAGGAAGAGACGCTTCAGATCGTCAAAAGATGAAATGCAGTTGTCGAGGAGACTATATAATCACTTATATGCTACCTCCTGCAATGTGCCAATGAATAGATTCGTGAGCAAGGCATCGCTTTTTGGTAGATGCCCTGTCACAGAGGTAAAATACCTCAACTATCGACGGGGAGACTCTTTTCCATCAAATGGTGTAAGAGTCTGTGGTTTGTACTTAAGAGGATACACAACGTTGTCCCATTCAGGGGGATATGGTTGCTGAATCCCCAGCTTTTGAAGTGATTCTCGCTTGTCCTTAGTGTCGAAGCGAGTGTACAACTCTTTGAGAGCCTGCTGTATATCTTCCGACATTGGCGAACTGAATGATCGCGACAGTGCTTAGTTCACAACAGGAGGTGGCGCATGAGGAGGTGCACTTGTTTAGTCAATGTAGTGAGGTGGGTTTCGAGAGCCTCTATACGATGCAGGTGATTTGAACCTTCTCTGCTCACCGCATTATCGCCCTCCATCATGTATACCAACATCAGACGGTGGAAAGTAGAAGGCACAGTGGATCTTTTGCTTTCAGGCTCAGACCCTTGTATTTCACCCTCTTGAGGGAGGACATGCAAGTTGAGGTCGTCTTTGTTGGCCCATTCCATGGTCACACCCGATTTTGATTATCAACATACACTTTAGTCAATACACAAAAATATACAAACTGTTGCTAATCATTTCAGGCTATATGTGAAATCAATATCAACGGACGTTGTACTGCATCAACAAGCAAAGATTCAATGGATTTTTCATTTGAGTCATTTTACAGTTTATTCTGTATTTTACTTTTTATTTGAGTCTAGGATTTATATTGTAAAATCAAATAGGTAATACTGGCTTAGGTTTATCCCAGTCCAATTTCTAAAAAGCCTATTTATCTTTATAAAGTATTTCGTATTATTTTTAACAAACAGCTTTTTGACAAATATTTCGAAATTTCCTTGACAGAACTCAAAACCGAGTTCGGCCCGAGTTCGGTCCGAACTCTGCCCGAGTTCGGTCATTTTAAATTCAAAGTTCAGTTGCCTCCAAATCTGCGAGCAACGTCTCTATACGAAATATTTGCATCAGAACTCTGCCCGAACTCTGTCCGAGTTCGGTCCCAGAAAACACCTATAAATAGAAGAAAATTTTTTATTTCAAATCATTCATTCACTCTTCATCTTCTCTTCTCTACTTACAAAGTGTTTTCAAACGTTCTAAAGCTTTCAAACGTTCTAAAGCCAGTAATATCTATGTTGATTTAGAGTCTTTTGGTGTCCAAGAGTTGTAAAGAGGTCCTTCCAAGTTCAGCAACTATCCTTGTTGTGGAGCCGATCGTGCGCTCGTCACCAAGCACGGTGTTGTGAAGTCGGTCGTACACTTGTCACCAAGCACGGTGTTGTAAGAGACTGCAAGCTCTCATTTAGCTTGTGCTATAGTGGATTAACATCGAGCAAGAGTACTCGAGACTGGATTAGTCCTCTCATAGGGATACCAGTATACATCGCTGTGTTACTGAGTTTGATCTCTCTATCTCTTGCTGCATTTATTTACTGTCTCTTATTTTCTGCCATAGTTATTCTTAAGTTTTAATTGGTGATTATTTACCGCTGCACACACACACACTTTATTCACCCCCCTCTAGAGGTGCTCAACGGTCCTACAATTGGTATCAGAGCAGGTTATATTCTTATATAACAAACCTCAGAGAGTATATATGGCAGCCGTGAAATCGATATTTAACGGTGAAGGGCAATCCACAAATAGACCCCCACTTTTTGATGGTACTAATTATACCTGTTAGAAAACACGGATGACTTTCTTCTTAAAATCTCTTGACTTTGATCTTTGGTCTATAGTCATTGATGGTTATAAGAAACCAGCACCCACAGTGGTTGAAGGCCAGCTTGTAGACAAGCCTCATGACAAATATACTGAAGCTGAAAAAGCTAAGGCTGGTCTAGATGCTCGTGCCATCAATGCACTATTCTGTACAATTGATAAAACGAAGTTCAACAGAGTTTCAACCTGTAAAACGTCTCACGAAATTTGGAAACTTCTTGAGGTAACTCATGAAGGTACTTCCCAAGTGAAGGAATCCAAAATTAGTAGACTAACACAGGAATATGAATCTTTCAAGATGAAACCTGGTGAGTCAATTACACAGATGTTCACTCGTTTTCTTGATATAACTAATCCTTTGCAATCACTTGGTAAGGATTACAGCAATCATGAGAAGATCAGAAAAGTGCTACGGGCCCTAACCAAGAACTGGAATCCAAAAGCCACAGTAATTATTGAAGGAAACGATCTCACCACTCTGTCCTTGAAAACACTGATGGGCAAGCTCATGACCCATGAACTTGATTTGCAAGAGTTTGAAGAAGCAACACCAAAAGAAAAATCCATTGCCTTCAAAGCTCAAGCAAGAAAATCAACATGCAATGACTCTGATGAAGAATCATCAAGTGGTGATGAACAAGCCCTACTTATGAAGAACTTCAGAAAATTCCTAAAGTTTGAGAAATCAAGCAGAAGGAAGAGAGATGTCCAAGAAAACAATGAAGATGAAACCATTTGCTTTGGATGCAAGAAGACAGGGCACATGAAGAAGGACTGTCCAACTTCAAAGAAAAGTAGTCCTTATGACAGATCAAGATCAAGCAAAAAAGCAACAACCGGTCGAAAGTATGCCAACACAAGCATCTGGGATGAAAGTGATGCCAGTGATACAGAAGAAGAAAATAGACCCTACAAAAATGCCAATGTCTGTCTTATGGCATTTGATAAGGTATCCTCAAACCCTCTATATAATGATTTTACTTTCGATGAATTAGAAAATGCCTTTAGCGAATTACTTGAAGATCACAAAACTGTGCTTGACAAGTATAAGCAATCTCGAAAAGAGATGACGGCATACACAACCGAGATAGCTAGATTGCCCAATCTTATTGAAGATATTAAAGAGACATCTACTACCGGTAACACGGAAGAGATAGCCAAACTCAAAGTAGACTATCATGAGGCTATCCTCAAAATTGAAAAGAAAGAAAGAGACTATGTCAAGATGCAAGAATTGTATGACATAGAGAAGAAGAAGCACTTAGTTACAGAACAAAGACTCTCAGATATGACTGCAAGATATGAAGAGTCTATTGCAATTTCTAAAAAGTTAGAAATCAAGTTAGGCAAACAGGCAATACCTGTGACACAGCCTAAGTTTAGTCCTAATGCTAAGCATACACCTAAAAGGACTAAAAATAAGAAAGCACAGGAGAAACACGACTATCATCATGCTTTCACTTATAGGTTCTCCAAGAAACCAAACAAGCATGTTAACACAGTTTTAACCACATCTGGTTCTAAACTAACTTGCTCTTATTATGGTACGCATGGACACATATCACAGTATTGCTTGGCAAGGAAACTTGTTGACAATCACACTTTATTCTGGAGACCTAAAACTAATAAGAATGGACCCTTCAGTAAATGGGTACCAAAGGATTCATCTACTTGTCTTGTAGGTGGACCCTCAACCCTCTCATGCTAAAAGCAAATGGATCCTCGATAGCGGATGTTCGCGACACATGACCGGTGATGCATCTTTGTTCGCTACGCTATCGATGAAGAAAGAAGGATACGTCTCCTTCGGAAATAATTTGAAAGGTGATATTATTGGTAATGGTACTGTAGGTATTTCTTCTTATCCAGTAATAAAAGATGTTTGTCTAGTAACAGAATTGAAACATAACCTACTAAGCATAAGTCATTTGGCTGATAATGGTTATGGTATCAATTTTGTGAAAGATAAATGTATCATATATGATATGTCATCTGGTGATTCCGTATATAAAGGGATTAGAGAAGACAATATTTATGTTTTCTTTTTGGAGAGTACTAATAATGCAGGTAGATGCCTAGTAGCTAATCTAGATGAAAGCTGGCTATGGCATATGAGACTAGGACATGCAAATATGGATACTATCTCACAACTCAGTACTAAGAAGTTGGTAAAAGGACTCCCCGAGATTCCATTCAAGAGAGATATGGTATGTGCTGACTGTAAAAAGAATAAAGCACATAGGTCTACTTTTAAATCCATCAACGCTGTAAGTACTTCTAGACCTTTGCAGTTAATTTATATGGATTTACTTGGACCTAGTAGAGTCGCTAGTCTTGGCGGTAAGCTCTACACTTTTGTTATTATTGATAATTTCTCTCGCTTTACTTGGGTTTACTTTTTATCAAACAAAAGTAATGCTATTTTTGAATTTTAAATATTTTGTAAAAAGGTACAAAACGAAAAAGGCTTCATGATTACTCGTATCCGAAGTGATCATGGTGGTGAATTCGTAAATTCTGATTTCAAAAAGTTTTGTGATGATAGTGGATATTTCCATGAATTTTCTTGTCCTAGAACTACCCAACAGAATGGTTTTGTGGAGCGGAAGAATCGTACTCTAAGCGAAATGGCTAGAGTCATGCTAAATCAGCATAATCTTCCTAAGTATTTTTGGGCACAAGCTGTTAGTACAGCCTGTCATGTTTTGAACAGAGTGTTAATTCGACCAATCTCGAAAAAAACACCATATGAGCTTTGGTTTGGAAGGATTCCAAACATTTCTTATTTTAAAGTTTTTGGATGTCGCTGTTTTATCCTGAACACCAAGGATAACTTGGGAAAGTTCGACTCTAAAGCAGATGAAGGAATATTTCTTGGATATGCTGCTAAGAGTAAGGGATATAGGATTTTTAATAAAAGATCTATGATTGTTGAAGAATCTATTAATGTTACTTTTGATGAGCTAAATAGTCACAGATCTAGCGATAGTGATGATGAAGATACACATGCAAAGACTGAGAAGAGTTATGTGGAAGATCTGACCCAAAAGTTTGATTCATTAAAATTCTTGCCAGATCATCCAGAAATACTCATTATAGGTGATGTATCTAAAGGTGTATGTACACGCTCCTCTCTTAAAGATTCTGAAATAGCAGCAAATGTAGCATTTATTTCTCAAATAGAACCTAAGAATATAGATGATGCTTTTTCTGATGAGTTTTGGATTCATGCCATGCAAGAGGAACTAAATCAATTTGAGAGAAACCAAGTTTGGGAACTCGTTTCTAAACCTATTGGTCAATCAATAATTGGTACCAAATGGGTGTTCCGAAATAAACTTAGTGAAGATGGACAAGTTCTACGCAACAAAGAACGTCTAGTGGCACAAGGTTATAATCAAGAAGAAGGAATTGATTATGATGAGACTTATGCTCCTGTTGCTAGACTAGAAGCCATCCGCATGTTTTATGCATTTGCATGTTTTAATAATTTTAAATTATTTCAAATGGACGTGAAAAGTACAGTTTTGAACGGTTTTTTAAGAGAGGAAGTTTTTGTGAAACAACCCCCTGGTTTTGAAGATTTTCAAAAACCTGATCACATCTTCAAGCTTAAGAAAGCACTCTATGGACTCAAACAAGCACCTCGTGCTTGGTATGAACGCCTAAGTGCCTTCTTACTTGAGAATGGTTTTTCAAAAGGAAGAGTTGATACCACCTTGTTTATTAAATCTTTGAATGATGATATTCTCCTTGTGCAAATTTATGTAGATGACATAATATTCGGTTCTACTAAAGAAAAACTTTGTCAAGATTTTGCTAAGTGTATGCAGAGTAAATTTGAGATGAGTATGATGGGAGAGCTAAACTTCTTCCTAGGACTTCGGATCAAACAACACTCAAAAGAAACATTCATCAACCAAGCTAAGTACACGAAGGACATACTGAAAAAGTACGACTTCAAAAACGTAAAGCCAATCGGGACTCCTATGGCCACATCTACAAAGTTTGACTCTGATGAAAGTGGCAAACCTGTCGACTAGCGTAAGTATCGAGGTATGATTGGTAGTTTATTATATTTAACTACTAGTCGTCCTGATATTATGTTTAGTGTTTACATCTGTGCACGTTATCAGGCAAATCCTAAGGAATCACATCTAAGTGCCGTTAAGCGTATCTTTCGATACCTTAAAGGAACTTCTACAGTCGGCTTATGGTATCCTAAAACCAAATCCTTTGACCTAATAGGTTACTCGGATGCGAATTTTGCAGGATGCAAAGTGGACCGTAAAAGTACCAGCGGCACATGTCATTTCCTAGGAAAGGCCTTAGTCTCTTGGTTTAGCAAGAAACAAAATTCTGTAGCCTTGTCAACTACTGAGGCTGAGTATATCGCCGCAGGTCATTGTTGTGCTCAGATTTTGTGGATGAAGCAAACCTTAGAAGACTATAATCTACACTACACTAAGATTCCTATTTATTGTGACAACACTAGCACCATTAATCTGACTAAGAACCCTATCTGTCACTCACGCACAAAATACATAGAGATACATCATCATTTTTTACGTGATCATCAGCAATACGGGGATATCTGCTTAGAATTCATTGACATAGATCATCAACTAGCAGACATATTCACAAAACCATTGGCTGAGGATCGGTTTAACATAATGAGGCGAGAGCTCGGTATACTTGAATTTTTAGATTCATAATGTAGTTCGGTTTTTTAAAATAAAATTTTATGACTTAAAACTTTGAAATTTATTTAACAAAAATTATTTTGGGGCACAAGCCTAAAAAGGGTCTGTCTGTCACCACGACTACGGTCGAAGCGACACGGTATTTAAGAGTTCCCCGGTGAACCTTCGTTAGCTGGGACAGTACCCCTACAGCTAACCCAAAATAAATACTATTACTAAATTGAGAAGTCAAAGTCATAAAGTTGAGTTTCAATTACCAAAACTGCCTTTATTGTCTCGGAAATACAAGTGACCGAACTCTGACCGAGTTCGGGCCGAATTCGGGCCGAGTTCGGTCGACGCTGTATTAAATTCCAGAACCGAACAGCCGGCCCTAAGCTCTATATAATCCACTCTTTTACCCATCCTTTTCACTCATAATTTCGTGGATTCATCTCCTCCCTCTCCAAAACTTCTTCCTTCTTCATCTTGGCAAGAGTTCTAGAAGATCTGGTGGGCGTTCCAATTTGTTCTTTCTCCTTTTCAAAAAGGTACTTTGCTATTTCTCCTTCTTTTCCCAGGGCTCCTAGGCGTCAACGAGGATCAACTTCCCAAGCTGGTTCCTCTTCTTCTGATTATACTCCAGCCAGTTTACTTAGTCCAGCACGACCAGTAGGATCAGAAGACTATGATTCAACTCTTTTCCCTGACAAAGAATTTTCTAATCTCTGGTTTGACTCTTTTTCTGGTCGTAAAATTTGTTTTGGAGCTTTTGTCAATTTTACTATATTTTCTGAGTATGCTCCGACATTCGACCACTTAGGCTACCGAGATTTCTTCGAAGTAGCAGAAAATATCTTTGACAATGTTGTCCGAATGTTTTACTGCAACTTGCAAGTAAAACCAAATGGGAACTTTTATTCTTGCATTGCTGGGCAAGAATTAGAGTTTAGTGCTACTAATATTAGTGAATTCTTTCATATTCCTGATATTGGTGAAGCACTAGTAGATATCCACCATGTCCAATTCCCTGCAGATGTCACCCTTGCCTCATTCAAGGAACTTATCTGTCATCCAAACCCTGTTCCTCGTAGGGTATTTTCACAAAATTTGAACCAAAACTTTTATGAACTTCATCGACTTATTTTCTCTGTACTTCTTCCTAAGAAAGGATCCACTGATGAAGTTACTTTCTTAGAACTTTCTGCCTTGTACCACATTCACTTTGGTATTCTTTTTTCTATTCCAAAGACTATGATGGCCTGGATACTGAACTGCAGAAATGCAGGACGCAATCTGGTGTACCCTATGCACCTGGCCTCTATCTTCCGCCGGTTTGAGATTGATCTTCAAACTTGTGCATACTCCTCCACTCCAGTCGAGCTTACCAGATCACGTAGATTCCCTGCTCCACCTCTGCCTCCTGGAACTCAGCCTGCTCTAGATGCTGAGGCTCTTCATCATGATGCTGCTCCTGCTCCAGCCCCTGCTCCGGGATTCGATTCAAGATTTTACCAGCGCTTTGATGACTTTGTTGCTGTTTCTGCATAACATCATCAGAGCTACCTTGATTCGGAGTTTTGCCATATTTATCAGGCCCAGGTATTGCAGAACGGGCTTGCGGATCTCCACTACAGGCTATCTCATGATCCAGTTCGTCCGGTCACCATTCTGCCTCACCCAGACTTCCCTGGTCCTCGATTCGGAGACAAGGCATCCTTTCAGTACTTCGACTCTACTGTAGCCTACTTTCCTCCTGAGGCCCCTGGCGGTGATGATCCTACTATGTGACTCAGTTGTTGGCTAGTGGATAGTTGTTAGATGATGATCTTCTGTTTTGATGTTTTTTTATGTCTAAACTTCTTAGTTAGACATTTTAGTATTTCATGATTGTACTTTGCACTATTAGTAAGACTTTTCAGTATTATCAGTTGTTTCTTTCCATATTAGTTGTTTATGCTGTGCTTATGTATCTCTTTAGCTTCACTTTGTCTTGTTTTTTTATTGTTGGCTTCACACATTACGGGGGAGCCAAAGTCATTTTTATATTGACAAAAGGGGAGAAGAGCTATACATAAACCAAGCAAAACAAAACAAAACCAAATCATCTCAGGTATTTTTTTGTTTGTTCTATTAAGATATATTTTTGGTATAGACTCAAGTTTATCAATTATCAAAATGGGGGAGATTATTGGCCCATTCTATAGTCACACCCGATTTTGATAATCAACATACACTTTAGTCAATACACAAAAATATACAAACTGCTGCTAATCATTTCAGGCCATATGTGAAATCAATATCAACGGACGTTGTACTGCATCAACAAGCAAAGATTCAATGGATTTTTTGTTTGAGTCATTTTACAGTTTATTCTGTATTTTACTTTTTATTTGAGTCTAGGATTTATATTGTAAAATCAAATAGGTAATACTGGCTTAGGTTTATCCCAGTCCAATTTCTAAAAATCCTATTTATCTTTACAAAGTATTTCATATTATTTTTAACAAACAGCTTTTTGACAAATATTTTGAAATTTCCTTGACAGAAATCAAAACCGAGTTCGGTCCGAGTTCGGTTCGAACTCTGCCCGAGTTTGGTCATTTTAAATTCAAAGTTCAGTTGCCTCCAAATCTGCGAGCAACGTCTCTATGCGAAATATTTGCATCAGAACTCTGCCCGAACTCTGTCCGAGTTCGGTCCCAGAAAACACCTATAAATAGAAGAGAATTTTTCATTTCAAATTATTCATTCACTCTTCATCTTCTCTTCTCTACTTACAAAGTGTTTTCAAACGTTCTAAAGCTATCAAATCATACCTATACATCTCTTAGCCAAAAGCCAGTAATATCTATGTTGATTTAGAGTCTTTTGGTGTCCAAGAGTTGTAAAGAGGTCGTTCCAAGTTCAACAACTATCCTTGTTGTGGAGCCGGTCGTGCGCTCGTCACCAAGCACGGTATTGTGAAGTCGGTCGTGCACTTGTCACCAAGTACGGTGTTGTAAGAGACTGCAAGCTCTCATTTAGCTTGTGCTATAGTGGATTAACATCGAGCAAGAGTACTCGAGACTGGATTAGTCCTCTCAGAGGGATACCAGTATACATCGCCGTGTCACTGAGTTTGATCTCTCTATCTCTTGCTGCATTTATTTACTATCTCTTATTTTCTGCCATAATTATTCTTAAGTTTTAATTGGTGATTATTTACCGCTGCACACACACACACTCTATTCACCCCCCTCTAGAGGTGCTCAATGGTCCTAAAGTCTTCTGATTCGAACTAGTTGCTACTCCTATCTTATTGATATCTTGCACCCCCAGAGGTATTTGTGTCAGTCTTGTACACACCTTCGTCTGGTCAGAATGATGGGTTGTTATAGATCATGGGGTATTAGCTACCCCCAGCCTGTGTTGTCGATGAGGCGATAGTCTCCTGCGGTGAGGACGTAGTTTTAGAGCGAGTGTGTTGGAATACCCCCGTGTTGGGTACCACCAACTTGCCACCTCCAGGTTGACCTTTTGACTTGGATACACTCGCCGAAATAGGGGGATTCTTGGAGGTCTTGTTATGGAAAGGTTTGCTCCATGCAATATTACACGAGACAACCAGAAGTTCGTCCTCTTCTTCTATCGGCACCCTCTTGCTGAGTCGTTATTTAATATGTGCCGCTGGTTACTATCGTTGAAAAACTGACTGCCTTCTTGGTGGAGATACTGCTATTTGGTTACAGTAGCAGTTGATGGTTATATTAGCACAAGTGTGCCTTGAGACGGGCATATTATGCGTAACAGAGGCCTCTCCTGCCTTATGTTTGTGAGAAATCACATTACGCAAGTCATAGGAGAGGTATTCACATCTACACTCACTTCGCGCGCGTAGCCATACCGTGCGCATGAGTGAAGATGTGAAGAATGTGCTCCTCGACTCAATCCCTGCGTATGAGACATGCTTAGGTCATGAGCAGAAGATTGCTTGTGATAAAGACCCACTTCACGTTCGTAGCCACACTGCTCACATAAGTCTATCATTACAATGTTTGCCCCTGGCATGGTTCCTGCACGTGAGCGCCTAAATGATAGGGGGACTTTGAGAACTGTGTCGATCGAGGCATCGAAGTACTCGAACCAGTTCTGTATAACTTGCCGTCAGCAGTGCGCATTACTGTCAGCGTATGCTTTCGGCTAACTGTTGGCGTAGCACATTGATCGCGTGAGGCACGTGCTGCCTTGGATTTCTTTTTACTATCCCTAGAAGGTGCATAGTACTCAGAGTCCAATATGGCCCTACCCGGGGGTAGGCAAGTCTATCGAAGATAGAGGTTCCTACCTGCGCATTTGTCTTCGTGCGCGGGTGGAGTGCTGCACCTTTCTTCTTCGGTTGCGCCTTCGTCCGACGTACAACCTGAGAGTGGCAGCCTGTAATGCTCGTGGTTCGTATTACATATTTTGTGTATGTGTACGGAATCCCGACCTATAGTTAGACTTGTCATGCTTGTCTTGATCTTGGTTTAGTTTATTTTAGGCTCATCTTGGTGTGGCTTGGCTTGGCTTGGTTTTGTTTGGTTGGGTTTGGGTTAGCATGAACCCCACCTACCACCATCCATTATTTAAGCCAGCAACCCCCTTTCTCTCTTCTCATTCACTTTTTCTTCTTTCTCCATTAATTCTCTTCACCTACCAGGAGAGCTTAGGCAAGTGCATCTTGCTTCATGGAGGAACTCAAGTTTTATTGTTCCATTCTCTTCTTCACAGCATTCTAAGACACTTTAGTACTTAGCATTTTTCATTTTCATGGCTTATTGCTTGTAGATCTAAGTTTATTTCATTTTCAGATTTTTTGGGTTTTGATCTATTTAATCTGGTTAATATCAAGTTCTGATGGTTCCATGTTGTAGAGAATTTCATTCTGTCCTATTTTGACCTATGGAAGCTTGGATTTGGACTCTGGTTGAAGGACCTATGGAGCTTGAGAGCCCTGGCTTGCATGGTTCTTCTTCCCGAAAGAATGGAGAAGAAGAACAGTTCTCAGCCGCATGTTCCTTGTTGCATGAACTTAGCCGCATGATCTTTTATACGGCAAGTTCCTTTCCTGGCCGTATAAGCCTTGCTGCATGACTTGGCCGCATGGCCTAGCCGCTGGAACTTTATCCCCGAGCCGCATAAGACATAGTCATTCCCAGCCGCATGAAAATTTGATCTATTGGCTGCATGGACTTTCCCATATTAGCCGTATGAGACTTATTTCTTGGCCGCATAAGGGCCAGTATTCCCTAGCCGCATGGCATTTACTTGGACCGGACCGCATGACCTGCGTTGACCAAGCTGCATGAGACTTAACCCTGGCCGCATGAACTCTGAACGGTTACCCAGCCGCATGAGGCCCAGTGATTCTGAGCTACCTGAGACTCAGACTCCCCTGGTTGCATAAGGTCCATCCCCTCCAGCCGTATGAGACCTATCTTTTCCTGGCCGCGTGGGACCCAGTGATCCTGAGCCGTATATGCTTGTCCTTCTTGAGTCGCATGCGCCCTGGACTTCCTCCCAGCCGCATGGACTTCCCCCAGCCGCATGAGACCGCAAAGGACTCAGCTGCATGAACTGTCTTCTTGAGCCGCATATACTGAACTCCCCAGGCCGTATAAGCCCGAGCCGCATGACTCCTCCCCCCTGCCTTGCCCTTGTTGTTTTAATTATTTTATTATACTCATGTCTTGTGACCTTCAGTGTAACTTGGGTCTCTTGATGGAATGCTTGTACTATGTTATTCTTGCACATGTACCATGACACGATAGTGACCCGTCGCGGTGCACTCTTGACAAGTAACTTGACATGATAATTCTTGATGGTGGTCCGTTGTGACGCACTCTCGACATGATAAGTAATCTTGACAAGTAACATGACATGATAGTGGCCCGTCGTGGCGCACTTATAATAAGTAAACTTGACATGATAAACCTGACATGATATATTTCGATATGCTGTTACGACGGCTAGCTTGACATGACAAGAAAGAATGACCTGGACACCGTGGACGATTGTGCTTGTACAAATGAACCCGTCTTGTCTTGCATTATGTCTAGGACAGGGACCCCTGAGTACCACAGTCAGGGGTACCTACTGAATACAACTAAGGCTAATAAATAGAATAATCCATAGTCATGAATAGATTTCTCCAGCTACAGGCAATCCCGTTATCTGGGCGCCCCACTTGGGATCTGTAGCCTGCCGTCGAGTAGGGCACATTTCCAGCACACTGTCATGTGTTGCACCCTCCAAGCTACTTAAGGGTACATACATTTCCTGGACGATGTACCCACATGAACTCAACCCCTAATTGCGTTCGGATTGCCTGGATGGTCTGCAGGGCTTGTGGCTGTTGGGATAATCTCATTGCATCTTGCTAGTAACTAGGCTTGTGATAACCCTAGTTAGTTAAAGTATCAAGCCGTACTCTTTGCTTTGCTGTGATTGATTGGATGGAATCTAGCCCAGCTTAGTCTTGTCCTAATCCTGTACAAGATTGTGACATGACATGATTAATTGTGCTTGTCTTAACAATAACGATCAGGGTCCAGTTCTGTTCAGTCGAAGGGTTACAACCCTGGTCCTTATTTGGTTTAATTGTTGTAACCTGGCTTCCGGAGCAGTTCTGTGTTCTCTTTTCGTTTATTATCTTCTTTCCCATATGTCGAACTCAACATGTTTTACTTTATCACAGTATTTGAGACGGGTTTCTATTCAGGTGAAGGGCTGCAACCCAGGTCCTTGTTCAGTTTAAGGGTTGCAGTCTGGCTACTTGAATCGTTTCCTCGTACTCAGTCCACTGTTGTTATTCTGTTATTAATAGTATCTTTATAATTATTATTCATTTATGATATGCTGGTTTTAGTTCCTAAGTAAAGCCTCCTTCGTGGCACTTGCTCTTTCTGGGGTCTGACCCAGCTGGTTTTGTATGGCCAAATTTTGGAGCAGCTCCAGAGGATCTACTGACCTTTCAGCCAGATGGTGACCACCAGGCGTAACCCTGACAACGAGTGGGTTTCTTTTGTCCTTCCACTTATTGTAAAATTATTCTTTTGAGGCGTTTAGCCGGCGAGCACGTGTTAGCTCGGTTGCACCTTTATTTATTGTCTGCCTACGGGCTGTAACATGATTGGCAAATCCTAGGGTTGATCATGTATGACTAAAACTCTTACTAGTCTCGACATTTTGTACGACTAGCTTCATGATCATCCGAATATGTAATGTATGGGACGCCTTACTATTGTATATTTGGTGTTCTGACATATTGTGACTATCATTGCTTGCTTGAGATTAAAACAATAGGCATATTCATGACCATAAGAGACTGATGGATTGTAGTTAAACCCTCATATATCTAGACAGCCATGACCATATAGTGAGGTGGATTCCATTTTATTATACGTAGCTGGCTATGTATGCCCCCGCTCTCCAGTATTCTGGTTCTGGGGCGTTATATGGTTTAAGTGGTGGCCCATACAGGTCTTGTAAATCAAGATATGTAAGAGTTTACCGAATAGATGTCTCAATCAGTACTCGCCCTTGATCCCTGTTCGTATTCTCTGAATCCCTGAAAATTTTTGACCTGATCACATGCTTGTATCGTTGATCTGTCCTGGTCCTTCCTTATTGTTTCCTATGTCGTCTTTTTCAGCGACATTATTCCTGGCCATGCCGATCAGCAAGGCGGAGCACCTCCCGTGGACCAGCAGCAACATGGAGATCAAGCCCAGCAGTTGGAAGTAGCCTCCAGAGTCGTACCTACTGGGGGTCAAGAGCCACCAGTTCAGCCTACAGAGCCTGATGATAGTACTTTGGTGAGTCTCATCAGGACCTTGTTAGCTTTCTAAGATCATCGAGGAGATGCCTTGCATCAGGCAGTGACAGATGCTCTGACCAGAGGCGGTCATCCACGGAACAGTACAGTGAACAGCTTCAAGCACTTGAATCCTCCATTCTTCGATAGCAGCAAAGATGCTATTATCGCAGACGCTTGGCTTCAGGACACAGAGGTGATTCTAGAAGCAGCCAGGACTCCAGAAGACGAAAAGGTGGCCGTAGTGCGCCTGCAGTTGTTAGATCTTGCCCGCAGCTGGTGGGCGGCACGGGCCGTTGGATTAGTGGCACCTATTACCTGGATAATATTCAGAGAGAGATTCCGGACCAAGTATTTCGATGCTGTAGCTTGGTACGATCTACAGACGAGATTTACCAATTTGAAGCAGATGGGCAGGACGGTAGATGGATATGCGACTGAGTTTTTGAGACTCAGTCGGTTTGCTCCCACCTTGGTGGCGACCGAGTTCGATCGAGCCCAACGGTTCCAGCATGGGCTCCACTTGGAGATTTTATTGGCCGTGGAGCAGTTTGAGCATCAGACTTTTGATGCAGTATTGAGAGCAGCTAGGAGGCATGAGTATACCTCCCAGAGGATTGTGGACAAGACCGGAGGTCGAAAGCGACCTCCTGGCCAGATAACCCAGTCTTCAGCACCAGCCCCGGCAGCCAAGGCTTTGACTATTGGAGTTCCCCGAAGGACGGATTCGATTTCGTCGATTCAGCACTCGACACCGACGTCCCCTCAGCAGCAGAAGCAGAAGCAGTCTTCCGTAATGGCCTGCACTCATTGTGGGAAGCCAGGGCATGTAGTATCAGAATGTCGTAGAGCACATGGATTGTGCTTGGCTTGTGGGGCACCAGATCATAAGATAGGGTCCTGTCTGAATAGAGTCGGTCCCTCCTCATCGGCCCAGACTAGTCCCTCAGTTAGGGGACCAGCCCCAGCCACAATACATCAACAGTACCAGCCTCCGAGGCCATTGCCGCCTCAGGCACAAGTCTTCCAGCAGTAGAGATCCCTGCAGTATGCCCAGGTCCAAGCTCAGATTCAGAACCAGCAGAGAGGTTCCTGGCAGGATGTCTTCCCTCTTCCTCATGCCTTCAAATTCTTTGCTTGCATGATTGATTGTTTGATTGATTGCTTAGTATAGCTTGTCCTTGCCTCTCTAGCCTTTTGATTAAATTCCGAGGACGGAATTCTTTTAAGGTGGGTAGAGTTGTAATGCCTGTGGTTCGTATTACGTATTTTATATACGTGTACGGAATCCCGCCCTGTAGTTAGACTTGTCATGCTTGTCTTGATCCTGGTTTAGTTTATTTTGGGCTCATGTTGGTGTGGCTTGGCTTGGCTTAGTTTTGTTTGGTTGGGTTTAGGTTAGCATGAACCCCACCTACCATCATACATCATTTAAACCACCAACCCCCTTTCTCTCTCCTTATTCACTTCTTTTTCTTCTTTCTCCATTAATTCTCTCCACCTACCAGGAGAGCTTAGGCAAGTACATCTTGCTTTATGGAGGAACTCAAGTTTTATTATTCTATTCTCTTCTTCATAGCATTCTAAGATACTTTAATACTTAGCATTTTTAATTTCTATGGCTCATTGCTTGTAGATCTAAGTTTATTTCATTTTTGGATTTCTTGGGTTTTGATCTATTTAATCTGGTTATTATCATGTTCTGATGGTTCCATGTTGTAGAGAATTTTATTCTGCCCTATTTTGACCTATGGAAGCTTAGATTTGGACTCTGGTTGAAGGATCTATGGAGCTTGAGAGCCCTGGCTTGTATGGTTCTTCTTTCCGAAAGAATGGAGAAGAAGAACAGTTCTCAGCCGCATGTTCCTTGCTGCATGAACTTAGCCGCATGATCTTTTATGCGGCAAGTTCCTTTCTGGGCCGCATAAGCCTTGCTGCATGACTTGGCCACATGGCCTAGCCGCAGGAACTTTATCCCCGAGCTGCATAAGACCTAGTCATTCCCAGTCGCATGAAGATTTGATCTATTGGCCGCATGAACTTTCCCATATTAGCCGCATGAGACTTATTTCTTGGCCGCATAAGGTCTAATGTTCTCCAACCGCATGGCATTTACTTGGACCGGGCCGTATGACTCACATTGGCCGAGCCGCATGAGACTTAACCCTGGCCGTATGAACTCTGAACGGTTACCCAGTCGCATGAGGCCCAGTGATTCTGAGCCGCATGAGACTCAAACTCTCTTGGCCGCATAAGGTCCATCCCCTCCAGCAGCATGAGACCTATCTTCCCCTGGCCGCATGGGACCCAGTGATCCTGAGCCGCATATGCCTGTCCTTCTTGAGCCGCATGCGCCCTGGACTTTCTTCCAGCCGTATGGACTCCCCCAAGCCGCATGAGACCGCAAAGGACTCAGCCGCATGAACTGTCTTCTTGAGCCGCATATGCCTGAACTCTCCTGGCCTCATAAGCCCGAGTCGCATGACTCCTCCCCCCTGCCTTGCCCTTGTTGTTTTAATTATTTTATTATACTCATGTCTTATGACCCTCAGTGTAACTTGGGTCTCTTGATGGAATACTTATACTATATTATTCTTGCACATGTACCATGATACGATAGTGACCCGTCGCGGTGCACTCTTGACAAGTAACTTGACATAATAATTTTTGATGGTGGTCCGTTGTGACGCACTCTCGACATGATAAGTAATCTTGACAAGTAATATGACATGATAGTAGCCCGTCATGGTGCACTCCTGACAAGTAAACTTGACATGATAAACCTGACATGATATATCTCGAAATGCTGTTGCGACGGCTAGCTTGACATGACAAGAATGAATGACCTGGATACCGTGGATGATTGTGCTTGTACAAATGAGCCCGTCTTGTCTTGCATCATGTCTAGTACAGGGACCCCTGAGTACTACGGTCAGGGGTACCTACTGAATACAGCTAAGACTAATAAATAGAATAATCCAGTAGTCATGAAGAGATTTCCCCAGCTACAGATAATCCCGTTATCTGGGCGCCCCATTTGGGATCTGTAGCCTACCGTCGAGTTGGGCACATTTCCAGCACACTGTCATGTATTGTACCCTCCAAGCTACTTAAGGGTACCCTCCAAGCTACTTAAGGGTACATACGTTTCCTGGACGATGTACCCACATGAACTCAACCCCTAGTTGCATCCGGATAGCCTGGATCGTCTGCAGGGCTTGTGGCTGTTGGGATAATCTCATTGCATCTTGCTAGTAACTAGGCTTATGATAATCCTAGTTAGTTAAAGTATCAAGCCGTACTCTTTGCTTGGCCGTGATTGATTGGATGGAATCTAGCCTAGCTTAGTCTTGTCCTGATCCTGTACAAGATTGTGACATGACATGATTAATTGTGTTTGTCTTAACAATAACGATCAGGGGTCCATTTCTGTTCAGGCAAAGGGTTACAACCCCGGTCCTTATTTGGTTTAAGGGTTGTAACTTGGCTCCTGGAGCAGTTCTGTGTCCTTTCGTTGTTTATTGTCTTCTTTCCCATATGTCGAACTAAACATGTTTTAATTTATCATAGTATTTGAGACGGGTTTCTATTCAGGTGAAGGGCTGCAACCCCGGTACTTGTTCGGTTTAAGGGTTGCAATCTTGCTACTTGAATGGTTTCCTCGTACTCAGTCCACTGTTGTTATTCTGTTATTAACAATATCTTTATAATTATTATTCATTTATGATATGCTAGTTTTAGTACCTAAGTGAAGTCTCCTTTGTAGCACTTGCCCTTTATGGGGTCTGACCCAGCTGGTTTTGTATGGCCATATTTCAGAGCAGCTCCAGAGGATTTATCGATCTTCCAGCCAGATGGTGACCACCAGGCGTAACCCTGTTGTACTTCCACTTATTGTAAAATTATTCTTTTGAGGCATTTAGCCGACGATCACGTGTTAGCTCGGTTGCACCTTTATTTATTGTTTAACTACGGGCTGTAACATGATTGGTAAATCCTAGGGTTGATCATGTATGACTAAAACTCATACTAGTCTCGACATTTTGTACGACCAGCTTCATGATCATCCGAATATGTAATGTATGGGATGCCTTACTATTGTATATTTGGTGTTCTGACATCTTGTGACTATCATTGCTTGCTTGAGATTGAGACAATAGGCACATTCATGACCATAAGAGACTGATGGATTGTAGTTAAACCCTCATATATCTGGACAGCTGCGACCGTATAGTGAGGTGGATTCCATTTCATTATACGTAGCTGGCTATGTATGCCCCCGCTCTCCAGTATTCTGGTTCTGGGGCGTTACACAGCCTTCGCTGTGCTTCCCAGCAACTGGGGTTGACTGAAAAATTGCAGCAGTTGTTTACAAAAACAAAAGTTTGATTTCTACAAACTAAGAAAGAAAGAAAGTACAAGAGTACAATAATTTTTGGGAAAGTACAACTATAGAAATCTGATTAGAAGATGATCACTTTATCCCTTGGACTATGTGATATTGAAGACACAAGCCTCTAGAGAATGCAACAGCACTTTGTGTCACTCCCCATTCCCGGAATACGTAAAATTTTGATTTTCTCTATATGGTATCTGGCACCTGTATCTTGATTGTACGTATCATATGTTTGTAACTGGCCATGGCATAGAACAGTATCTCGTCGCGGATTAGTGTGCCACGCCTTGTCCTTGTTTGGTTGTAGGCGTGGTTTACTATTTCGATAATAGGATTTCTGAACCGTGTTGTGGTTATGATTTTATTTAATTAATTAATTTAATTAGTTGTATCATGTAGCAATTAACATGTCATTAGTCACATGGTTAAGAGCATGCTTAAGATTAGGGTTTCTTTGAGTCAACCCAACCCCCATATATATTCTCTTTCTCACTCTCTCTCCTCATTCATTCACTCTTTTTATTTCTTTTCTTCCCAGCCATTAGGCAAGTACATCTTGCACCAAATGGAGAGATTTTTTCATTTTTCTTTTCTTGATTTTTCTTTGATATGATTTGTCTATATTGTTCTTCTCATCATCCTCTACAAGTTTAGTACTTTGCATTTTTGATTTCCATGGCTCAATTCATGTAGATCTAAGCTTATGTTATTTTCGTTTTTCTTAGTTTTGATCTACCTAACCTTGTTATTCTCAAGTTTTATTGGTTCTATGTTGTAGAGAATTTCTTTCTGCCCCATTTTGACCTATGGAAGTCTGGACTCTGACCTTGGATGAAGGAGTTATGAAGCTTTGAAGCCATGGCTTTCCATAGTTTTTTTTTCTCGGAAAGTGGAGAAGAAGAACAGTGCTTGATCGCATGAACCTTCATGCGGCAAGTTTCCCCCAGCCGCATGGCTTGTAGCAGTCTGGCCGCATAAGCAGTCTAGCCGCATAAGCAGTTTCAGCCGCATAAGCAGTCTTAGCCGCATGGCACTTGGCAGTTTCAGCCGCATAAGCAGTCTTGAGCCGCATGGCACTTAGCTTCTCATTGCCGCATATGCATAAGCATTTCTAGCCGCATGAGATCGTGTCGTATAGCGCATAAGCAGTTTTCAGCCGCATAAGCTGTCCTTGAACCCTTTGCCGCATGAACACTCGCATTCCTAACTGTATAGACCCGCATGCTCTCAGCCGCATATGACCCGTTTATTCTGAGCCGCATAACCCCTGTTCCCCCTCCTGGCCGCATGAAGTTATTTTCCTCAGCCGCATGGGGTTGCTCCCCCACAGCCGCATGAGCGCGCATTCTTTCTACCGCATGAACCTTTAAACTTCAGCCGTATGGACTTTTGTTCCTGAGCCGCATGCGCTCGTTCGTCCTGAGCCGCATGGCCCAGCTTTCCTGAGCCGCATAGGGCCTACTTTGGCTGTTTTGTATATTTTATATCCTATTGATTGCATTATGGCTAGAATTTCTTCCCACTTCTAACATGGAAGTGGTAGATCCTTGTGTTGGCTCCAAGAATCTTCATGTTTCACTTTAACCAGATTTCATGTGTGACTTTTATGTCATGAGAGGTCCGTGTGACTTCCTGACTTGACCTTGTTCCTGACCAGATTACCTTTGTATGTGCTGTTACCTTTTCAAAGTGTGTATTGAGATACGATATTAGTATGCACTGCGGTGCTATTTAATGAGTGCACTGAGGTGTGACTCTACGTGCTAAGTGATCATTCCTGTTATATGTCAATACATATGTACTTTCCAGCACAGTCAGGATAATTGGTCAGCAATAGTGTCGTGGTATAATGATTGTTGTTTGAAGCATTACACTAAGCATTGATCTAGATTTGGGACTCCTTAAGCCGATGTGGATTCATACTTAGGGTATACGTACTATGGTACGACATACAGGAGGATGACCATGTGACCACGACATGTAATTCCAATATCAAGATAGGGTTAATCTAGCAACTTAAAATTGGTAGAGGTATTGGGAGGGAACAGAATCCCGAGATCGTGCCATACTAGCCACTCCCGGGTCCCGTCCTGACGTGCCGGGTTGGCCGCCACGGATACAGTTTCATCTGCCTATAGTGGATGACTATATTCGACTCCTACGTGTTATGTGTTATATATTTTAGCACGGTAGCCCTACGGGGGACCGGTGCATAATTAAAGTGCTATATGTATATGTATATTATAGGGCATTGGCTAGCTCTGCTGGGTTGACACGATCTGAGGATTTCTATATTGCATTACTGGGATAATCCAAGCAAATCGTAGAAAGCCGTAGAATTTGATTGGTCGCTTGTAAGCCGACTTGTTTGTGATATGTTATCTTTTGTTAGCAACTGAGGAACATGGACTATCATGGTGCATGGTCCAACCCATGTCCTTGTTTGGTTGTTGGGTTAGGCTATTGTGCTGCGATAGGCTATGGACCGAAGTCGCGATCATAAGCCCTTTTACCTGCCCATGGTTATAGGATATATCTTATCTCGGATCGATATTGGCACCGTTTGTCCTTGTTTGGTTGTAAGGGTGTCGTATTGTGTCGATGATATGGTATAATCCTATAACTCGTGAATCATGCCTTATTTTACTCATTGGGTTTATCTCACTCTTTTGTGCTCCCTTGTGGTACTTGCTATTCGGGACCTGACCCCGCTGGTTTTGTTTGGCCAGATTTCGTAGCAGCTCCAGAGGATCCAGCCTTTCACCCGAACAATGGTGCACACCAGGAGTATGGGCGCCAGGGACCATTAGTGGGTTTCTTCTTTACTGCTCTTATATCTTCTATTTTGTACTTAGCATTTAGCCACCGGCACCTGTTTAGCCGGCAGTTTCGGACACTAGTTTCCTTTTGTATAATTGTAATTAAATCAGACTGCAGCTGACTATAGTTATGTACTATTGACTCTCGGAACTAGCTCATCATTTTGTATAGCTAGACTCATGAATCATTTTGATGAAGCGTCGGGGACGCCTTACTGCTTTGTCTTATATGATCATTATTTACTGCTTCTTGTTTTGATTGATTGAGACATAGATGCTCTGTGGGACCATAGAAGACCTGATTGTAGCATACACCCCTAGTCTCTTGACAGCCACGATCGCTGTATAATGTTCATATACCTCATACGGTGTAGCTGGCCTAGTCCGTCTCAGTATTCCGGTACTGGGGCGTGACAAGGTTTTAGTGGTAGCCTATGTAGGTGTGTTTTTTAGACTTGTGGGGTGTTGCGATTATAGGAGTCTCAATCAAAATATGTCCCCCTTAATCTCCTGATTCGTTATCTCATTCTCTCACCATGATTGCTAACTTGATTGTCATCCTCGATTCCTTTCCGTCCGGTCTTTTGATACCTTGTATCCTTTCCTTTAGGGGCACATCGTTCTCGGCTATTGGCGGAGCCGACATGGAAGAGAATCCAGTAGATCAAGGACCAGTTAGAGATCAGCAAGGGGTAGCCCCTCTACCTAGACAGATTCGCATCGAGAATGTTACCGAGCATGAGCCAGTTGAGCCACAGAGGCCAGAGGATCCCGTACCTCCAGTGATGCCGGTAGTACCAGTAGCACTAGATGCATCGGCACTATTGCAGATTATCAAAGGGTTACTGGAGACCCAGCAACACCAGACGGCAGCCCAACAGCAACAATAAACCCGGCAGCAAGAACAGAATGTGCTACTGAATCAGGGATTGCAATTAGCCCTTGAGAGAAGTGTCAGGAATAATTTAGGGGCGTCCGGAAGGTTTTTTTCGACTTAACTCGAGATATTTTGACGGCACAGAGGATGCTATCATGGCGGATGCTTGGATTCAAGATACAGAGGCCATATTGACCGCAACAAAGGTTCCAACAGAAGAGAAGGATGACCATGTCAGACCTTTACTTCAGGATCTCGCTCGCGATTGGTGGGCATCGAAAGAGGTTGGAATGAGGCGTCCTGTTCCCTGGAATCGCTTCAGTACCAGATTCAAGGCCAAGTTCTTTGACATGGTAGCGCGGTATGAGCTACAGCATAGGTTTATCAGTCTCAAGCAGGCTGGTAAGACGGTGGATGGTTATGCAGCAGAGTTCTGCAGGTTAAGTAGGTTTGCTCGGATGATGGTGGCGACAGAGCCAGAGTGAGAAATGAGGTTCCAGCAGGGACTTCACCTAGAGATTTTACAGCTAGTAGAGGGACACGACTACCAGACATTCGATGCAGTATTAACAGCGGCTCGGAGGCACGAACTTACAATTCAAAGGTTATCAGCAAAGACTGGAGGCCAGAAGAGGTCTCATACGCAGAGTACTGGAGGAGGAGGAGCAGTACCTCGGATGTCAGCACCAGCACCTGGCATCCGTATTCGTGATATAGCACCAGTCACGACAATTGTGACTACACCAGTTCGACAGCAGCAACCGAGGCACCAGCAATGTCAGGCGGCACCAGTGGGTTGTACTTATTATGGTAAGGGAGAGAACACTCGGGAAGTGTGTCGGTTAGTGAATGGGCAGTGCTTGAGGTGTGGAGGTTCAGACCATTGTATAGCTACATGCCTACAGGTACAGAGGCCAGGAGGGCCAGCTCAACGGTTTTCGGCATTGCCAGCTCCAGAGGTAGCACCGTATCAAGGGCCAGCACTAGCATTGAGGCTACTAGCCCAGTGCCCATTACTGACGCAAGCTCAGATGTACCGACAAGCGCAACATCAGGTAGGACAACAGGGCCAGGGAAGGCAGGGACAAAGGCAAGAAGAATTTAGAGTATTAGAGCAGAGGTTGGCTGAAGGCAGTCAGATTTTGGGTAAGTTTTGAGTATTATTTATTATAATTCCTTGAGTTTTATATTCGAAGAGTGAAGGAGACTTTCTCGTCTCACTCATCTGCTATCGTATCATGTGATACGTGATATTCATCATGTGTCTTGATTGCGAGAGTACGTCCTGGGCAGAGTCTCGTTCTTGATTTAGTCATTGGTACCGACTTATCTCAAGCATTGACCCTTGTCCACTTTGGGAGTCAGTGTAGGACCTCGAGGATGAATTCCTACCTGAGTTGAGAGGCATATTTTATTCGTATGTCTCTGATCATTTCCTTCTAGGGTATGATTATTGTTTGTGCTTTTACTTAATTGTTCTTACTTTCTTAAACTGTTCATGTGCCATGGGTTGTTTGATAATTGTTCTTGCTATATGTCATTAATGTATTTCGTGATCTGAGAGCGCGCTCGACTAGCCTTATCGAAATTCTGAGGACAAAATTTTTCAAAGGAGGGTAGAGATGTCACTCCCCATTCCCGGAATACATAAATTTTTGATTTTCTATATATGGTATCTGGCACATGTATCTTGATTGTATGTATCATATGTTTGTAATTGGCCATGGCATGGAACAGTATCTCGTCGTGGATTAGTGTGCCACCCCTTGTCCTTGTTTGGTTGTAGGCGTGGTTCACTATTTCGATGATAGGATTTCTGAACCGTGTTGTGGTTAGGATTTTATTTATTTAATTAATTTAATTAGTTGTATCATGTAGCAATTAATATGTCATTAGTCACATGGTTAAGAGCATGCTTAAGATTAGGATTTTCTTTGAGTTAAACCAACCTCTATATATATTCTCTTCCTCACTCTCTCTCCTCATTCATTCACTCTTTTCACTTCTTTTCCTCCCAGCCATTAGGCAAGTACATCTTGCACCAAATGGAGAGATTCTTGCATTTTTCCTTTCTCGATTTTTCTTTGATATGATTTGTCTATATTATTCTTCTCATCATCCTCTACAAGTTTAGTACTTAGCATTTTTGATTTCCATGGCTCAATTCATGTAGATCTAAGCTTATGTTATTTTTGTTTTTCTTGGTTTTGATCTACCTAACCTTGTTATTCTTAAGTTTTGATGGTTCCATGTTGTAGAGAATTTCTTTCTGCCCCATTTTGACCTATGGAAGTTTGGACTCTGACCTTGGATGAAGGAGTTATGAAGCTTTGAAGCCATGGCTTTCCATAGTTTTTCTTCTCGGAAAGTGGAGAAGAAGAACAGTGCTTGACCGCATGAACCTTCATGTGGCAAGTTTCCCCCGGCCGCATGGCTTGTAGCAGTCTGGCCGCATAAGCAGTTTCAGTCGCATAAGCAGTCTTAGCCGCATGGCACTTGGCAGTTTCAGCCGCATAAGCAGTCTTGAGCCGCATGGCACTTAGCTTCTCATTGCCGCATATGCATAAGCATTTCTAGCCGTATGAGATCGTGCCGTATAGCGCATAAGCAGTTTTCAGCCGCATAAGCTGCCCTTGAACCCTTTGCCGCATGAACACCCGCATTCCTAGCCGCATAGACCCTCATGCTCTCAGCCGCATATGACCCGTTTGTTCTGAGCCGCATAACCCCTGTTCCCCCTCCTGGCCGCATGAAGTTATTTTCCTCAGCCGCATGGGGTTGCTCCCCCACAGCCGCATGAGCGCGCATTCTTTCTACCGCATGAACCTTTAAACTTCAGCCAAATGGACTTTTGTTCCTGAGCCGCATGCGCCCGTTCGTCCTGAGCCGTATGGCCCAGCTTTCCTGAGCCGCATGAGCCCATCCACCCTTGGCCGCATAGGGCCTACTTTGGCTGTTTTGTATATTTTGTGTCCTATTGATTGTATTATGGCTAGAATTTCTTCCCACTTCTAACATGGAACTGGTAGATCCTTGTGTTGGCTCCAAGAATCTTCATGTTTCACTTTGACCAGATTTTATGTGTGACTTTTAAGTGACGAGAGGTCCGTGTGACTTTCTGACTTGACCTTGTTCCTGACCAGATTACCTTTTTATGTGCTGGTACCTTTTCAAAGTGTGTATTGAGATACGATATTAGTATGCACTGCGGTGCTATTTAATGATTGCACTCAGGTGTGACTATACGTGCTAAGTGATCATTCGTGTTATATGTCAATACATGTGTACTTTCCAGCACAGTCAGGGTAATTGGTCAGCAATAGTGTCGTAGTAAAATGATTGTTGTTTGAAGCATTACTCTAAGCATGGATCTAGATTTGGTACTCCTTGAGCCGATGTGGATTCATACTTGGGGTACACGTACTATGGTACGACATATATGAGGATGACCATGTGACCACGACATACAATTCCAATATCAAGATAGGGTTGATCTAGCATCTTAAAATCGGTAGAAGCATTGGGAGGGAACAGAATCCCGAGATCGTGTCATACTAGCTACCCCCGGGTCCCGTCCTGACGTGTCGGGTTGGCCGCCACGGATACAGTTTCATCTGCCTATAGTGGATGACTATATCCGTCTCCTACGTGTTACGTGTTATATGTTTTAGCACGGTAGCCCTACGGAGGACCGGTGCATAATTAAAGTGCTATATGTATATGTATATTATAGGGCATTGGCTAGCCCTGTTGGGTTGACACGATCTGAGGATTCCTATATTGCATTACTGGGATAATCTAGGCAAATCGTAGAAAGCCATAGAATTTGATTGGCCGCTTGTAAGCCGACTTGTTTGTGATATGTTATCTTTTGTTAGAAACAGAGGAACATGGACTATCGTGGTGCGTGGTCCAACCCATGTCCTTGTTTGGTTGTTGGGTTGGGCTATTGTGCTACGATAGGCTATGGACCGAAGTCGCGATCAGATGCCCTTTTACCTGTCTATGGTTATAGGATATATCTTATCTCGGATCGATATTGGCACCGTTTGTCCTTGTTTGGTTGTAAGGGTGTCGTATTGTCTCGATGATATGGTATAAACCTATAACTCGTGAATCATGCCTTATTTTACTCATTGGGTTTATCTCACTCTTTTGTGCTCCCTTGTGGTACTTGCTATTCGGAGCCTGACCCCGCTGGTTTTGTTTGGCCAGATTTCGTAGCAGCTCCAGAGGATCCAGCCTTCCATCCGAACAATGGTGCACACCAAGAGTATAGGCGCCAGGGACCATGAGTGTGTTTCATCTTCACCGCTCTGATATTTTCTATTTTGTACTTGGCGTTTAGCTACCGGCACCTGTTTAGCCGGCAGTTCTGGACACTAGTTTCCTTTTGCATAATTGTAATTAAATCAGACTGCAGCTGAATATAGTTATGTACTATTGACTCTCGGAGCTAGCTCATCATTTTGTATAGCTAGACTCATGAATCATTTTGATGAAGCGTCGGGGACGCCTTACTGCTTTGTCTTATATGATCATTATTTACTGCTTCTTGTTTTGATTGATTGAGACATAGATGCTCTGTGGGACCATAGGAGACCTGATTGTAGCATGCACCCCTAGTCTCTTGACAGCCACGATCGCCGTATGACGTTCATATACCTTATACGGTGTAGCTGGCCTAGTCCGTCTCAGTATTTCGGTACTGCGGCGTGACACTTTGTCAGTAGATTATGATCATCAGTCATCATTTAGAAAATTGAATTTAAACTCTATTTATAGAGTTCTGAAATAACTGTTTTCTGAGTTGTGCGCACTCTGTGTTGTGCGCCCCCTATCCAGTTGTGCGAACGGTTACTTTAACTGCTGGTGACACGTGGCTTCCAATCAGTGAGATGTGCGTGGTCATGGGTAGTGTAGTGGACACGTTCTTCAAAATTAGTGGCATCTATGCCACGTCATCTAACTTGTGGATAAAAAATTAATCAGGTGGCACCAACTAGCCGGGTTGTGCCGGCACAACTTGATAATTGGCGCCTCTGACTCAGTCTTCTGTTCTGTGGAAATTTCTTGCACCCTTTGATAGCTTGTGCGAGCTAGCTGTCAGCATTTAATATTGACAGAATCTTCTTGAGCGCCGCATTGCTCAGGATTCGAAGAGATATTCTTCGGCTATTGTGTTGTCAGTAATGATGGAAACCGTTACAGCTTCTGAGAAGGTTGCCATGTGGGACCCGCATACCTTAATGTGGGAGCAACTTGAGTCTCGCGCAAGTCAGTGTCTAGGCGCCACTTGATGCTGGCGCCTTCTTGTGAGTGGCACCTATTAAGCTCAAAAATGAATAGGCGCCATTCACACGAAGGCGCCAGCATCAAGTGGCGCCTAGATGCTGACTTGTGCGAGACTCAAATTGCACCCACATCAAGGTGCACGGTTCCTACGTGGCAAGCTTTCTCGAGAAGCTGTAAGGGTTGCCTTTATTACTGGCAGCACAATAGCCAAAGAATATCTCTTCGAATCCCGGGCAACGCGGCGCTCGAAAAAATTCAGTCAATATTAAATGCTGACAGCTAGCTCGTGCAAGCTATCAAAGGGCATAAAAAATATCCATAGTATAGAAGACTGAGTCAAATGTGCCAATTATCAAGTTGTGCCGGCATAACCTGGCTAGTTGGCGCCACCTGATTAATTTTTTATCCAGAAGCTAGATAACGTAGCGCGCATGCCACTAGTTTTAAAGAACGTGTCCATTACACTGCCCACGACCACGCGCATCTCAGTGACAGGATGCCATACGTCACCAGCAGTTAAAGTAACCGTTCGTGCAACTGGACAGGGGGTGCACAACACAGAGTGCGCACAACTCAGAAAACAGTTATTTCAAAACTCTATAAATAGAGTTTCAAATCAATTCTAAAGGATAACTAATAATCATAATCTACTGACAAAGTGCTATTGCATTCTCCAAAGGCTTGTGTCTTCAATATCACATAGTCCAAGGGATAAAGTGATTATCTTCTGATCAGATTCCTATAGTTGTACTTTCCCAGAAATTATTATACTCTTGTACTTTCTTTCTTTGTTAGTTTGTAGAATTCAAAATTTTGTTTTTGCAAACAAAAAGGCGACTCTGCTGGGGACGACTTTCTCCTTTAATGAAAAAGTGACAACTTAATGTGATACTGCGTCGATATGCAAGACACAGAAGACCTTGGTCGTACAAGTCAACCAAACAGCCTATAAAGCCATGATTAATACTGGGGGTGCTAGGCACGCCACTATGGCTGCCAAGAATAAGGTGCGCACCGTATGGACTCCCAAGTCCTCAACAACACCAATCGCTGCTTCTGCACAACATGCGCCTGTTGCCTCTCTGGCACAAAACAAAGGGGAATACCCTTTGGCTACTCCCTCTTCTGCTCTAGTTCTGAATTCGGAGAACAACCTATCTAGTAAGGCTACTAATCAGAATAAAGGAAAGTGCCCTTTGGCTTTTTCTCATTATACGCAAGCTGTGCCTATTCCTGCCCTGGCGCAAAACAAGAAAAAATGCTTTTTGGCTAATCCCTCTTCCTCCCCAAGTTTGAAACTTGTTGGAAATACACCTATTTCCGCCCTGGTGTAGAACAAAGGAAAGCGCCCATTAGCTTTTTCTCATTCTTCCCCGATCCTTGACTCGATGGAAAATTCTTCTGGTTGCACCTTGCGCCAATCAATACAAAAGCTCTTTTGGGCAGAAACTCTACTCATCCTGACAGAGATAATCAAATCTCTGGTAAGAGAGTAAGTTCTATTCAGAATGAACTTTCTGCTACCCAGTTGTGCCAGGCTAAGCGCACAATAATAGGGTACGCAGCACAAAAAGGCATTCTACATACTCCCAAGAATTCAAGTCAGGATTTGCCAACCCTGTGCATTTCAAGATCCAAATAAGGCAAGCTGCTGGTGTCTCAAACAGACACACAAGTGGCGCACCTATCTGACTTGCGTGCCTATCTCAACAGACGCCAGTCAAGATTAATTTCGGCAAGGCATAAATAGCCTGCGCCAGCATCCAACTTGCGGCAGAGGATGACTTCTGAAGTCAAGAATCCTCTTACATATGCCAATCAGCTCAGCACCTCCTTATACACTCAGGGTATAGGACACCTCAAGAACCGGAATCATATTTCCAATATCATCAAGGAAAATATCCCTTCAACTTTTTCTCGTCCTGTCTTTGTAACCGATCTCCGTGAACTTCTTGCACAAAAGCAGAAGATCTTAAGGCCGTCTCATCCACTTGTAGCTCCACAACAAAAACATTACTGTAATCATTACCACGAGGTAGTCATCAAATGTTGCTGCCAATCAGCTAAACGGTCTGTCTTCGATCGTTTGAACTATGCTCAGACTCCTGAACCAGTGATAGTGGACGAAGATGAATTATTGTACACTTCGGTCAAAATGACACCTCGAAGCACTGGAGGTGGAAAACGTCCAAGATGCAACGTATCCCGCAACCCTAGTAAACAATACTTGGATTGGATCCATGATTCCGGTGAAGGGGTCTATCGATACACCAGATCAAGAAGCCGAGAAACAATCGGTCAAAGGAATTTTCCCTTTGACCAAGAATCAACCAGTCAACAGAATTTTCCCTTTGACCAAGATTCCTTCATTCAAAAGAACCTTCTTATCCCTTGTGCTGGGGGTAGTTCCTTGTATGACTTGGATGCCGACAGTGAAGGCTCTGAGCGGACCATCTTTTCTACTAGTTCCTTTTCAGTGGCTAGAGAAGTGACATCATATGTCATTAATGAGGAACAAGAAGTATCTAGCTCTAACAGTCAAGAGTAGAGAATTGCTGCCGTGGAGGCCGGTTTGAAAAGCATGGCTGAAATGATTACATGCATGCATGCTCTGATCATGGCACAACACACGGTTCCACCGGTTGTGAATTCGATTTCGACCCAACGATATTTGCTCCTGTCAACATTGGTCTGGGGGTACAGTCTTCTCATACTACTTTAGTACCAGTTTAGGCTGCTCCAAGTCAGTCTGGTGCTGGGGGTGGTGCATATCATGCAGTCCATCCTCCTAACACACCAAATCAGTCCATTGCTCCACAACCAGTAGAAGATGCTAACGAGACCGTAAAACTTTTGCGTACTCAGTTTGAAGCCTTCAAACAGAAAGACGACCTACAGAAGCTTAGGATTAAATAACCTTATCCCATAGAGTGGAAGAAAGTTCAATTTCTACCCAAATACAAACCTCCTACCATTATGTTGTTTGACTGGTAGGATGTTTAGCTGGTGCAACTTATGACTGGTAGCGCAGTTTGCCAGACGGTTGCATGACCTCCTTTTTGGGATTCAAACAAATATTCTTGGAACAATTTTATGAAGGAACAAATGACATGACTATGACAGTCCTCATCAAAATCAAACAACGACATAATGAAACTATTGAACGTTTCATTGAACGATTCTGCTGTGAGGCACTCAAAATGCCTTTGGAAACTCCAGATGCTCTGACTATTGACACATGCAAATCAAACTTGTTGCCTATAATCAGCATATGGACTGGCTCTATACAGTTTCAGGATTGGCCTTCATTTATAGTAAATGTTAAGACAACAGAAGAAAGTGCCGACAAGTTGAAACAATTAGGCATTCAGTTGCCTAATCTTGACAGAGATAAACATGCTGCATCCAACATCGGTGGCCGTCAGAATAACCGCAGAGGCAAAGAGACTTTGGCTATCAATTTAAAGGCAAAGAAGCTCTAGCTGTCAATAAAGATCCATCAACACCTACTCCAATGGCACCACCATAAAAGGCACTTTGTCTGAAAGAAGAATACTCCTTCGACGAGGATGATGTCATGAGCATCTTTGATTGCCTGATCCAGAGCAATAAACTTCAGCTGCCGGACGTAAAGCGGCTAAAGGAAATAGATAAAATTGATCATCATAAATATTGTGTGTATCACAGGTTTATTGTACACCCGATTCGAGCATATTATGTGCTCAAAAGGAAGATCCAAGAGATGATCAAATCCGGCGTAATCACTCTTCAACAAGACGAGAAGACCGTAACTGCTAACATCGTCTCTCTACAGTTTGGCGATTTTCCTTCTCAACTTGTGTAGGATGGAGTCATACCCATCCCAAAAGCTACTCTAGAGATTATCAATCTTCCACCTGCACGAACTGATGATCATGTTCCTCTGCAACCAATAAGGGGTAGATTATGTGGATCCATCCTGATTTGGTGGCTGACTTTTGAAGCACCTTCTTCATCCACAAAGTCCAAAAAAGCAGCCAAATATAAGTCATGTCATATGACTTCATTGGGTGAACACTGTCTTCCACCTTTAACTGCTACCTTCACCTCGGTGGCAGATTTTTTTTCTTTTGAGATAATGCTGCCAAAGCTAGAGGCCAATTACCAACCAGCCTTCCATCTATATAGTCAACAATCTTGTAAACTCATGACGAAGATGGAATATGATCTACAAAAGGCTCCCGGCCTGAATCATAGAAAAGGATCTTTTGTACCTCTTTCTCTATGCCTTTTACACAACCAATCTCGTGTTGATTTGGATTTCTGGACAGATTCTTCCAAAAGTAAGATCCGGACAAAGAGTTACAATATGGTGTCCTTCGAACCTATATCCGAAGAAGAAGCCTTAACTGGTACCAGTTCTGGGAGATTTTACCTGAGAGACTATTCAGAGAGTTAAGAGAGCCCTGCTCCAGATTCGGAGACTCCTCCAACATCATCTTCTCCTGCTACTAATGTTCCATTGGCTTCATCGCCTCTAGTGGAACCAACTCCTCCAGCATCATCATCTCCTGCTATTAATGTTCCATCGACTTCATCGCCTCCAGTGGAACCAACTCCTCCAGCATCATCTTCTCCTGTTGTTAATGTTCCATCGGCTTCATCGCCTCTAGTGGAACCAACTCCTCCCAAACCGATGGCGGCCGACAAAGGAAAATAGCATGTCTGCTTCAATAAAGTATTAAAGAAGACTCCATCTCTTGGACATGAGAAGCATTATAACTTTGATATATTGGCTCAACTGGCTAATACTCCAGTAAGGTTATCAATCTTTGAGCTCCTACGTCCCTCAAGAGAAACTTGAAAAACATTGAGTGAAGCTTTGATGCAAGCCGACACTTGTCTGATACTCCTTAAGAAACCAGAGAAGGATCTCGTGGCCTGCTTTTATCATCATAGTGTGATGGAACTGATGCCTAACATCACCTTTACACAAGATGATATGCTGCGGGAAGACAATGGACATGATCGGCCTTTCTATTTTATGGGATATGTCAATACAATGAAGGTTGACCGCATCCTAATCGATCATGGGTCTGCACTCAATATCATGCCAAAGACTCTACTAGATGCTCTGAAGATTCCTGTTCATAATCTTTCCACAACCATCACTACGATCTTGGAATTTAATTCTGGTAGAAGTGAACCCCTGGAGAAGATTTGCCTGAAAGTCCAAATTGGCAATCTTCGCACAAAGGTCACCTTTTATGTAATCGACAATCACGGCTCCTATAATGCTTTGCTGGGAAGACCATTTTTGTATGAATAAAATATCGTACCATCAACTCTTTAGCAATGCTTCAAGTATGTGGACGTCAATGGAGAGGTCCAACAGGAAGTGGCTGATCTGAATCCCTTCCGTGGTATTGAAGCATATTATACTGATTTTTGAATGTATAAAGAGGAATTCATAAAAGTTGTACTGGCCATGGATACTGAGGAAGATCAGAGGGACACCCCGGATGATTTCTCGTAATTCCGGTCAAAGGAAGTACTTCTCATCCTTCATCCTCTCAGACGTTGACCATTCATCTTTTTTTTCATGCTAAACATACTCCTGCTGAAAAGATGGAACAGAGGGAGCTCACCTCTTCTGAGCCTCTTGTTATCGACCTTCATCGTAATAAGCCTCTTCCTTCTCCTTCTCAGGTTATCAACCTTACCAAGCTTTCTGCTAAGGCTAAGAACCCTGTTGTAAATGATGATGTACAATCAATAAAGTAGCATATCCTTTACAGTATACTGATGTTTTTTTTATTATACTCGATGTTACTTAGTAATGCTAGATAACTTTGAACCACTTACAATAGGAGCAGTTCACCCTCTCCAAGACGGAGTATTGCTCTAACCAGTGCAAGACTCCTTCTTAGTTCCTTTCAGGAAGGAAAATGAACTTTATATACTTTTTAGTAAAGGAACAGAGCAGAAGACTATGTCCGATAGCGAGGAGGAAAATAACGATAACGGGCGGCTCCAACTACGTCGTTATAGTCAACAGTCAAAAGATATCATTCAAAAGATGGACTACAAATTTAAAGCAGGTCTTAATGGTGGTAGGGGAAGACGAACTCCTATTCATATCCCTGCTCCAAAAGGAAAGTCACTGTAATATTACAGCAAGACAAAGCGTGGATTGGGTTATACCTCACCGATTTCAACCCCAGAAGCCTCTGAATCCGATAAAGAGGAGAGATCTAACTCTTCTGATTCTGTTTCATGGGATTCTGATACCAGTATAGGGCATATCCATCGGGTGATGCTATCTTCTAATATGGTGTCTGCTGAATTCTCTGAAGACGATGATGACTTTATTGAAGCTCCTGAAGCAGATCCTTAGGCACAAAGGATGGACACTCAATGGGAATTTCGTTTTAAGCAACGAGAACCCCTACTGAAGATCAATTAATTCAGATCGATGTTGGATAAAAAGGCTCGCCAAAACCTATCTTTATCAGCAAAAGCCTTCCAGAAGCAGACAAGCAATAATTAATTCAGCTTATTCGAGAATAAATTAACGTCTTCACCTGGATTTATAAGGATATGCCAGGACTGGATCCTCAGATTGCTATCTACAGGCACAATATCTTGCCCAATGCAAGGCCGGTCAAACAACAACAACGTCGATTCCAACCTGACATGATGAATGCCATAGAAACTGAAGTCAAGAAGCTTATCTCTTATGGTTTTGTCAAAAAAGAACAACTTCCTGACTGGGTTGCCAATGTTGTCCCAGTTATGAAGAAAACGGGGAAGGTTTGAGTCTGTATTGACTTTAGAGACCTCAATGATGCTTGTCCCAAGGATGAGTTTTTTCTTCCGATCACAGATGTCATGATCGATAATACTTGCAGATTCGAACGAATGTCTTTTATGGATGTATTCTCACGATACAATCAAATCAAGATGCATCTAGAAGATGAGAAACATACATCTTTTCGTACTCCTCTGGGAGTCTATTGCTATACTATTATGCCATTCGGTCTTAAAAATGCTGATACAAATTATCAGCGGACCATGAGTACTATCTTCCGTGATCATTTATGGAAGACAGTGGAATGCTATGTCGACGATATTGCTGTCAAAAGTCGTCTAAAGGAAGACCACATCCAAGACTTGAGAACTATCTTCGATCTAATACGCCAGTATCAACTTAAGATGAATCCCACCAAGTCATTCCTGGGAGTCTCTAGTGGCAAATTTCTCGGATTTATTATTACCTCTAAAAGTATACACGTTGACCCCGAGAAGATCAAATCCATTCAAGAGATGCATCCTCTATGCAACCTAAAAGCGCTACGAGGATTCCAGAGACGGCTTGCATATATCAGGAGATTCATTTCAAAAATTTCTGGACATTGTAGACCGTCCACTCAATTGACGAAGAAAGGTGTGTCTTTCATTTGGACTGAAGAATGCCAACAAGCATTTGAAGACATAAAACGGTACTTGATGAACACTCTAGTCTCAGGAATACCCTTCCTAATGTATGTTCGAGCAATGGATCATTCATTGGGTGCATTACTAGCCCAGAAGAACAAGGAAGGTCATGAGCAGGCCATCTATTATCTCAGTCGCATGATGATCGGTGCTGAACATCGATATAGCCCAGTAGAAAAAGAATGTCTAGCTTTGATGTTTGTTGTTCTACTACCAAAATACAGCCATGTGGCAACGAACATTTAGCGACGGACTACCGACAAACTTCCAACTGATTGTCGTCGAAAAGCTAATAATTTTTTTATTTTAAGGGCGAGCAAAGGTCGCCAATCCGTCGTTAAGTCGTCGGAGATATAGCGACGGATAAAGAATCCGTCGCTATGCCATCGCTTAGTTGTCAAAAGTTGGCGAGAAATGTTGAAAAAAATTGGCACAAAATTTAACGACCACATAGCGACGGATATTCCGTCGGCAGCTAGGGTGGTATAGCGACGGAATATATTTCGTCGCTAGTCCGTCGCTAAATATCCAGCCCTAACTTAAATTTAACTAACGGGGGGGGGAGAAACTTTTCATCCCCCCCAAATTTTCTATCTCTCTCTTCGGTCGCAAAGACTCTCTTTCTCTCTCTCTCTCCAGGTAATCCTCTCTTTCTCTCTCTCTCACTCTCGGTGGTCGGGGCGACGGGGGGGTGGGGGGCGAGGGCTGGTGGTGGTGGGGGTGGGGGTGTGGGTCGCGGTGGTGGGGGTGGGAGTCGCTGGGGGGGTTTCGGGTCGGGGCGGCGGGGGGAGGTGGGGGCCGGTGGTGGTGGGGGTGGGGGTCGCTTGGGGGGGGGTTCGGGTCTGGGCGACGGGGGGTGGCGTGGGCCAATGGTGGTGGGGTGGGGGTCGCGATGGTGGGGGTGGGGGTCGCTGGGAGGGAGTTTGGGTCGGGGCGGCGGGGAGCGGCGGGTTTCGGATCGGCGGTGGGGATAGCGGTCGGCGGTGGTGGGGTTGGGGGTTGGGGTGGGGGTGGGGCTCGCGATGGTGGGGATGGCGGTCGGCGGTGGTGGGGATGGGGGTTGGGGGCCAGGGCCGGTAGTAACACACACACACACACACACACACACACACACATACACACACACACCGAAATCCCTTAGTATATATATATATATATATATATATATATATATATATATATATATATATATATATATATATATATATATATATATATATATATATATATATATATTTCCGATACCGATACTTTGAACCTTGAAACTAACTTTATATATATATATATATATATATATATATATATATATATATATATATATATATATATATATATATATATATATATATATATATATATATATATATAAACTTAGTTTCAAAAAAAAAAAAACTTAGTTTCAAGGTTCAAAGTATTGGTATCGGAATCGGTATCGGACTATTCTTATGAGTATTGGTATCAGCGATATCGGTAGTATCGGCGGTTTCAGATCGGAGTATCGGATTTTTTGGTATCGGGAAACAAATAATTACCGGTAGTATCGGCGGTATCAGATTCTTTTTCACATTTTTACAACCTTATTATGCTTTAAGCCAAGGTTCACAATATCGGTATCGGACTATTCCTATGAGTATTGGTATCGGCGATATCGGTAGTATCGGCAGTATCGTATTGGAGTATCGAACTTTAGTATCAGAAAACAAATAATTATTAATAAATTATTTACATTTAAAAACATATATTTTATACATTTAGGCATAATTTTAAGTATTTTTAGTGTCATTTCTTAGTAGTTTTGAAATTAAATGAAATAGTAGTCACCCTTACCGATTGGTTTACATACAATATATGTGATTCAATAGATGTGATTTTCTTCTTGTACATGCTTCTACAACCTTGTTATGCTTTAAACCCTTGTCTTTTTTGTTTATTTTTTTTGCCGAATTGACTGAAATAAAGACCCCTAATGTCGGTATCGATCAATATTTGGTATCGGTTGGTATCGGATCGGAACAACCATGCTTTAAACCCTTGGTGATTTGTCTTTTTCGTCTAGTTTTCTTTGTCGAATTGACCGGGAAAAAGACTCCCAATGTCGGTATCGGTCAGTATCGGGTATCGGTCGGTATCAGATCGGGATATGCCAAATCGTATCGGTATCGGCCGTACCGGATAGGTATCGGCCGATACTTTAAACCATGCAGTGTATTGGATCGGGACGCGGAGGACGTCTAATACTGTCATTTCCATACAATAATGAATCTTCCATATTACACGTCTAATATTGTCATTTTGTTTAATCCCCAATTAATCTCCATATTTCTATCAATCTTACCAGATGGCACCCATGACCCGAGGACGTCGCTTGAGAGAGACACAGATGGCTGCTGAGGAGGTAGTGGCACCTCCTGCTGTTGAAGAGGTAGTACCACCTCCTGCTGCTGAGTCGGTAGTGGTACCGACTATAGAGATGATGGTCAAGGAAGAACTTTCTTCTACTATTAAGGAGGAAGTGATTCCTAAAACCGAGATAGCTGTGAAGGAGGAGGTGGCACTAGAGGGCAGTTGCACCGAGAGTTCCAGTCATCCATCTCCTTTGGATATTGATCTTGCTGGCGTGGATCCTACTTATGCACAATGGCTGAGGAGGGAGATCTCTCTGCACGTACGTAAAGGACAATAGATATATATATGATATGATTTTTGACCATATTTGTTTTCGGTAGACATATTTCTGGGTTTTACTTGGATGGTTTTACAACTCTTAATGTTTTTTATTTTTTAGACATAGTTATTTTATACACTTAGATGTTTTTGGATGCTATTACCTAGACTTTTATTATATAAAAATTCAACGGAGGGTTGCCCCGGGTCTCATTGATGTATGTTGGTTTGTGTGATAGATATTTGTATATTGGTGTATGATGTATATTGGTTTGTGTGAGGTGTGATGCATATTATGATGTTTTGATGTTTCGAATATTGTACGAATAGGGAATGTTGTGTTTTATGTAATTTTTTTCAAAAATTTTCCAGTTAGCAACGGACTTGCGACTACCTGCGACGGCTGAGCGACGGAATATTTCGTCGCTAACTAGAGAATTTCCAGTTAGTGACAGATGTCGACGGATTAGCGATGGATTATCCGTCGACAAGGTTTTGGAAATATAAAGATTTCCAGAACTAAGCGACGGATATTCCGTCGCTAAACCGTCATTCTTCTGTCGAGTATTAGCGACGGCTAGAGATGAATTGGCGACGAATTTTGTGTATCAGAAACTCTCTGATACGCAGTTACCGACATATTACCGACGGACTTGTCCGTCACTAAAAAGTAGTATAAAAAACTTTCTGATAATTGATTTGACGGAAATCCGTTGGCTAGCCGTCGCTAAATGTACGATTCTTGATGACGGCAATCCGTCGCTAAGCAGTCGAATGGCGACAGCTTAGCGACGGACTTTGTTTAGCGACAGGCTATTGCCCGATGGATTTTTCAGCCAAATTCAGTCGGTTAGCCGTCGTTAACTCGATTTGCCGACGGATTAGCGACGAATATGGCCGTCGCTAATTCGATGTATTTTAGTAGTGTTCAAAAGGCAAGATATTACATTATGGGCCAAACTATTCATGTTATCTCTAGAGTTAACCCTCTCCGGGTCTTGATGAAGAAGCCCAGTACACTCAATTCCAGACTTGCTACATGGGCCATAATATTAGCACAATACGATATGGTTTATGTTCCTCAAAAGTCTATTAAGGTTCAAGCCCTAGCCGATTTTTTGGCTACTCATCCAATTTCGGAGACATCTAAACTCTATGATGAGATTCCTGATGAAACTTTAAAATCTAATATGATTTCAGAGAAAATTCTTTCCTGGCGTCTATTTTTTGATGGTGCATCCAAAATTGGACCCAAAGGTACTATTGTCGCTATAGTCGAAATTGTCTTCGTATCACCAGATGGATTGGCTATCTAAATAGCTTATTCTTTAGATGAGCCATGCTCTAACAATGTGGCTGAGTACAACCCTCTACTCATCGATCTCCGATTAGCTAAACAATTGGATATTGAATATATGTAAGTATACAGAAACTCTAAGCTGATCGTCAATCAGTTAGAGGCACGTATGAAGTTCGACACCAGGATCTCGTCCCACATCATGAAGCAACAGTCAGACTGGCTACATCATTCAAGGACTTCTTTATTGAACATGTACGTCGAGCTTGCAATACAAAAGCTGATGCACTTGCTAATCTGGCAGCCGTATTAGCAATCCCAGTGAGATGGCAGCAGATGTTTGTCATCACTAACATAGAGTTATTTTACATCGAGAATAATTCAAATATTGAGTTCAACAATTCATCTAAAATCAACATCATTAGTGAAGACTGGAGAGCTCCTTTCATCGACTTTGTGGTACATGACATCTTACCTGAAGATCCTAAAGAAGCTACAACGAGCCGTAGGCGATCACTTCGGTTTTATTACAATCACACCTCCAAGACCCTCTATCGACGGACATTTGATGGTCTACTCTTACGCTGTCTTGCGGGAGATAAAGCAAAACAAATACTACGTGAAGCTCACGATGGTATATGTGGTGCACATCAGCCCGGTCCTAAGCTACAGGATCGTATCCGACATATGGGCTACTACTGGCCTACTATGGTATCAGATGCCATTAAATATGCAAGAAAATATCGAGCCTGTTAAATCTATGCAGATTTCATCCACCAACCGTCAGAGTTCCTTCACTCGACTACCGTATCATGGCCCTTTAAATCTTGGGGCATGGATGTCATTGGTCCTATTAACCTACCATCATCTAGAGGACATCAGTTTATACTAGCTATAACTGACTACTTCTCGAAGTGGGCGGAAGCTATACCTTTAGCCGAAGTCAAGACCATCAACGTCATCCATTTAATTAAACATCAAGTGATATACAGATTCGGCATTTCTCGGCAAATTATTCATGACAATGGGCCTTAATTCATCTGTCAGAAGTTTACTCAATTTTGTGATGACAACAGAATCGATAATGCTGCTTCCATGGCCTACAATCCTGCAGTTAATGGTTTAGCAGAAGCATTCAATAAAACCATCATCAAGCTTCTCAAGAAGTTCGTTTCTACCAATAAAAGGAACTGGAGCAAAAAAACTTGGAGAATATCTATGGGCTTATCGTACTACTATACGTACTCCAACCGGTTGTACACCTTTCTCTTTGGTGTATAGATGCTAAGCTGTCATACCATTAGAAATTCAAATCCCATCTCTAAGGATTGCAATTGCCAAAGAACTCACAACAAAAAATAATGATCGTCTTCGGCTTCAGAAACTTGAAGCGCTTGACGAGAAACGGCTATTAGCTCAACAACATATTGAGCTATATCAAGCCCGTATCTCAAAAGCTATCAACCGTAAAGTCAAAGTACGAGCATTTCAAAAAGAAGAATTGGTACTTACTGTCAGACGTCCTATGACTATGACACACATGAGCAAGGGCAAATTCGAAGCAAAGTGGGAAGGTTCCTATGTTGCAAGCAAGGTTTTCTAAAAATGGAGCTTATCAACTGACCGGGATGGATGGCCGAGTCGCTATGATGCCTATCAATGGTAAATTATTAAAAAAATACTATGTTTGAAGAATGTACAAGATATTCTTTGAATATTGTATATTCTTCAACTCTTCGATTTATTATCTTTTATTTACTCTTCCGTAGATAAAACCACAGATAATAAACTCTCAAAGAAAATCCCTAGCGGAGTTTATCTAGATCATATCACATCATCACAAATATTTTCTTTTGAAACTCAGTTGTTTTTAAAAGATATCCTATTTTTGAATCCCAGTTGATTCAAAGGTAGTCAATGGATATATGGATTCACGTCCACATTACCTCTGAATTCTATTATCTACATCAGTGACCTATCATGTCCATATTACCTCTGATAAAGTCTTCTTTTGAAATAACAATATTGCAAGAATTATATTTTGTCATGTCCATATTACCTCTGAACAGATATAATGAGTATATTGTTATTTTCTAGAAGATATGTCATATCCGGTACCTCTGAACATACTTCATATTCTTATCTTTTATTTATGTCTATCACAGATATGCAATAAGTAATAGAACTATAAAAAAGATCATTAACTTTTTATTTCATTGATCAAAATATCAAAAGAGTACATCAAGTGAAAAATAATAAAAAGACAAAGTTGTCATGAACAACTTCATTATAGAAGTTGGGTACTGAGATCAACGATCAGTCTCTTCAGATTCTCAGCTCTCTCTATTCTGGAGTCAAGCACCCTTTACCTAGCAAGAGCTCTCCCAGACTCTGGATCAAATGGTTACAGCAAGTCAGCTCGGCATTCCAGTTCTACACCTTCAGTTCGTATAAGTTCATCCCGTTGCCTCATCAGGTCATCTAGTTGACTTGCGGCAATTTGATGCATTTTTAATACTTCCTCTTCATGTCGCCAAGCTACTTTGAGTACTTCTTGGAGCTGGGCCATCTCGATTTCTAAATCCCAGAGGCGAGCTTGGCATTCAGCAGCTTCTTTCTCTGCAGCTTCAGTCGTATAACACTCAACAGAAGAATTTGTCTCGACAATACGAGATTCCAACTCTGCAGAGCGCCGTAAAAAAGCCACCACAGAAGATTCGAAGTTAGCCTTTCATGTTGCAGCCTCACGAGCTATCGCTTCGCACTCGGCATCTACAAGCTTCTAGATATTTCCTCTTGTTAGATCTTTATAAGACTTGATAGATTCTTCAAGCTCATCCAAGATATGCTCCAAATAGTTGATTCTATCCAGATCGCCGATGTTGTGGATAGCTCCAATAATAAAAGAGGAAGGGCCCTTTATTGACTCATAAGGTTGGTCCTTTTTCCAAGACCATCTGAACTAAAGGCCTCAGGGAGGTGAAGAAAGCATTGGTATAAGCTTCAACGACGATCCTGTTCATCGCTGCTATACCAGGAGTAACCACTTTTGCCCGAATCCCTCCTTCTGTAGCAGTTGGAGCAATCACATATTGTGTATTAGGAGATCTGAGCATTAGCATCATGGAGGAGCTTCATTCTCCAGTCTGAGTCCCCATATCCAGAGGAGCCAGGGTTGAGCTAAAGCTGAAGGCGGTCGACGGAGCTACTGCAATTGTCCCCACGGGATCCTCTCCGATCAAGATACACAATCATTATACATCATCAAAGGAGTTAAGGTAAATGAAAGTCAAAAATTTACCTGATCCCGGCAGTATGTATCGGGTTTCAAGGGGCATATCCAGATCTAAGCGGAGCCTTACCATAGTGTCTCAGATACGGCCGCTTGGCTGCTCCCAGCCTCTGAAACGCCTGATAAAAAATGGCTTCTTCCGGCCCCTAACTCTGCTTCGTTGGTTAGGGCAATCGCTTTCGCTCCCTTGGTTTCAAAAACTTATTCTTCAGGGGTTTGAGTCCCCTCAGCATCAGTTCGGGGATTTTTATCGATCCCGATGTCTTCAAGAGTTAATACCTGATTTTCACCAACTTCTTGGTTATCATCAGTGTTATCGTTTTCATTTTGATCATCATCTTTTGGGCTTGGATGCCCTTCACCATCAATATGGTGCTCTTCACCCTCACTAGTGATTTGGTCCTTTTTGGCTGCTAAGTCTCTCTTGCATGACTTCTATGGGAGATTGATCTGCTCCATCTTTGTTGAGATCAGAAGCAGCATCTACAGAGTCCTCTTCGATCAATTCTTCACCAAAGTCACAGCCTTCGAGAGTCGCTATTATTTTTTGATCGTCTTGGGAACGAGTAGGAGTTTGGGCCGTGGAAGGGGCTACAACATTGGGACTGGTTTCTGGCAACACTTTCTCAAGAAGTATAGTTTCTGGGACCGAGGGAGTCGAGGATGACATCATTATTCCTGCTACAACTAGTGCAGTTATAGGAATGGTCGTCTGCATGATTCGGTATCCAGAGAGATATTTCATAAT
Organism: Iris pallida; assembly: GCA_029216955.1. NCBI lineage: Eukaryota > Viridiplantae > Streptophyta > Magnoliopsida > Asparagales > Iridaceae > Iris > Iris pallida. Next base: position 171,188 of record JANAVB010011888.1, on the reverse strand, counting down.
AACTGAAGCCGGAGCACTGGTTACTGTAGCCTCTGTAAATAAGAAAGAATAAGTCGATATTTTATTCAATCGTGATTATACTAAAAGGTACAAATATTACCTTTTTGAGGTGGCAGATCCTTTCGCAAAGATAATGATGTATCCAGTCGACTCGAAGACTCTTTTGGTATAGAAGGAGTGAGTGAAGTGCCAATTTCTTGACGATCTACTTGAGTCATCATCAATCTCCTTCTAGTCTTTCACAAAAGAGGTGTCTCAGGTTCTTCTTCAACGTCGTCTTGTACGTTAGGCTCCCTGATGATCTCTTCATGGATGACTCTACTATCTCTTGGAACTGAAGAAGGAGTTATCTCTCCTCCTCCAGGGGATGCTCCTGTCTGCATCTGCTTTATCTGAGACCGCGTTGTCCTGGTAGTGGGCTGCTCAGCAATGACCAATGTGGTCTTTTTCTTCTTTCTGGGAGCCTTAGGAGAAGAAGGGAGATCGTCAGGGTATGATAGAGCCTTTCTTTTCTTACTAAGCCCCTTTACAGAAGACTTCTCCTTTCGAGTCTTTAATGACACATCTAGTGGGTTGTTGACTTCGTTATGGAAGCCCACGAGGGAAGCCTCCAAAGGTTCATCAGCGGGTCATGATCCTCTTCATCTCTAAAGGATTGTGCAGTGTGAACCCCAGCTCTAGATCATCTACCACTGGCAAAACTATCGGCTAGGTTGAAGTTTTCGGCAAAAGTGTTGGCCGAAGTATAAAAATTCGCGTATGTATATAACATACGCAGGACTATTTGAGAAATATTGGGCATGGAGAACACGACCTTGGTGCCTCTTGCATTATAATATCCCCAAGCTCTGGCACCATCTATTAGGTAACCCTTGGCCTGCAAACAGGTAGTGGCATTACCTATATGCATCTGATCGTAGCCAAACTGCCGAGCAAATCAGCTTGGTAGATATGGTTCCAGAAAACACTCGCCCTCGAATCGGTACACCAGGTGGGATGTCCGGATTATCTTCAACCATGCAAAATTAGTCGAAGACAGACGCAGAGACGCCGTTTCAAAATCCATGACTTGTGGGGAAAGATTCTCATATCCTAGAGGGGGTGGGACACATTGAAATCTCCATCCAGACCATCGGTTTAAAGCTCTTCTGCATTCTAAAAGTCCGTTTATATTCCATCGAGCATTGGAATAACGTATGATAAAGTCACCTCCAACTTCACCCATATCATGGTCCATCAAGCTGGGGTAGTGCAGCAGCAACCACCCAAATAAATAGGTGTAAGGTATTTCAGTATGAGGGAAGTCATCTCGAGCATCCCTGTCATACACCACGGTATTAATAAAAAGAATGCAAGCCTGCGTTCAAGCGGCAAGTCATCGCCAAAAGAAGATCCATCTTGTAGCCGAGCACTAGATACACGGCAGTGAATAGTGCACCTCGGTGGAATCGATCAACGACACTGGCTCCAGGTACCACGAACCGCCGTAGCCATAAGGAGAAAAAATCTGCCAACTGGGCTTCTCAAGACATGGGTCTGTAACCCTGCCTGAGATAACTTTGGATGGAAGCACCGGCAGTGAAAGGGTGCCAATCCACATTCAAAATGTTATCAACATGCTTGGATTTTTCTATCAACTTCTCTATGTCACTGCGGTCGAGCGGTTTGAAGTAGCAAGGGTCACAAGCCTGACTCTCGACGATCTTATCTTCATGGATATGGCCCAAAAATAAGTATGGCAGCCATTTGGTGGTGTAGCAAGTCCCTTTTGAAACACTCTTATAATAATGGGAACAGACCATGTAGTGGCATAAAAGCTCTTCAAATACAACAACCATTTGAGGGTTCTCCACTGACAAGATATCCAGCTCCTCGTTCGTCAGCACGTATTCTTCATATGGGTTTTCACCCATTGGCAAGTGTGAAAGATACTTCATCTCTTGAAGCGCGAAGCCGATTTCTCTTTGAGGAGTCATGAAGGTGCCTGTCCTATTATTGTATCTTTCAACCAGAGCAAAAAACATATGGGCATTTAGACGAAAGCCGTGAGCAGTATCCTAGATCAGATCATAGAGCTCTAATTCGAGGAGTTTATCCTTGAACTGACCAAAACCCAAACTACAACGCTGTTCCAGTGCTCATATCCGGGTTCACCAAGCCCGTTAAACGCATGGTCTGATATGGATACCTTCTCTCAACCTTCGCAAATATGTTTACAAAGATGGGTACCCTGACGGGAAGTAGCAATGATGAATCTTCGGGAGGCACACAGCTTGGCTTCAAACCTCTCAGATGAGAGCTATATTTCTCCGATGTGCTATAAAATAAATCCTTGTTCTGGGGACATAGCTTGTAGCATATTTTTCCAACTCTGGCTTATTGAATTGGGGTCATATCCCATGCCATCCGACGGGGGTAACTGGAGAATTCATAACTTGACAGGGACATGTGCCTCGACATTTCTATGAGATACATAATTTTATCCTCGCACTGGTAAATCCTGTCCTCTCTCTTCAATTTAGGCTGGGATATCTTCTTGATTGCATCTCCAAACAAGAAAGCTGGTTTCTTATGTACGACGTTGTCCAGACTTTCCAAAGGTTCGCCGTTCATCAGGCATAACAAAGTGGTATTTTCTTAAGCTGCAAGCATGGCCCGTCTGGACTCAGGAGGATCGTATTGAGGATACGATACATGGGATAAGTCTTCTTGATACTTCGACACTCTGAAAGCCGAAGCTAATCTCTCGGCATTGGGGTCTTCTCTGAGATCGACTGCAAAACGAAAGAAAGAGGGAGCAAAGATCAATTATAAAGTCTATGCAACAAACCCTAAAAATTAAAGCAGGGTGCGTGGGGTCATAGGTTGCGCGAGCTTTCTAGATTGTGCACAGATCTTTGTTGCACGAGTTCACAGAGTGCGCCTAGTGTAAGTTCGAAGGAACATGAACTCAAGTTCAGCATGAATTTAAGTTCTACATTGCAAAAATTCATAAGTTGCACCTAGTACAAATTCGAAGTGTGCATGTCCGAAGTGCACGATCGCGCAAGTTCAGAAGGCACAAGTTCAAAACTTGCACAACATAGTTAGTAAAAACAAACAATATGTTTTGATGCAGCCAACACTCTAAAGAGGAGGCACAAGTGATGAAGTGCGTGCCTGCACTCTAAAAAGAAGAGGCACACGTTACAGAGTGCGCAGGTCAATCAGAGCTCAAAAAAGAGATGATCGACTTTGGCATGATAGGCTATTATTCACTGGACGCCTAAGAGATGGTCGATTTGCTCTCCGAAGATCACCTTCGAGCGGCGGGTTGGCTCTTTTAGCTCTCAATGACAGTGGCGCATAGCGAGGTGCCCTCATCGGTGATGTACACGATGAAGGTCCTGCGGGGGCCTTATCCTTGTCAGCAACGGATTTCCTTGGCTCCATTTGATGATCAGAAAAGCTCAAAAAGAAAAAGACGAGGGAGTAAAGAGAAACTTTTTAGTGAAAATGCATTTTTCTTTCTCCTCACAGATATTTATAGCCCAAAGTAATTTCTTGGCTGTTGCGTAACTTGCGCTCAGAAATTGGAGTCGGTTACATTGTTGACAAGCGCAACCCGTGTCGATCGTTTCTCATTCAAAGTATTTCAAATTTTAAAATCTTTCAAACTTTAAAAACTTTGAAGGGGATCTTGTAGAAGCTCAAAAATGAATAGGGGTCACTCACAAGAAGGTGCCAGCATCAAGTGGCGCCTAGACACTGACTTGAGCGAGACTCAAGTTGCACCCACATCAAGGTGTGCGGGTCCCATGTGACAAGCTTCCTCGAGAAGCTGTAACGGTTGCCATTATTACTGACAGCACAATAGCCGAAGAATATCTCTTCGAATCCCGAGCAACACGGTGCTCAAGAAGATTCTGTCAATATTAAATGCTGACAGTTAGCTCACGCAAGCTATCAAAGGGTACGAGAAATTTCTACAGCACAGAAGACTGAGTTAGAGGCGCCAATTATCAGGTTGCGTCGGCGCAGCCTGGCTAGTTGGCGCCACCTGATTAATTTTTTGTCCAGAAGCTATATAACATAGCGCACATGCCACTAATTTTGAAGAACGTGTCCGCTACACTGTCCATGACCCCACGTATCTCACTGATAGGATGCCACGTGTCACCAGCAGTTAAAGTAACCGTTCGCACAACTGGACAGGGGGCGCGCAACACAGAGTGCACGTAACTCAGAAAACTATTATTTCAGAACTCAATAAATAGAGTTTCAAACCAATTCTAAAGGATGACTAACGATCATAATCTACTGATAAAGTGCTGTTGTATTCTCCAGAGGCTTGTGTCTTCAATATCATATAGTCTAAGGGATAAAGTGATCATCTTCTGATCAGATTTCTATAGTTGTACTTCCCTAAAAATCATTGTACTCTTGTACTTTCTTTCTTTCTTAGTTTATAGAAATCAAGCTTTTATTTTTGCAAACTACAGTAGTGGATGAAGACGTGTTGAGTACGCCTGAGTTCAGAAGAGTCTGGAGCGCGTCCTCTTAAGTCTTGCCGTTTGATGCAGAAGCCTTGGGCAATCAGGTGTGTCGAGTCTTCTTTAGCTTTTCTAGCCTCTTCGAAGGACTTGAGTTGTCTTCAGAGAGGAGATCTTCGAAAGCTTGCTGATCGAAGCGTACGACCAGCATCTTTTGAGAAGATCCTAGCAAGTTGTTGTCAGATTGCACCACTATCTTCTCGTCGGAGGAGAATAAAGTTCTCCAGCAGTGTCACCATTTTGTTTGCCATAACAAAAGTTATATGAACATTTTGTATTTCAAATAAGAGAAGTATAAGAGATTTCTAAATATGAAATCTAAGTGCAGTTTTGATTTTGAAAAAGTGTGACAAGGGAGAGATCGAGCACTGTAGTGGCTCCTTTATTCCGTTGACGATCTGAAGTCGAGAAGAACTTACTCTGACTCTTTGAATGCTTGTAAGTGGTAATCTGGGTTTTCCAATCAAGAAGCGGTCGAAGATCCTAAATGAAGGAGGACTTCTTCTATTTATAGGCAGACACATATACGATGTGCACAGGGGTTGTTGGCATGCAGGAGCACTGTGCGTATGAAAAATAGCTGAATCTGTTGTAACTGTACCGTTGGAGCCGCTGCTGAACTGACACATGACAGTTGTTGAGATTCTTATGTTGCTGAGATCTTGGGTGGTTAGCACACGTTCATAAACATGACTGAGTCAATGCCACATGTCGTATGTATATCACTCGAAGATCTTATTCAGTTTAAACAAACTGGATTTGATAGTATCTAAAGAGATATGGTTGCCATACTGGCCACGTGGCCTTATTTTGTTAAATGCCACACTGTGAAGGAGTTGTACGTTGTTGGGGCTACGCTTTTGGATATCATCGGGGCTGTGCTTCTAGACGTCTTTGAGGCTGCGCTTCCTGGGGTCACGTTGGAAGATGTGCCTTTGACTGACAGCTGCCAACTGGTATCTGACAACTGACAACTGACAACTTGATAGTTGTCAATAGTTGTCTTCTGACACTTCGTTTGGTGTACCATTATTGCTGAAGTAACGGTACAGTGTATGTACCTCTTTCTGAGATCTATGCTTATGGGTCTCCAGGGAACAGCGCTTTGGGGCGATGAAGGCACTATGCTTTTGGGGCGTAGAGATACTGCGCTTTTAGGGCGGTGAATGCACTGTGCTTTTGGGTCATGGAGACACTACCCTTTTGGGGCGACGAGTTACTACGCTTTTGGGGCTATGAGTCACTGCACTTTTGGGGCGACGAGTCACTGCGACGACGAGTCACTACGCTTTTGGAGCGATGAGTTACTGCACTTTTGGTGCGTGTGAGTCGATGCCTCCTTAATTGTCGCCATTTGGAGGGGCTTGAAAAGTGGTGACTAAAAGACTTAGCCAAAGGCTTCAATAAATGACATTCATAATAATGAATTGTAGGTTCATCCAATTAACTCGGAGCCTTTGCCTTTCTGCTACGTGGCACGTGGGTTGGACCACACACAGCCTATAAAGAGGAGCTTTTGAGGAAGCCATTGTTCATTATTTCTTGGCACTTCTCTGTCATGCTCAAGCCCGAATTAGCTTCGGACGGCCGTAGGCCTCGCATAAGTCAACTATTGGTTGTAGATCTCTTCGATCAAAGAAGTTGTAGTCTTGGTGGAGAAAAACTTCAAAAGATGTACTGGAACGTTTGGCATGATGTGTTCGAACCTGAACAACATCTTGACTGTGTTCTGCTTTGGGGCATTGAGATGTTGGCTACAGGGTTTGGGTTGATTGCCGCCCCCTTTGTTATGCTAGAAGAGCCACAGGTTGGCTGATATGAGGAGGGCACTCGCTCGTTGACAAGGAAGTGATTCGCTATGACGAGGAAAATATTCGCCTCGCAAAGAAGAGTGCTGCGCTTTTTTGGGCTGTGCACTTATAAGCTGTGCACTTTTAGGCTGAGTAGATAGTCTTTATACGTAATCATGAAGAATCTGTAATAGACCTTTGTAATCATGATTTTATAAAGCATCTTTCTTCATATACTGCACTTTTCTGTTTTTTGATGTGCGTAACAACTTTGTGTCTCCTGTTCTTTGTAGATGCTGCACTTTTTTCATGCTTCTACAAGGAATATTGTAAACACTAGAAATGGTTTGCAAAATTAAAAGCTACGCTAGAAATCATCCCAACTATATTTTTTGACTCTAACCAGCATACTGACGATACATGCCCATACCAATGGTACAATGATTTTATATCATAGAAGTTCTCTGTCGAGCTAATTGGCATACCGACGAAATACTGGTCCATACCGACAATATACCAATTTTATATCATGTAAACTATCTGTCGAGACAATCGACATACAGATTGTATACTTAGTTGGAGGGTCAAAACTGAGTTGGAATGATTTATAGCTGTTACTATTGCAATCCAATATGTTAGCGTATACCACAGTATATCTGTGATATATTGTCTTGCAATAGTACTGGCTATAAATTCGACCGTTAGGATCATTAAATGCAAAGGAATCTGACCATATACTTGTAGAAGCGTGGAAAAAAATATGAAATCATACACTTTAAAAGTCATGCGCATAGCAGAATATATGCTCCCCCAAAGAGACATCAGAAGGACCATGTGCCTAGCTCATAATGCGTCAAGCTACTGATGCGCCAGATGGATCATACGCTTAAGACCCCAACCATTCCTTCAGCATTTAAATGCTACATTGACAACTGTGTCAGATGTCAGCTATCACTTGGAACATGGTGCAACGAGCATCTTGAAGTACGCACAGATGACGGCTACACAACAAGCAAAGCATCAACATTTATGGGCTAGCGTGCCAATACTCCATGCGAAAGCAATGTCATGCGGGAGGAGAACTGGGCGCATGGAAGTCATCCCAAATAAAACAAAAATGCTTTAAAAAATGAGCTGACAACAAACATTAATGCTCACATCATCGCAATAATGACTATTTTTGTCGGCTACAGCTGTGCAGTACCACTGGCTAGAGTTGATAAACCCACACACGTGCCAAGACTCCCTATGCGGTAAAGTCTCCCATGCGCCAATTCTTCCCATGCACCAATTCTTCCATGAGGTGTCCCATGTGCTGAATCATCATGTGTCATAGAATCTTTCAGGTTCAAAAGAGCAAATTTTCAAGCAATTGGCACATGCCACTTGCACTGACTTGGTCATATTCACGACGGGTACCAATAGCCAAAGATCTCAGCAAAAAAGAATTCTCAACCAATGCCACGTGGCGGTTAGCTGTGAAATGTGAACGTAGTTGCAACCGTATTCTGTTCAGAAGTATCTTGCGGCAGCCCAAGTCATGCGCACATGAATTGGTCATTCTAGAAGCCCATAAATAGAAGGAGCCTTCCTTCATTTCGGACACGGAGAGTTTTTTTGTAGAAAACATAGAGAGCCTATTCTTGCCAGCGAGCAGATATTTGCAATGCCCTTTCCTCGTCAGATCTTCGATGGAGTAAAGGAGTCAGCAACAGTACTCGATGTAACTACCTAATTTTGTTATATTATTTGGGATTTTGTAAAACTCTCTTCAAAAAAATTCTAATTTTTCCCTAATTATCTATTTGGGAAATCATGAATATTTTCAAATATAAATATGTGGTATGGTGGAGGAACCCAATTCCTTTATTCCTTTCTTTATCTTGAGCTAATTATGCTCTAATCGTATTAACTAATAGTTATTTTATTGACTATTTTTAATTCCTCTTTTTTATTAATTAACTAAAGCTTAATTGGTTGTCGTAAAAACCTTTCTTTGAGTTTGGGTCGAAGCTAGTTTAGCCTTAATTTTCTGTCTAAAGCCTACTAGCCATGGGCTATGGATCTTGGACTTAGATTTAGCCTATTATTCATTTTTATTCCTATCAGTCTTGGACTGATTAATTAATTCTAATTTCAGCCTTGGGCTTTTTGGTTATGTTAGCTACCATTATACTTGTTTAGAGCAGTAATTAGTGAGTGACTAGTAAGTAGTTAGTTAGTGGTTCCACTATTTATCCCTACATCTATTACATACTAATCTTTGCCATTGTGCCTTGTAGAGCACTTCATACTATTCCCTATTAAAATAATAGGGACTCCTTATTATTTTATTACATAAATTTATTCTCAGCCACCTACCACCCCTTCGACCGCCTTGCTCCACCTTGGTCCTCCGTGCTCCGCCGATCGGATTCTGACGAAGCCTATTTTTCCTCCGCTATTCCCACCATACCTCCACCATTCTAATTCTATGATCACCGCTTCCACTGTCATCTTCTCCTCCGCCTAGTACCGCCAATCCTACCCAAAATCTAACCACCACAACACCACCTATCATGCCTCGATCCTGCTAGGGTCGTTCGTCCTCGCTTTGATCACTGCGGGATCGTTCGTCCTCGCCAAGGCGTGATGTTGTGCAAGCCTAAGTTGTGCTTACACAAGGCCAGTACCTGCACAATACAACTAGACAAGACAAAAATAATGCAAGCAGAACATTCAAATGCAGAAAACCAAATTTGACACGGAGATTTGAAATAACAACACTTCTTTTTATTGATAACTTGATAGGAATACAAGTACATTACTTTGCGACTCAAAATGACATAGCTTGGCTTATATATTTCTCTTTGATACTTTTTTGAAAATAGTCACAATTCCCATACATCATATTCCTTATTACATGAACCAAAAGTAAAGACACCTTCAAAAGAAAACTTGCAAACTGGACTTGAAATAAAAATAGCTTCGAGGCAATCGAACAATGTTCCACTAAATTGGACAAGCTTCCAGCACCTCTCAGAAACCCCCTGTCTCCTTGTTATCTGAAAAGATGCCCATAATGTGGGTCACTACGCAACATGTACTCATGAGCGGCTATGGTCGAACTCACATAAATCTATACTAAATCAACATGTGAAGCTAGGGAATTAGAATAATAGCATACGACCCACATTTTTAGCTATTATCAATGAAGGTAATATAATATATTTTCTAAGAAAGGATTGGGTTACTAACATTGAACCTCTGATTATTTGAGTAAATATAAAGTATTTACTAGTGATCTTTCTACTTGTTTAGGTTCTTTTTAAGCAATTCATGAAAGAAACATAAACAAAAGATAATCACTTATATAGTGATTCTTACCCATCACCGACAGTCATCCCTGCACAAGACAAGGTTAGCACAATTTACATATACGAATATCTTATGTTCCATTCTTGCAGATAATGAAGTTCATAACATAATGCATGTAGCCTATCTACATAATGGTCTATGGGTCATTTTCCATGATTAGCCATTATGACTCTTTGGTTCAGCTCGTCGCTAAGGACTCAACACCCCCTGATCGCGAGATCTCATTTAACTCAGGGTGAGCTAATCTCTCCTAGGCCGAGTGGTCCCCAGCGTCCTAGGATTCCACCCGAGAGACGATACCTTGTGCACAAGTTGTCCGAGACCAATACATGCTCTAGCATTTCTATCAGATGAAACAGATTTGTGTACGGGCAATAACAAGTTCATTTTTTGCCTTAACATATATGCAACACGTTCATTTTATGCATTTTTTATTATTTATCTTAACTTGTACAAGTTCATCTATCCATGTCTACATTTTAAAGCATACTAGCAACAAAACAGGTGATCATTCATATGAAATAGATTGAACATCAGTACAATATCTAGCATTTGATTCAATTTATTTATCTCTCGTATCTTTTGTTATTGTGATATCGTTGATCACAGAGATGCAACAAGAAGTGGACTAGAGATCATTTTGTTAAGGCGTGGAGATAAATGGTAGCTTATGTCAAAACAACTCACCAAAATGAATCTTATTCGAAAGAAGGAGGGACTTCATGCACCGTTCATGGACCGACTATGTGTCATACATTTGCACCAACAATTGATTAGCATACTTCGGTCTCTTTCTCTCAAGATTAGGAATGAATGCGAAATGCGAGGAACGCGAACAATAAAAAACAATTATTGAAAAACAATACAAAAGCAGACTCATCAAAATCAAGCAGCAAAAGAAAACAAAAAACCAAAACTCTTGGATTCATTTTAATAGAAGCCGATTCATCAATTAGAAAGGTTCATTGCATTTCATCTGTGATCAATCAACACCGGCAAAAGATTTTGCCAATACTCAGCCAAGACTGAGTTAGCAAGCTGTGGGTATTACATAGTGGATCCGAGGAGCGGGGCACTATATAATAACGCACTGAGAAAGTTTTGTCCTCAAAACTTAAAGGATAACTCACCTCCATCAAGGTCTTGGCCACGCTCAATCGTGAACATGTTATAAACCCGAGGCCTCCACAACTGCTCATTGTACGGATTGTCTCGAATTAGTAATGGGTCCCGCATCTGCCCACGCTCAATATCGTCGTAACGGTTTTGAGCCGTATTATTTCTTTTCGGACAGTTCCTGAAAATGTGGCCCTGTTGGCCACAACTGAAGCACGCCTTGTTAACGGCATGACATGCTTCCTTAGTGTGCCCACGTATGCCGTAGTAACTGTATTCCACACCCTTCGTATAGCGACAATATTCTTTAATATGCCCTCGTCGACCGCAGTAAGTACACACTTGTAACGCCCCAGTCCCAAAATACGTAGGACTAGGTACGTAGACATGCCAACCGTATAATAAATATTTGTAAGCTGTAAAATACGGTAAAACCATAATAACTAATCTCCTCCACAAAATAAAGATAAAACTTTTATAGAATCAAGTAAGAACTTGTCATTGTACGTGTAGTTGGACGAAGACAAATCCACTACCAACTAATAAGAGAAGTAATACATAAACAAAGAAATAATTTGGAAAGAGTAGCATGGACGATTCAAGACTACGTCATCTTTGAAAGAATAGAGAAGATCACGACCTTGGCTAGAATACCCGCAGAGAGACAGAAAAACACACACCTGGAGAAATCACCAGGTCTTCAGAGGGATGTAACAAGATATAGAAAGAATATGCCATAGTACTGAATAAAAACTGCTCAATAATAAGTCAATCGGATCATAACATGGTCTAACACTCCACATTTGAATTAGCGTACCATCCCCCTAACCAAACAAGGATAGAAGATGGCACCCTAATCCATGATGGAGTATCTTTCCATGCCATGAATCCAATATAGTATCCGGACCATAACAAGGTTCAATACCTTCTCATCGAAGCAGTGATTCACACCAACAACCAAACAAGGACAAGGTGTGGCAAACTAATCCACGACAAGTTACTGTTCTAAGCCACAATCAGATATAAGCACCCAAACCAAAAGTACCTATACCTAACTGATAAGGTAGCCCAACCATTCTAAGTGAATGCAGTTTAAGGACAAAACTCCAACGCATGGGCTCTCTGGCTATAATGGGTTTGGTATGGCCCCCTTTATAGGCACCAGGGACCTCAAAGCATGACATTTCCATGAACATCATACGCAAGCAAGAACATGATAAAAGGGTCGTCAACCCGCATCTTCGGCGGAGCGTACGGTCACAAAAGTAAAGTGTATAGTAGCCCATATACTAAGGAAATGTCCTTCCTACCCCATGCCTATATGTTATCTTCACAACACGTAACCTCTAGTAATCGCTAAGTCAAACTAATCATGCAATACTATTAGCGGTTAATCCTACCGCACGGCTTATACGTACCAGTAGCCAGCCATCTACGCATGTCCGAGTTCTACATGCGACTCGCGACTTCGTAACACAAACATGTCAAGGCCTATGAATGCAACACAAACGAGAGTGGTCTCTTAAATCTAGGGTTAATGTGCAAAAAAATAAATAGAGAAATAATAAAGACGTAATCAAAACAGTAATTGCATCTAAACATGATTTAAAAGAACACTTTTATATTACAAAATTTTAAATAATAAGTAAATGCATGAAATATGAGCTAAAATAAATAAACAGCAAATGTTAAGGTATCTTGCCTGGTAGTGACGCCTGGTGTGGTGTGATGATCAAGGTGGCACAGAATATGACTTCGGTGTTACAACTACGCAAGATGGCCTCCGATGGTAGCACGGACTGTTCCATCGGGTCCAGAATAATCAAGTTTACTAGGGTAGATAGGAGCATGTACAGAATTGGCGAAGGAATGGTAAAAACGAGTTTAGTCATGGACAAGAGGAAAATCAAAGGAAGTTAGATAAATAATATATATACAATTTTTAGAAAACTATTTATAATTCTTGAAAACTATATTTTATTTTCCCAAAATACTTATAAGTAGTTACATGTCAAAAAAAATTGTTTTAGGTCAAAAACTAAAAATTACTTAAAAATATTATATATAGTTACTTGAAAATATGATAATCTGGAAACCACATTTTATTAGTCAAAATATTTCAAATGGATATATATAAAATCTAGAAAAGCATTTTTGGACAAAACTTAATTTTTGTCAAAATAAATTTTAGGTCAAAGCTATATTTAAAATAGGTAGAAAAATAATATAAAAAATAAAAATCCATCTTTGAAATAAGTATAGGGCCAAGCCCCAAAACGGTATTACACTTATAGCTTTTAGGAAAATATAATAATAATAATAATAATAATAATAATAATAATAATAATAATAATAATAATAATAATAATAATAATAATAATAATAACAGTAACCCTAGTATTTATTTACCTAAAAAGACAATGATACTATTATTTTGGGTATCTCTAAATATGGCATACTATAACTAATATTTATGTACAATACTATAACTAATATTTACATACATACTGCTCATAAAACAAATTATTATAAATAATAGTAATAGTAATAATAATAATAATAATGTCCCGAGATATCCCTTTCTCTTCGAGAGAGATGAGAACCTCAGAATACAACAAAACACAAAAAGAAACAAAAGGAACCAAATAAATAATAATAGTAATAATAATAATAATAGCAGTAGTAAAATAAATAAAATAAAAGTAAATTAGGAGAGTTGTTGCTTGGCCTTTCTCGAGAGAGAAAAGCCATAGCAACCAAATCAAAACCATAAAAAAGAAAACACACAAAAAAGAAGCCACAACTGTTGCTTGGCCTTTTCTTTCTCACTGTCTCCTCTTTACGAAGAGGAAAGGGAAATTAAAGAAGATAAAGAAGGAGGGAGGTGCAGAGAGAGAGAGAGAGAGGTGGCATGGGGAATAGAGAGAGACGAGAGAAGGAGGAGGAATGTCACGACCCGCACCCAGTTTAGGGGCACGAGTACGTGGGTACGTCCATCTACGTCGTAGTGTCGGCAGTAGAATGCTATCCTAGGTCACAAACATCTAACACAGTATAAATAAACCTGTCGAGAATATACTCCCCAATCAGAGGACATCTCAAAAGATACAACTCAATCACATAAACTAGAGGTAGATAAATGGCACGATAAGATAGATATAAAATCTACAGAATGGGATACAACTAGATATAAAATAAGTCAAGTGTTATCAACACTACTACATAACATCTGAAAGACACAAACTCAAGACAACATAATAAGTAAGATAAAGCCCTAGCAATCTAGTCTAGGAACTAGGGTAGTTGCCTCAGTGCAAGCTGGATCCTCCTGAGGGTCCAAGTCGCAAGTGTCGTCTACGTAAGCTCCATAGGGTAGTGCAAGAGATCCTCTGGGTTATCTGTAATATTTTATCAACGGGTCCAATCAGGATATGAACGAGCATATATCTCCAAAACAGTTCCAAAATATGGCAGGAAATATAGAACAAGTAGTAGAAAAAAAAAACATGAAACGCTGTAAAGAGATGTATATGAAGAACATAAAATACATGAAACTCCGTAGAGATGGATGTACATGAATAGTTAAAATAGACAAATCTGAGTACATGAAAGTTGTATAAAAAACAAGAACTGTAAGTAAATATAAGTGATTTAGAGCACAAGATGGTTATGTAATCGAGTTAGGTTTATACATGATTATTCTAAGGTAACTCCATTATACGTGAAGGTATAACAGACATGTACATGATTACACTAATTGGGAATTTAGTGTAATTGGGAATTAACCACATAACCACTTTTACTCACCCCTACCCCAATCAATACACAAGGATCTAGTCAAGTTACGTTACGTACATGATAGTTAGTTTTACATGAAGCACATGTAAACATGAGAGTATATGAGAGCACATGAGTATACATAAAGAGATACGAGTACAAGGAGTACATAATGCACATGATAAAGTACATGAACATAAAATACCCGATGTACCCGCTGGGGGATAACATCTCATAAAAATATCCATATAGTACCAATCTGTGATAACGACGTGTCAACATCAAGTAAAGTAGTCTAAAGCAGGCAATATAGATACTATCATGAATGAAAATGATCAGAGAATGTACTCGCCTGATAACATGAACAACTAATATGTATAGATGTCCAAACTGGAGTCACAGAGTCCTATTAGAGCAATACATGTTATAAAGAGGTCAAATCATATAACAATTAAAATTTATAATGCAATCTATATGATTCTAGGTCATTCTAGGTCAAAGTCAACTCTTGGTCAACTCTGGTCAACCTTCTTAGTCAACTAAGTCAAATTTGAACTATTGGTCAAACTTTAGGTAGCAAGTCATGTTAGCCTATTGGGTCAATTCTAAGGTCAACCTATAGGTTAACACAATGTATAGGCTAAGATACCTAGTCACTTAGCTAGATATCATATATATATATATATATATATATATATATATATATATATATATATATATATATATATATATATATATATATATATATATATATATATATCACACTATATGACTTATACATATATATCTCACATATATATCTAATATATAGCTATAGTCTATGCCTAGCCTTAACTCATGTATATATGTATATAGGGTCTCACATACTTATATAGCTTATATATAAGTATACTCACACACATTTATATATATATATATATATATATATATATATATATATATATATATATATATATATACTCACACAAAAATATATATATATATATATATATATATATATATATTTTTTATATATATATAAAAATATATATATATATATATATATATATATATATATATATATATATATATATATATATATATATATACTCACACAAATAGCTGCCTATGGCTGCTACTAGGCAGTAAGCACATGAGTACCACTGCTTCCTGCAACTGTTGCTATTGTTTCCTCTCTAACCTACACACACACACAAACACTATCACAAGACACCACTCAATACTCTCACCATCTAAACTCACTCATAAAATCCCAAACAAATCTCATAAGTCCCAATCTCAGGAACTGAGATAACTGGGTTCAAAACCCAACCAACTCCACATATGAACATCTCATAATCCCAACCTAATATATATATACAACTATCTATCACTCGTATAAACCTATAACATATAGCACTGCAATATATGTATCCATATATATATCAACATCTATCTAATGTTATATTTACATACCATCACAACTATTGCAAACCCCAACTTAACTATACTTATACATATCATATATATACTAACTACTAACCCTCTCTCAACTCAAAAATATAAACATAGATATAGACCAAACCTAACATAACCTAACACAAGTCTATACAACCCATACCAAACTGAACAGCCAATCTCCCAACTACTCACAATATCAGACCCAAACTGATACTAACTCTCAACTGAAACTAAATATCAAAAGACTAAGCCTTTGCATATCATATATATATAAAACCCAAACAATGCTACAACTGTATAATGGATGCTATATATATCATACATATATAACCCTATACCTCGCCTGTAATCCCAAACTATATGTATAAACACCAGATCTCAAACTGGTACAGTACCATATAGTATCACACACATATATATGTACATATGCAAATACCTACATATGATTGAAAACTCAAGAACTCAGAGCTCAGTCCTAATATCCCAAACTCAGAAAATGAAATCAACATATGCATATAACATCAACCCCCAATATGAAGCAGGGGGAAAGTTGTGAGTGTGTGGGTGTGTATACACATGTGTCACATGTGCACATACACATGAGTATCGAGCCGTGTCAGTGTCCAAAACAAGTGTCAACACAAGGTATCAGGCTGCACAGAATAGGGGGGTCGTATGTGTGTGTCGAGTGGTCTCGGACACGATGTGTCCAAGCAATTGTTCGTACAGGTGTATCAATGGGTAGACTAGGTATCCAGGTATCCACTGAATAGTTTAGGTCGTGTCCAAATTGTGTCGTGTCGCATGTTTAGGTAAGTATCAGTGATAGGATTTTTGCATGTGTGCGTGAGTGTGTGACATCTGCGAGCTCGAGAACTCCTCGAATACTCAACCAAATCTCCTAAAACTTTGTGTACATGTTGACAAATATTGCCCCTAACTACTGACCAAATTTTGTATCGTCTCGTGTCGTGTCCACCGAGTTCTAGACTCGGGGTAGCAGGACACTGCACCACAGTCTCGTACGGTGTCCCCGTGTCCAAATCCGACACAAAAATGCACCAAAATGAACTCAGTTATGGTGAAATGTAATCTACACTATATTAGCTACAAAATCATGTAATTAGTTTAGGAAATTAAAAACAACTATTTCTATATGACATTTTATCGAACACTTAGATACGTATCCGATACTCTTCCTATACGCACCTCTAATGGATCCAATTTCGAACCAAACTTAGCCTAATGCTAGGGGGACCCTAAATGAATGCATTTATGGGAAGAAAATAGGAATTGAAAAGGTTTAGAGGCTATTACCAATTAAGAGTTGGAATCTCAATAGAACTCCTCTTGCAAAGCCTTCCCACCAAATCCAATGGTCAAATTGCTCCAAATCCCTCCTAGCTAGCCGATAGAGACATCCTCTACTCAAGGGGAGTAGTTTGCAATTGGTTTGGTTGAATTTGGAGGTGATTTGGTAAAAGGGGACAAATTTGGAGAAGAACACTATGAGGGTTAGGTTTCCAATGAAAGAGGCAAAGAGGGAGGCTAAAAATAAGTTATATAGGGAGAGGGGACTGCTCTTGGCTGGTCATATGGTTGGGCTAGGGTTTGGGTCAAGTCACATTAGCCTAAAGTCCTTTCTAAGTCATCAAATCAAGCCCCTCTACTAAAGGCCCAAACTAACACCTTAATTAAAATCCCCAAATCAATTCTAAGTCATTCTTAGCTAGATTAGAGCCTAATTACTAATCCAATTATGTTAGCTAGGTCTCTATGGTCATGGTTAGTCTCTAGGCCTAGTTGTTCTAAGGTTTCACTAGCAAAAGACCAAAGTCACAACACACCAAATTAAATAATATAAAAAATAAAAAAAATTACTAATTTATCATTAACATGATTTAAATCCATTATTTAATAACTAACATGATCAATTTTATAAAAGTTTCAAAATTATCATCATTTTAGAAAAGTAGTAGTTACAAGGAAGGACGAGCGGGGCCCTCACCGGACGGGGCGCTAGCCTCTCGCACGGCCATAGCGATCGCCGTCGACGGTGCTGGTGACAGCTTGATGAGGGAGGCGGTCGGTGGCAGGTGCAGACGACGTGCGTGTGGCAAATTTGGAGGCCAGTGGGGTACAATAATGGAAGGCGGTGCTCGGAGCGGTAGCTACAGTGGTCGGTTAACAAAGGTACGTTGCTAATGGTGTGTTCTATTTATGGATTTTGGGTGGGCGGCCGGTCGCGTGGCGGTGGTCGTGTATATTGGTTTGATTTGGGTTGACTGTAGTGGTGTTGGAGGAAGACGGGTCATCCTGGTGGCGATGGATTGGCACTGCGAGATGGGCACGGTGGTATTTGTGGGCTGAGGGCTTGCCGAAGTTGCCCGGGATGGTCCAGGCGACCGGGGGTCGGGGCGGAGGTGTTCTGGTAGTGGTTGTGGATAGGGGTGCTGGCCAGAGCGAGGATAAGGGCGTCTATCATGGATGGTGTTAGGGCACGGTGAGTTGCTGGACACTATGACGAGGTGGATGAAGTTTTGGATGTGGTCTGGGTTTAGTGTGTGGTGGACGTTGTTAGGGAAGATGAAGGTGATGGCTGAGTAGACTACGGTGGTGGAGTTGTCAGAAAGTGGCGGAGAGGCGACGGTAGGGTGATGATAGGGAGACGGGGGCTGCCACGGTGGTGGCATGGGTTTTAGGCTTTAGTATATTTGTGTCAGGGTTTATGTCCGGCATGTCGGATATGGAGGGGGTTGTGATGTATTTGTATCGAAGTTTTGACATATTGGAAAGACACCAAGGTCGGACCCGAAGCCGTCACGACTGACATGAAAAAGATTTGACACCGACAAGATGCAGTCACGTTTGGGTGGAGAGAAGTTTGTGGAATAATAAATTATAGAGGAAATAATAGGGAGGCTCCCCTATATATAGGTGGTAGAAACTCCTAATTGGATAAGGTGTAGGAAAGATTTAAATCCCTTTTAGATAATTCACATATTTAATTT
The DNA here is from genome assembly GCA_029216955.1 of Iris pallida. Lineage (NCBI taxonomy): Eukaryota > Viridiplantae > Streptophyta > Magnoliopsida > Asparagales > Iridaceae > Iris > Iris pallida. Next base: position 152,165 of record JANAVB010011888.1, on the reverse strand, counting down.
AAACCGATTAAAATCAATTCAATCAAATCCTATCCAAATTTAAAACTAGATTATCCTTATCTATAAGTTAAAACTATTTAAAATAAAATCAATAAATCCAATCTTAATTTTAAATTACTATCACTGATTAAATATTAAATCCACAATTCCAAAATATCTTTTTTAATAACTAATAAAAATATAATAATAAATAATTTTGAAAATCACAATAAAGATTTAATTATTAATAGGAAATACTTCAAAAATTCATTTTTAATAAATTAAGATAAATAATAAAAATAATTTTGAAAACTCAAAATATATACATGAATTAAATTTCATGTACTCACATTCATGAAACATTATTTCTAGTAGTACATAATATTTATAAAGAAAAATATCATTTCTTAAATTATTACCTATACTCGTATAAATAAAAAGTCTTTTTATAATAATGAAATTAAATAAAACATTTGACTAAATTTTTGCGAGAAAAATAGTTATATACAAAATATTTACTCTATATGTATTTCAAAAACAAAACAATTTAATTCTATACTTATGAAACCTGTAATAAAACTTTTTATGTAAAAATAAATATCTCGTATATACGTACTCGCATTTGTAGTACAAATACCAATATAAAACAAATATAAAAAATATATATAGTAAAATTTTAGGGGATTTACATCATATCCAACTTACAAGAATTTTGTTCTCGAAATTAAAGAATAACTAGGTAGGTAGGGTTGGGAAGGTACAAGAGTTTCTCGGTAAGGAAATACGATCAAATTATTAGGCGAGGCGAAGAAATGGAGTTCAACAAAAACATGCAATTAGAAAATCATGATTTAGATACTAGGAAAATAAATCACTGATATGGTTTAGGTAATGAATGAGGGTCGTTAGTTAAAGCAAGAAATAAAAGATTAGACTATGAAACGAAGATAAAATAATCAGGTATCAAGGGTATATGGTTCCTTAGAGAGAAGATAGTCGTCTAGGTTTAGGGGTATGGTTAAGCAAATGATTGTAATCATTCCTAAGTTTCAAACGATTAGAAGGTCATGATAATAGATCGAGAGTCGAAAGAAAGGGCGAGTAACTCGAGACGATGTTGTAATCACATAGCTTGGTTGATAGCTAGCTACACCCGTGTCTATACAACTATCATGGTCATAGGGGAATACTTCGTGTCTATCTATCAAGTACGAGCGTTTTGTCTTTATAAAATAAGTGAAAGACAAAATAATAAAGAGCTCAAAGAAGATGTTATCAAATAAGAATACGTGGTTCAAAGGCGACTGAATAAATCAAAAGAGAATTGTCAAGGCAGTCACGGATGAGATCCTAGAGGGCAAGTATATTTGTTAACTATATCGCAATTCATGTAGAGTAATCGTAAGAAGGGCGAACCTAGTGCATTAGGTTGATCAGACCATCATGCGTCGGTTCTGAGTTGATAATATGTTAGTGGAGGCTCCAATAAAATATGTCTTTGATCAAGCTTGATAAAGAAAGTAAGCTTGCAAAACTAGACTATAATAGCAGCATTAGTCAAGCTAGTCCAAAATATAAGTCAGCGAGATAATGATGAAAGAAAATATAAATAGTTTATGTTCCATAAGAATCTAAGTCTTGTTCGGTGTTTTGGCCTAATCCGTCGTCTTACTGCCTTCTTATCTAAGGCTTTGATTAAGGTCAAAGGAAATGTTCAGTCGTAAAGCATTCTACCCAACTTACAAGAGTTAAACTAGTAGTGTGATGGGACAATAGAACATGTCTACCTTGTATGAGTCAACTTCCTAACCTCTATCAAGTACAAAGGAAAGAATAAGAATTTTGATAGAAGGGATCAAGCAAGATGCAATCAAGGTAGTCAAGTGAGAGTCAAGGAAGGAGATCAAGCATGTAGATGAGATCCTAGACTTTAATCTTATACGCAGGCTTGCTTGGTACGGTAAAGTAACCAAACAATTTATCGTAGACCTGCATGGGTCACCACAAAAATATGTAACGCCCCAGTCCCAAAATACATAGGACTAGGTACGTAGACATGCCAGCTGTATAATAAATATATGTAAGCTATAAAATGTTGTAAGACCATAACAACTAATCTCATTCATAAAATAAAGATAAAACTTTTATAGAATCAAGTAAGAACTTGTCATTGTATGTGTAGTTGGAGAAGACAAATCCACTACCAACAAATAAGAGAAGTAATACATAAACAAAGAAATGATTTGGAAAGAGTAGCATGGACGATCCAAGAGCATGTTATCTTCGAAAGAATAGAGAAGAATCACGACCTTGGCTAGAATACTTGTGGAAAGACACAAAAAAACACACCTGGAGAAATCACCAGGTCCTCAGAGGGACATAATAAGATACATGAAGAATATGTCATAGTACTGAATAAAAACTGCTCAATAATAAGTCAATCAGATCATAACATGGTCCAACACTCCACCTTTAAATTAGCGTACCATCCTCCCAACCAAACAAGGACAAAAGATGGCACCCTAATCCCCGATGGAATATCTTTTCATGCCATGAATCCAATATAGTATCCGGACCACAACAAGGTTTAGTACCTTATCATCGAAGCAGTGAGTCACACCTACAACTAAACAAGGACAAGGTGTGGCAAACTAATCCGTGACAAGTTGTTGTTCTAAGTTGCGATTAGATATAAGTACCCAAACCAAAAATACCTATACCTAACGGATATGGTAGCCCAACCATTCTAAGTGAATGCAGTTTAAGGACAAAACTCCAACGCATGGGCTCTCTGGCTATAATGGGTTTGGTATGGCCCCCTCTATAGGCACCAGGGACCTCAAAGCATGACATTTTCACGAACATTAGACGCCAGAAAGAACATGATAAAGGGGTCGTCAACCCGTATCTTCGGCGGAGCGTACGGTTACAAAGGTAAAGTGTATAGTAGCCCATACACTAAGAAAATGTCCTCCCCACCATATGCCTATATGATGTCCTCACAACACATAACCTCTAGTAACCGCTAAGTCAAACTAATCATGCAATACTATTAGCGGTTAATCCTACCGCATGGCTTATACGTATCGGTGGCCAGCCAGCTACACATGTCCGAGTTCTACATGCGACTTGCGACTTCGTGGCACAAACGTGTCAAGGCCTATGAATGCAACAGAAACGAGGGTGGTCTCTTAAATCTAGGGTTAATGTGCATAGAAATAAATAGAGAAATAATAAAGACATAATCAAAACAGTAATTACATCTAAACATGATTTAAAAGAACAATTTTATAATATAAAATTTTAAATAATAAGTAAATGCATGAAATATGTGCTAAAGTAAATAGACAACAAATTGCAAGGTATCTTGCCTGGTAGTGACGCCTGATGTGGTACGATGATCAGGGTGGCACAAAATATGACTTCGGTGTTATAACTACGCAAGACGGCCTCTGATGGTAGCACGAACTGTTCTATCGGGTCCAAAATAATCAAGTTAGCTAGGGTCGATAGGAGGATGTACAGAATTGGCGAAGGAATAGGAAAAATGAGTTTAATCAAGGACAGGAGGATAATTAAAGAAAATTTGATAAATAAAATATATACAATTTTTAGAAAACTATTTATAATTTTTGAAAACTATATTTTATTTTCCCAAAATATTTATAAGTAGTTACATTCAAAAAAAATCATTTTAGGTCAGAAACTAAAAATTACTTAAAAATATTATATATAATTACTTGAAAATATGATAATCTGGAAACCACATTTATTAGTCAAAAATATTTCAAATGGATATATATAAAAATCTAGAAAAGCATTTTAGGACAAAACTTAAATTTTATAAAAATAATTTTTTAGGTCAAAGCTATATTTAAAATAGGTAGAAAAATAATATTAAAAAAATTAAAATCCATCTTTGAAATAAGTATAGGGCCAAGCCCCAAAACGGTATTACACATATAGCTTTTAAGAAAATATTATATAATAATAATAATAATAATAATAATAATAATAATAATAATAATAATAGACTAAGTGATGGAGTTATCGGGGACTGGCGTAGAGGAGGCGGCGGGGTGATGAAAAGGAGACGGGGGCTGCCACGATGGTGGCGTGGGCTTTAGGCTTTAGGATATTTGTGTCGGGGTTTATGTCCAGCATGTCGGACACGGAGGGGGTTGTGATGTATTTGTATCGAAGTTTTAACATATTGGAAAGGCACCCTGGGTCGGACCTGAGGTCGCCACGGCTGACATGGGAAAGATTTGACACCGACACGATGCACTCACGTTTGGGTGGAGAGAAGTTTGTGGAATGATAAATTGTGGAGGAAATAATAGGGAGGCTCCCCTATATATAGGGGTAGAAACTCCTAATTGGATAAGATGTAGGAAGATTTAAATCCATTTTAGATAATTCACATATTTAATTTAAACCGATTAAAAAACAATTCAATCAAATCCTATCCAAATTAAGACTAGATTATCCTTATCTATAAGTCAAAACTATTTAAAATAAAATCAATAAATCCAATCTTAATTTTAAATTACCATCACTGATTATGTATTAAATCCACAATTCCAAAATACCTTTTATAATAACTAATAAAAATATAATAAAAAATAATTTAGAAAATCATAATAAATATTTAATTATTAATAGGAAATACTTCAAATATACATTTTTAATAAATTAAAATAAATAATAAAAATAATTTTAAAATTTTAAAATATATACATGAATTAAATTTTAAATTTTATGTACTCGCATGCATGAAATATTATTTCTAGTAGTACATAATATTTATAAAAAAATCATTTCTTAAATTATTACCTATACTAGTATAATTAAAAAGTCTTTTTATAATAATAAAATTAAATAAAATATTTGACTAAATTTTGGCAGAAAAAATATTTATATACAAAATATTTACTCTATATGTATTTCGAAAACAAGACTATTTATTTCTATATTTATGAAACCTATAATATAACTTTTTATGTAAAAGTAAATATCTCGTATATACGTACTCGTACTCGTCGTACAAATACCAATATAAAATAATTATTTAAAATATAGTAAAATTTTAGGGGGTTTACAACACTATTTTATTTTGGAGTTCTCTATCGACCTCTCTCTCACCGCTATAGTATCTTTTCCTAGAATAATTGTGGCCGATCTGAGCTTTCACTGATGCGCTCCTCAGGCTGAACTGTTCCATTTGTACCACCGCCTTGAAGGTCTTGATATATGATTTATACTTTCGGTTTAAAATACTCTTTTGGATGTCATCATTCAAACCCTTTATGAACCGATTCATGCGAGTCTTCTCATTAGGAATCATTGTGCTAGCAAACTTTGCCAACTTGGAAAACTCTGACTCGTAATCCTCAACAGACATGCTCTCATGTTTCAATGCCATGAATTCGTCTTCATTCTTCTGACTGATTGCAGGAGAAACATATTATTCCAAAAATGCATTCTAGAACATGGTCCAAGAAGTATTTTCATCTCTAGCCGTTGCGAACAGTTCTGGCTTCTTTTCTTTCCATCAATCGTCGAATCACAGTCTCAGTTGTAGGGCGGCGCAAGCCACCTTCTTGCTACTCGAAACTCCTATAAACATGAATAGACATTCAATCTTCTAGATCCAGTCCATTACCTTGTCTGGTGGTGTCTTGCCCTCGAATTTCAAAGGTTTCGCACCCAAGAACTCATTTGTCTTAACGGATGACTTCCTGTGCGCTAACATGGGACTCGTCACCATCAACGAGCCCAATTTTGGAAGTTCCTATCAGGTTGGTCGATGCGGTCATATCCTTATTGGCCGCAAGCGAAGCTATAATCTTGGTCAAAAGCATCCAGCTGCCTCTGCTGGGCCATGCTACGATCCTCAGCTTGCTTCCAATGAGTTTCCATTAGGGCTAAAATTCGTTCCATCGGGTCGGTCGAGCTCGATGTTCGGGGAGGATCCTGACTACCTCCCTTTGCCATTCTTCTAGAAAAGAGTAACTTTTGTCCGTCTCATAAAATATTATCGACTTATTGTGTGGGACATTGGTTTTCATAACTCAAAACCGGGACCATCAAAATCATCAAAATACTTATATATATATATATATATATATATATATATATATATATATATATTTCGAAAACGATATTTGAAACAGGCCAAGGACGTAAAGCTGTGCTCTGATACCACTTTGTCACACCCCGATCTCGCTAGGGTCGTTCGTCCTCGCTTTGATCCATGCGAGATTATTCATCCTCGCTAAGGCATGATGTCATGCAAGCCTAAGTTGTGCTTGCACAAGGCCAGTACCTACACAATACAACTAGACAATACAAAACATAACACATGCAGAACATTAAAATACAGAAAAGCAAATTTGACACAGAGATTTAAAATAACAACACTTCTTTTTATTGATAACATAATAGGAATACAAGTACATTATTTTGTGACTCAAAATGCCATAGCTTGGCTTACATATTTCTCTTGATACTCTTTTAAAAATAGCCATAATGCCCATACATCATATCTCTTATTACATGAACCAAAAGTAAAGGCACATTCAAATTAAAACTTGCAAACTGGTCTTGAAATAAAAATAGCTTCGTGGCGATCGAACAATGTTCTACTGGATTGGACAAGCTTCTAGCGCCTCTCAGAATCCCCCTGTCTCCTTGCTATCTGAAATAATGCCCATAACGTGGGTTAGTATGCAATATAATGGTGAGCAGCTATGGCCGAACTCACATAAATCTGCATTAAATCAACATGTGAAGCTAGCAGTTATTTACTAGTGATCTTTCTATATGTCTAGGTTCTTTTTAAGGAATTCGTGAAATAAACATAAATAAGATATCATCACTTATATAGTGATTCTTACCCATCGCCGACAGTCATCCCTATACAAGACAATATTAGCACAATTTGCATATACGAATATCTTATGTTCTATTCTTGCAGATATTGATGTTCATAATATAATGCATGTAGCCTGTCTACATGATGGTCCACGGGCCATTTCCCATGATTAGACATTGTGACTTTTTGGTTCAACTTGTCGCTAAGGACTCAACACCCTCCTAATCGCAAGGTCTCATTTACCTCAAGGTGCCCTAATCACTCCTAGGTCGAGTGGTTCCCAGCGCCCTAAGATTCCATCCGAGAGACGATACCTTGTGCATAAGTTGTTCGAGACAAATGCATGCTCTAGCATTTCTATCAGATGAAACATATTTGTGTACGGGCAATGACGCATTCATTTCACGTCTTAACAGATATGCAACACGTTCATTTTATACCTTTTTTCTTATTCATCTCAACATGTACAAGTTCATCTGTCTATGTCTATATTTTAAAGCATACTAGCAAAAAACATGTGACTATTCATATGAAACAGATTGAGCATCAGTATAATATCTAGCAGTTGATTCAAATAATTTATCTTTTATTATTGTGGTATCGTTGATCACAGAGATGTAACAAGAAGTGGACTAGAGATCATTTTATTAAGGCATGGAGATAAATGGTAGCTCGGTCAAAGCAACTCACCCAAATAAATATTGTTCAAGAGAATGAGGGACTTCACGCACTATTCACGCATCGCCTATGCGTCCTACATTAGCACCAACATTTTATTAGCATACTTCGGTCTCTTTCTCTCAAGATTCGGAATGAATGTGAAATGCGATGAAAGCGAACAATGAAAACTAATTATCGAAAACCAACACGAAAACGCATTCATCAAAATCAAGCAGCGAAAGAAAACATCGAACGAAAACTCTTGGATTCATTTCAATATAAGCCAATCCATCAATTGGAAAGATTCATTGTATTTCATCTGTGACCAATCGATACCGGCAAAAGGTTCGCCAATACTTAGCCAAGTCTTAGTTAGCAAGCCATGGGTATTACATAGTGGACCGCGAGGAGCAGGACAATACACCACTATCATAGGACACCTCCGCCCCTTCCTATTCCACCATCACCTACCACTACCACAATCATCTACCACCTAACCACCACATGCCACCGCCTGTATGAATAACCACTGCCAACATTGTCAGATCTCCACAATAGACTACTGCCACCACCAATTTTCTCCATCGTCTGCGTTACCACTACCGCATCAAATTGAACCCCCGCTCCACCGCTACCATCAACACCAAAGACCACCAAGAGACCTACCTCTCCGACAAACCCCCAGTTCGATTGCTCCTGCCGCCCCGAGCTCAACGAGCCAAGCCCGGCGAGATCGTATCACCTCTCCCTAGCCTACGGTGCCTCCAACGCTTATATACAAACTCCATCTAAAATATACTTATATATGAACTTATTATTTTTTAATACTTATATGAAAGTCTTTTAATCAAAGCCATTTAGGAAAATATCTATATTTTACTTAGATATATACTGTCATTACTAGGTAATAACTAAATATTTATATGGGCCAAAATAAAATTTAAAATTAAAATTGGTTTCTGAAAACTTTTGTATGATGTAGACCTTTGTGTCAACTTTCAAAAAAATTAAACGAATCGCTAAATTGAGTTCGGGATCTCCCGGAATCTCAAAAATATTATGACGCACCGATTTTTCGGACAACTGTCACTCAAATAATTTTAAAGAAAAATATGTTATGAATTTTCTAAAGTAAATTAGAGATTATCAAAGCTAACCTCTAATATGGTTCAAGCAAAAAAATGGAGATGAAACAGAGCCCAAAATGGAGTTGGGAGTTATGCCTCTTCAAAGTTGCTACAGCTGAAGCTGATTTTTATGGCAAATTTTGGACATTTTGGATGAAAAAGATAGGAATTGTGATGGCTAACATTATTTGGGATTAGAAAAGCAAAGAAATGAGCCTCCTTAAATAGGTTGAAGCAACTCCTAATATGAGTCCTAGTGGATAAATATCCCCCTTAATTTAAATCAATATAAAATTTTAAAAACAAAATCAATCTAATCATATCCTATAAATGATTACAATAATAATTTAAAGTAATATTCAATGTTATCAAATGATTTAAATCATGTAAGTTAAAATATAATCAAATATCCAATAATTTAAAATCAAATAAAATATTTGAAGCCTAATATAATCAATCTAATCCAAATCAAATATTTGATCACAATAATAATATAAACTAATATATAATAATCCTACAACTATTGCAAAATAACATTAATATTTAAATTGATTTAATATATTCTTAATATAAGATTAAATCAAATAAACTTTTCAAAAACTAAATCAATCAAATCTAATTATTATTTGAATAATCTTTACTTTAAAGTAATAGTTAATATTATCAAGAATCCTTTAAACTATATTTGACAATTATTAAAAAGACTAAGATATATTTATACAACTCCAAAATATAGTTTAAATAAAATAAATCTTTTTTATTTTTCTGAAATAAATATGATTTCTTTTATAAAAATTTCTAAGGGAAATTATTTTCTAAGATCAAAAATAAGATAAAAATAATATTTTGAATGTTTGAAAAAATGAGCTATAAAATTCTAGTGATATGTATATATTTATTTATCCTAAAGTTTTTATATTAGTATAAAACTGGAATAAAAAATACATGTACTGTACATATAGATTCAGTATATACCATAGTTATTCTAATTTAAAAAATTATGCATAAATTTAGGGGGTTTACATCTTGAGGAGGAGTTATACATGGAGCAGTCAGAGGGATTCTGTGAGAAGGACAAGTCACACTTGTTCTATCGTTTGAAGAAGAGTTTGTATGGTCTGAAGTAGGCTCCGAAGCAGTGTTACAGGAAGTTTGAGTCATTTATGGGGGAGCATGGTGATGTACGGACGATGTCGAACTATTGTATATTTGTCAGGTGTTTTATCGAGGATAATTTTATTATTTTACTGCTCTATGTTGATGATATGCTACTGGTGGGTCAGGACGTCACTAGGAAAATAGGATTGAAGTGCCAACTGGACGTGGCCTTCTCTATGAAGGATTTGGGCACAGCAAAAACTATTCTTAGGAGGGAGCTCGGCCAAAAGAGAGAGAGTCCAAGCTGCTACACTTGTCCTAAAAGAAGTACATTCTTCGGGTACTTAGCATTTTGGAACAGATTGAAGAAAGTGAGTAACCCCCTTGTAGCTCACTTTAAGTTTACTGAGGAGCAGTATCCATCTACCAAGAACGAAAAGAAAGATATAGAGTGGGTTCTATATACCTCAACTATGGGAAGTTTCATGTATGCTATGGTGTGTACGAGGCCATACATCGCTCACGTAGTTGGCACAATTAGTAGGTATCTTTCCAATCCTGAAGGGTACGTTAGAGTACGGTCAAGTGGATTCTACGATACCTTCAGGGCACTGTCGATTGGAGACTTTCTTTTGGTGGTGACGAGCCAAAGCTGGTTGGGTCTAACCGACATCGATATGGCTGAAGATGTAGACACGAGGCAATCGACTTCGGGCTATGTGTGATATTTGCTAGTGGAGCATTATCATGGCAATCGTGGTTACATAACTATATTGCTTTGTCGACGACAGAGGCAGAGTATATTGCGGCTACAGAGGCTTACAAGGAGTTATTGTGGAAGCTGCTGCAGGAAGTAGGGCTAAAACAAGAGCAATATACTTTGCTTTACGATAGCCAGAGTGTTATTCACTTTGTGAAGAACCAGATATTTCATAGTCGGTCCAAGCACATTGAGACTCGAAATCATTGGATACGGGATGTGGTTGAGAAGAAGGACGTGATGCTTGAGAAGATTCATACAGATGACAATGGAGCAGACATGTTCACAAAAGTTCTTCCAAGTGAAAAGTTTGGGTATCGCAGGAGAATCGTCGGGATGAAAATCCCCTCTACATAGTTATGAATGGGGAGATTTGTTGGAGTGGATGGGGTTTCCAACATATGTAGAAAATATCTCAAAATTGGATTGGGTATTCTTATATATAATAGAAATATTTCAATAAATTTGGATTGAGTATTTCTATATATAGTAGGAATATCTCAATGGAGTTGGATTGGGTATTTTTAATATATAATATGAATATATTAATGGTTTATATTGAGTATTTCTATATATAGTAGAATACCTCAATTAGTTGTTGGTCTGAGACTATATATACTAGATGTTTCCTTACCCTAAAATATATCTCAGAGAAATAAAAGAGGAAAATGAGACAAGAGTGCTAGTACAACTTTGGGAAGAAGAAAGAAGGATTGGAGGCCGTTTCGAAGAATAAGATAAATTTTAGGTATTTTTCGTTGCCTTCTATCTTCGTAGTTGTAATCAATTTTCTGTCCCAGTAAGTTGTGGTGGTCAGTTTGGATAGGGAGGGGTGTATTCTCTTTATTCCATTAATGGAGGTTCTTCAGGATTGGACTCCGGTCGTCCCGTTGTTTTTTCCTATCTGGATTTTTTACATAAAAATCTATGTGTTTCGATTTGTGTTTGATGTTTTTGGTTTGTGTACTTTTGCTCGGTTCTCTCACAGAGCTCTCTAGTTTGGGGGAATGGTTCGTTTCCAATAATACTTTGCTGGCACGATTGTGTTGAAACTAATGTTCTGAACAAATAGATGCCTGTAAGCTTTCATGTTAATGTTTATTTATGTAGCTTGTCATTTGCTTTCTCCTTGTATTACTTGGAATGATAATATGGAAATACAAAATGGCTGCCTAATCATAGAACAATACTTTGTAATTAGGGAACAAAGAATATGACTATCGAATGGAAAGGATTGGTTTAGTTGTTAATTATATTGACTTTTTATTATTGGCTTGAGACACAAAAACTGAGCTGGCTAAAATAATATGGGATGTAATATATATGCACTAAAGATGTTAGATGGAATGTAGGTTAAGTAAGCTAATAATGATGATTGAATTCATTATGTGACACTATAGCTATTGACATGTATGTATGTTATTATAGTACAATCACTACAAGAAAAAAATGGCTTTTTTGACAATTTTCCTATAACGCCCCAGAACCAAAATATTGGAGAGCGGAAGGGGGGGACATAGCCAGCTACGTATGTTGAAGCGCAACCCACCTCGCTATACGGTCACGTCTGTCTAGATACATGAGGGTTTAACTACAAGCCATCAGTCTCTTATGGTCATGAACAAGCCTATTGTCTCAATCTCAAGCAAGTAATAACAGTTACAAGATATCAGAGCCCTAAATATACAATAGTAAGGCATCCCATACATTATATATTTGGATGATTATGAAGCTAGTCATACACAATGTGAAGACTAGCAAGAGTTTCGGTCATACATGATCAACCCTAGGATTTGTCAATCATGTTACAGCCCGTAGGCAGACAGTAAGTAAAGTGCAACCGAGCTAACACGTGCTCGTCAGCTAAATGACTTAAAAGGATAATTTTACAATAGAGTGGGAGAACAAATTAAAACCCACTCGTTGCCAGGGTTACGCCTGGTGGTCACCATCTGGCTGGAAGGTAGGAAGATCCTCTGGAGCTGTTCCGGTATCTAGCGATACAAAACCAGCTGGGTCAGATCCCAGAAAGAGCAAGCGCCACAAAGGAGGCTTCACTTAAGAACTAAAACCAGCAATTAGTACAAAATATAATTATATAATAAAAGACTGGAAATATGGAAAATCATGATGATATACAATAAGATAACCATAGGACTGTTTAGATGACCAAGTTACAACCCCTAAACCAAATAAGGATCGGGGTTGCAACCCTTCGTCTGAACGGAACTTGGTTTCCTACCATTTATCGATAAAGTAAGCACAAGCATTCAGGTCACGTAACAATCTTGTACATGATTAGGACAAGACTATACTGGGTTAGACTACATCCAATCAATCACGGCCAAGCAATAAGTACGGCTTGATACTTTAACTAACTAGGATTATCACAGGCCTAGTTACTAGCAAGATGCAATGAGATTTTTCCAATAGCCACAAGTCCTGCAGACCATCCAGGCTATCCGGACGCAAATTAGGGGTTGAATTCATGTGGGTACATCGTCCAGGAACGCATGTACCCTTAAGTAGCTTGAAGGGTGCAACACATGACAGTGTGCTGGAAATGTGCCCTACTCGACGGCAGGCTACAGATTCCATGATGGGGCACACAGATAACGGGATTGCCTATAGCTGGAAAATCTCTTCATGACTACTGGATTATTCTAGTTATTAGCCTTAGTCAATTTCAGTAGGTACCCCTGATCGTGGTACTCAGGGGTCCCTTCCCTAGACATGGTGCGAGACAGTACTGGTTCATTTGTACAAACACAATCGTCCACGGTGTCCAGGTCATTCATTCTTCTCATGTCATGCTAGTCGTTGCAACAGCATTCATAGTTTCCATCATGCTTATTAGTCATGTCTTGTCATGTTTACTTCATACCATACCGTGTACAATTACCATTCCAAACATATTAAATAAATTCGTGATTATCAAGTTCACGACAAAAGGCGTAAGAATATAAAAGGTCAACGGGGTACGCCATAGGGACTCAAAGTCTCTACGCGAGCAAGACTATGCTAGGACAAATAGACCCCGAGCGTAAAACAGCTCTACGCGAGCAAGACCTAAGGATAGGCATCTCTACGCGAGCAAGAGAGCAGGTGGGTAAAATTCTACGCGAGCAAGTGCTTTACGCTAGTAAAGCCACATGCGGGCGAGATTCTACGCGAACGAACCCTCTACGCGAGCGGGAGTCTAGCCTCTGCGTAGAGCACGGTTCAGCTCTGCGTAGAATAGATTACGCGGTCACGTGAGAACGAGTGCGTAAAGGGTAATTAATATGCGGGCACGTGAAACGTGTGCGTAAAGAGGGTAAATGATACACTGGCACATAAAATGTGGGCGTAAAACTAAATACTACGCTAGCACGTAAGAACGTGTGCGTAAAAACTTTATCTTCTCCCCAAGGCCAAGACAAGCAGGCGTAAAAGCTCAAGAGCTCAAGAAAGCCCCATCTCGGTCAAGACTTGGTGAAATCCATCCATTCAAGAGCCAAACTTGCATAAAATCAAAATTCCCACCACATGGGACTCTCCATTTTCGAAAACAACCAAGTCCAGTAGATCAAAACCATAAAGATCAAAAATACTAAAACTTGGATCTACATGAAATGAACCACAGAAATTAAAAATGCCAAGTACTAAAGTGTCTTAAAATCTCGTGAGGAAGACAATAGAACAACAAAATTTTAGTTCCTCCATAAAGCAAGTTGCACTTGCCTAAGCCTCTCTTGGTAGGTGGAGAGAGTTAATGGAGGAAGAAGAAGAAGAAGAAGAGTAGTAATGGAAAATGAATAAGGAGAGAGAAGGGTTGTTGGATTAATAAATGGGGGGATGGTGGTAGGTAGGGGTTTGCATATCAACCCAAACCGAGCCTAACCAAGCCAAACCCAATGTATGCCAGAACCATGAAGTACTAACTAATCCATGCCAAAACAAAAACCCAAGGCTAGCCAAACAGGTCAAGTCAAAATACGGGTCCGAGATACGTACACGCATGCCAAAATATGTATAACGAAATCCGAGGGTGACAACTCTATCCACCTTAAAAGAATTTCGTCCTCGAAATTTAATCAAGAGGCTAGAGATGTCAAGTAAGCTAGACTATTCATAGGCAAGTTATAACTAAGCAATCAATCAAGCAATCATTCATGCAAGCAAGGAAGTTTATGGCATAAGGCATAAGAAGACATTATACCTTACGAGTCAAACAGGTCGGAATATCACGATCGGATATCATCCTCACGCTCCCACGTTGACTCACACAAAGAGTGATGACCCCAAGCAACATGGACTAACTTGATAGTCTTGTTCTTGAGTATCTTCTCTCTTCGGTCCAATATGGATACGGGTCTCTCCTCATACGAAAGGTTGGTACCAACAACCAATTCCAAATGATCAAGGGCATGACTCGGATCCGGGATATACCATCGTAATTGGGATACATGGAAGACATCATGTACCTCACGCAACGACGGCAGAAGAGCGAGACGATAGGACACATCTCCTACTCGCTCTAGAATGTCGAATGGCCCGATATACCTAGGACTGAGCTTTCCCCGTACGCCGAAACGAATGACGCCATGGGTAAGAGAGATCCTGAGGAATACATGGTAGCCGACAAAAAATTCAAGGGTACGCCGATGAGAATCGGCCCAATGACGCTGGCGATCTTGTGCAACTCGAAGATGATATCTAACTCGCGTGACCACCTCAATAGTCCGGGTCACCATCTCTGGATCAAGCATTTGCCTCTCGCCGATATCATCCCAACCTAAAGGAGACCTGCTCTTCTGGCCGTACAAGGCCTCATAGGGTGCCATCTGGATACTGGCCTGGAAACTATTATTGTATGAGAACTCCACTAGATACAAGTGATCTTCCCACGAACCACCGAAGTCAAGTGTACAGGAACACAACATATCTTCAAGAGTCTGGATCGTGCGCTCCGACTGACCATCTATCTGCGGATGATAAGCTGAGCTGAACTGGAGATGAGTCCCCAAACTCTCTTACAGACTGCGCTAAAAGTGCAACGTAAATCTTGAATCTCTATCCGAGGTGATATTGACTGGTATACTGTAAAATCTGACGATCTTCCTGAGGTACATCTCTGCTAGCTGAGCCATCGACTGACCAACTCTGAACGGGAGAAAGTAAGCCACCTTCGTGAGCCTGTCTATAATAACCCAAATAGCATCTCTACCGGCCAGGGACCTACGTAATCCAGTCACGAAATCTATGGTTATATGCTTCCACTTCCATTCTAGAATCGGCAATGGCTGAAGAATTCTAGCCGGTCTCTGATGCTCAGCTTTAACTTATTGGCGAACCAAACACCGAGAGACAAATCGGGCTATCTCCCTCTTCATGCCATTCTACCAAAAGTGCTAGCGGATATCACGATACATCTTCGTACCGCCGGATGAATCGAATACTGAGAACTGTGAGCTTCTGCCATGACTTTCGGTCTGATATTTCCACTGGGTATACAAAGACGCCCCCCATGTCGAAGTGTACCGTCCTTATGGATACATAACTCTGATCTTTGTCCTGCTGCACATTCTGCTCTGAGCCGCTGAAGCTTAGAATCTGATGACTGAGCTAACCTGATCCTATCAACTATACTGGACTGAACTTGTATACTGGCCATCAATGCCATATTGGTAGGAAGGACAACTTCTATACCCATCTTCTGAAGATCTGCTAATAACTCTGGTTGTGCTGTTAGAAAATAAACTCCATCTCTCCTGCTCAATGCATCTGCAACAACATTGGCCTTCCCAGGATGATACTGCAGGTTGATGTCATAATCTACAAGTAGCTCTAGCCATCTCCTCCGTCGCATGTTAAGATCCTTCTGGGTGAACACATACTTCAAGCTCTTGTGGTCGGTAAAAATCTCTACCCTATCTCCATGCAAATAATGCCACCACAGCTTATGTCACGACCCGCACCGATTTTTTTAAACGGATGCGAGCGCGTTTCCAAGCCAGCCTACGCCGCAGTGTCGGCGGTAGAACGATGTCTAGCCACAATGCACAGTATCACATAAAAAAATACTTTATTTGCTCATTCATAAAACTAAATTAATCTACAACCTATTACAAGATTTACACTTGAATACAAGATACAATGTCTCATAAAATTATATAAAAACAACTGCATGAATACTAAACTATTTTACTAGGCTCTAGGTTTGGCCTTCACATATACCCATGTCTCCCGAATCCGATGCTAAAGGTAGCAGCGACTAATCTGTAAAATTTTGGTTTCCAGTCAAGAATGGAACGAGCACAATTCACTGAATGCAATTTAAATAAATGAAAATGACTATACAACAGGGGTTAGACATCAATTACATGTTTTTGAAAATAGACAGAGAAGACAGAAAATTAGTAGAAAATAAATAGACAAAAAATACTTTTCCAACTGTTAGAAGTACCTTTGATATGTGATCAGTCTGGGATACTACACCGCGAGGTCTATGAGGTCTACTTGCACGAAAAATAAACAATGTCTACGAGGTCTACTTGCAGAAATTAAACAATGTCTACGAGGTCTACTGCATGAAAATAAACAATGTCTACATTCGGATCACACATCCTTGGTACTTCTCATTCTCGACTCAATAATTTATAATAGAATATAAAAATCACATAATCAATGGCCAATCAATAAAATATAGTGAAGATCAATATCGAAATACAGACAATAAACTGTACTCGCCTGTAGTCCTTTGCTGGTGAAACCAATAGTCCCGTTGAATCCAGAATAATCTGATTAGCCTAGGGTCGATGTAAAGTAGTCAGAACTAAAAAAAATAGGAATGTATGACTAGTCATGATCAAAATTCGATATTTGAAGGAAATTCATTTTATAAAAAGGAAATTCTTATTAAGAATATATATAGAAAAATACTTATATCTATTTTAGTTTCAAGTATGATATATATATATATATATATATATATATATATATATATATATATATATATATATATAATATATATATATATATATATATATATATATATATATATATATATATATATATAACCCTAAATATATATATATATATATATATATATATATATATATATATATATATATATATATATATATATATATATATATTATATATATATATATATATATATATATATATATATATATATATATATATATATATATATATATATATATATCATACTTGAAACTATTTATTTATCAAAATATTTTATGTAAATACTTGGAAGGAAGAAAAATCATTTATATTTATAACCCTTTTACAAAATATTAATGGTACTATGAAAACCATATTTTGGAAAGTAGCTAGAAATACTATGAATATATTTTTATGACGTATTTGAAATACCGTAAATAAATACAAACTATTTTAGCCCATATATTCCAATGCTCAGATATGTATGATAAGTCCAAGCTATATTTATGTTACAAAATAATCGTTAAGAATATACCTTATATACATATATTTTTTTAGGAAAGATAATAAAATAAATATAATTATAAATAATACTAATATTATAACAAATAATTAATATAACAGTATACCTATATAACTTGACAAATCTAGGCCCAAACCCTCTGGACCTAATCATAACTTAAAATAACTAAATAAATTACAATTCCATAAATTAAAATTACAATAATCAATCAGCCCAAAATTATCAAAACAGGCCCATACAGACTTACTAGCTATTCCTTTTCTTCTTCTATTCATAAAAAGTAAAATATATAATAATAAAAATAAATTGAAACAGAGAGAGAGAGAGAGAGTGTGTGAACGGAAGGGGAAATCGAGAGAAGGAGAGGAGCGGTGGAAAGACTCACCGGATATCGACGCTGGTGCTCGACGGACAAGGCGCTCGACCGGTCGCGACAAGGACTACGGCTAAGGTTGCGCTTGGGGAAGCGGCCACAGTGGCTTAAGCCCCCGGTCGACGGCGTTCGCCAGAAGGCGCCGGGGTCCAGATTTGGTGGAAGTCGAACGGCGGGGCCTCCAGCGTCGCTCGGCTGGGCTCTGGACTGGCGTAGGCAGGGGCTCGCGGTGGTTGTCGTGGCCGGATCTCCATGAAGGAGGCGATGGCTCGTGTCACGGCAGCAGGTGGGTGCTCGCACGACAGGGCGAAGGAAGAGCGGGTTCCGACCGGTATCGGTGCCGGAGGTCGATCCGCTCGAGGTGGCTCGGATCCGTGTCACAGACCGGTACTGGGTCTCCGACGATCGGTTTGAACGGTGGCAGCGACGTCGCACTCGATCGAAGAAAGGAGGTGGTGCTCCCGCAGATGATGTGTGTGGGGCTATAGCGCAGCTGCTGGCGAGGGGCAGCGGCACGTCTCGGCACAACGACAGGTAAGTCCTGGTGCCTGTGAGCCACGGCGGAGGAGTGGGTTTGGCGTCCGGTTTGTCGGACATGAATTTGGCTTGTAGTTTGTAATATTAAAATAAGATGGGAATGCCACGGCGCACGGGTCCGGACACGATTGATTCTATAATATTTGTGGTGGACGCACGAACACAAACAGACACGGATACTGTGTGTGATGGTGGGGTGGTGAGGGTTATGGATGATGCTCTGGTGTTGTCGCGGTTGGAAAGAAGGCTGGACTCAGTGCTGATGGCGATGGTGTCGATAACAGGGAAGGGTGGTTGCCTATTTGCAGAAAGGAAAAGCTAGAGCGGTCCTGGTTTTTCCAGGAAGTTGGAAGGTGGTTAGATGGGAAAGGATCGGGTGATTCCCTTCACCCCTATATGTACAGACTTCGGATATATTTGAATTATAGAGGATTTAAGTGCAGGTATCTCCTTATCAAGTCAGGATTTAGATGTAGGGAGAGATTAGAGTATCTCATTTACCTTGATCTAAACAGAGTTGACCTTGGCTTTCTACTCGGTTTGTAATAGAGGTGTAAAGGAAATCCATCCCAATCTTGTTTCAGAGGTTTTGAATATAGATAATGACAAACACCCCTAATCTTTCAATTTGATATAGAGAAATAAGGAGTAATGAGTTTCGTCTACTAATAGGTTATGATATGTATTACATATCAGATCGCATAACCACTCATCTCAGATAAGAAAAACAAATACTGAATAAATAAGGAATTAGATCAAATCTCCTCCATATATTTAATTTAAATAAAACTTAAACCAGATTGACAAAACCCAAATAAATAATATATCACAATAAGAATATAGATAATACTCAATATGATCAAATACTTTGAAAAATATTTTAATAAATATAACTTCTTATTTAAAATAATTCTGGCGATCCTTTACTGATCAAAGTTAACAATAGAAACCTTTTTAATTAATCAAATTTAATTATTTATAAGGTTGTCGAAAATAACACTTGATACCATACAAATAGTTTTAAGCAATCTTTCTAAAATAAAATAGGATAATAGAGTTTATTGATCAGAAGCTAAAATTGATAATAATGATAAACTAAATCAATCAAATTATAATACTCGATATAACAACAACAATTATTTTAAGAGAATATTCAAAATGTATTAAAATAATTGAAATCATATAGTAGATAAATTTAATCAAAATTTATAAATGATTGCAAATGACATTAAAGTATTATTCAATAATATCCAATCTTAATCCAAATAACTTAAATTATAAGTCAACTCATTTCAAATAAATATTTATTATTGTAATTTAAAGATACCATTTGATTAATGTAATTTAATCAAATCTATTTACATTAGTTCGAACCAATAGTTCAAAACTAAGGACAACGTATTTATGATGCCAATAATGAAATTCAAGTCCAAATACTTTTATTACAAGAACATAGTACATTCAAACCATTTATTTGAAACTACCATATTAACGTTTATATGTTTCAAGGGAAAATATTTGATTTCAAAAATAGAAAATAAATAATAATAAAATATTGAAAACTCGGAAAGAGGGGTTACAAATCTACCCACCTTAGAAATAAATTCGTCCTCGAATTTAAAGAATGACCAGGTTAGCTTGGCTCGATAGGTCCGAAGGAAAAATGTAGTAACATAAATTTTCTTTACAAGAAATATTGGTCACAAGAATATTGATCAAAGTATTGACGAAGGAATGATGGACGTGGAAAGTTAAGTAGATAGGGCTTGATATTAGAATCTTTAGGCTATGGTCTTGAATCATAAAAGGTTCTAAGTGTTTTCCAAAATTCAACACAAGCTAATAATGACCTCGAGGACAATTCATCAATAGAAGCCTTTACCCATCTTAGAAATATTATTCCCAAACTTTTGAAGGGCACAATTAGTCATGATTAAGGATATAAGAAATGGTACGATCATTGATCAAAATGGGTTAGATCGTGAATAGAATCGAACATTTAAGAAAAGGTACTACGTGGTATGGTTAAGGTATAGTCCAAAGGGTCTAGTCACAATGGTAGGGTCTAATCGAAATAGGGTTAGTTTAAACAAGGAAAAAAAAGTCGTTAGGTACGATTAACCACTGTTGAAACTATATAGGCATGGTCAAATTTTAGACACGGTCTAAACATGGTTAAAATTGCTTGGATACATCTAAGATGTAGTCATGTTCAAGGTTAATCACACAAGTCATTTAAGTATGATAAAAAGTTAGCACGAGTATGAACAAAGTCAAAATGGTCATGGTCAAAAATGGAATAAAATATATATTTTTTATTTAGCAATAATTGATTTGAAATATATGCACAATTATGATTATAGTCAAGAGAGCTTAGTCGTGATCAAATTTGTTTAGGAATGATCAATTAGTTAAGCAAACTGTTTAGGCATGATTATAGAATCAAACCTAGGATGGGATACGAATTGACTTGATCGAAATATAAAAAAAGAGTCTAGTCATGATTGAAATGGTTCAAGGATGATCAAATCCGAAATCGTTTCGATATGCTTAAAGTATTTATCCACAATTATTTAGGCACGAGTTTAGAAGTAAAATCTATATAAGTTGAGGAATCCAATCAAAATTACATTAAAAGATGGCAATCTGAGAAATAGTAGGATAAGAAAGGAAGGGAGAATTTCCAGTTTATTGAGAAGATTGTGACTAGGAATAAGCACAAATCAATTTGAAACTTAATAGTTATATGCCAATAAGACATAGTCTCTGTGATATTCGAAACTCGTAAACATAATCGAAGTCATTTTACCGAAATTTTATGCCTCGCCAGTGTACAGCTAGCTGCATTAAACCCTTGGTTCCACAACTCAAACTATGTTGCGATAACGAACACCCTATCGACTCTATCTAATCCTGACATAACACCTCAAGGATGAAATAAGACGACCAAGACATAGTTTTAATAATGTTCGATCACCCACGCTTACTTGAAATTATTTCAACTTGGGGGTCATGCCACGCCAGTGCGCTGTTGGCTGTAGCGAACCCGCAGTCTCGATAATTCAAATAAGTGATGACAGTGCGTTGCTGTCTTGTCATCGCAAGTCATCAAAATTATTCCAACTATATTCCCAAGAATAACAAAGGAGTTTAAAATATCATACTAGTTGATAAAGATAGAAAAAAAATGCATGTATCTGTTCCTCAAGTATAAGATCAGCTTCTTGAAAGAAAAAACAATTGGTTAGGAAGGATAATGATTCGAAGTCAAAATAAGTAAAAATTTTATAATTCTTATTTCATGGATATTCAATATTCAACGATTGAGAGAAACTTTTGAATTCAAAAACTTAACTTGAGATTAATAGACAATTGAGTGAGAAGTTATTTTGAAATAATTCTTTAGGTCCAAGGAAAAGAATATAAGAGATACGAACTTATGATATGGCATCGTTTAGAAAAGACATAAGATAATGTCGTACAAATGATCATGATTAGGGAGAAAAATGATCGAAGGCAAAAGTAATATAAACTTAAATTTATATTTCTCTACTATTCAAGACCAAAGAAAAGAATATGTATAAAGCACCATGTCTACCTATTATGAATATATTTATACACAAGTATATAGGTATAGCTTAAGTAAATCCCAAATTATCATTCTAAGAGAAGGTTATACTATTTTCAAGAAAATATAAATTTAAATAGTAATAATACATATATTATATTTGATATATAATATATATAAATTATTCACAATACTAGAAATGGACTACCAATATTTATATACACAACTATATATCTACATGGACGACGTCGGTCGCACTACATGACCACCATAACTTGGGTTGAATTCGGGCTAGTTTGCGACAACCAGGCCTTCTAAAAGCTAATAATCTTAATAATAAGTACTTAAATTATCCCTAGGATTATGTCACGATTTGACCTGGTTTTTCTAGTTAGTACACACCTATGACCCGGCCTTCTCGACTATAGCTAATACGCTAGTCAAAGCATGTCATTGCACTATCCGTGCCATCATTTCTAGTCATATGATGCTCTAAAATTTAACCAAGACTAAGGTATTCTATAATAATAATTAATTAAATTAAATATTTGTAAAATTCCAAAAGTCACATCTTAATTCAAATAAAAGGAATAAATGCTATTTTCAAAATTTCGGAAAGATGTTACAAATCCACCCTCCTTAGAAATACCGTCGAATCCAAATGCGATAGTGTATCCTGAAAGTCATCTGGTGAGACCTATGTAGCAACCTTAACTACCCAATTTTAAATTAAATTAGGGACTCCTAATCCTAACCATCCTCTTAAAATTGATTTACTCCTAGTTGTGAATGAGCATTTCATAGTCGCAGGCTCGCAGTAGTACGACTACTTTAAGTGCAAACACTACTGCTGCCAGCTCCAAGTCGTGGGTCGGGTAACTCCTTTCATGATCACGAAGTTGACGTGATACATAAGCTATTACCTTCCCATGTTGCATCAAAACACATCCTAAACCTCTGCCTGAAGTATCACAATACACTGAGAATCCCCCGGTCCTATCTGGAAGTGTGAGAATGGGTGCCGTCATCAAGCCTCGTTTCAACTTCTCAAAAGATTTCTGACATTGTGTGGTCCAAGTAAACTGTACATCCTTACGGGTAAACTGGGTCATAGGTGCTGAAATCCGTGCAAAGTCCGAAACAAATCGCCGGTAGTAGCCGGCCAAGCCAAGAAAACTGCGAACTTCTACAACGATACTGGGTACTGGCCACGTCTCGATAGCCACAATCTTCTGGGGATCCACTTCTACTCCTTCTCTAGTGATGATATGACCCAAGCATGAAATACGATCGAGCCAGAACTTGCATTTACTGAACTTCGCATACAACTGGTGCTCTCTGAGAATCTGGAAGACAACTCTGAGATGCTGCTCATGCTCCACTTCACTCTTGCTGTAGACCAGGATATCGTCTATGAACACAATCATGAACTGATCTAAATAAGGTATTAAGATACGATTCATGAGGTCCATGAATACAGCCGGCACATTGGTTGCTCCAAATGGCATAACAAGGAACTCCCAATGCCCATATCTAGATCTGAAAGCTGTCTTCGGGATGTCCTGCTCTCTAACTCTGATCTGATGGTATCCTGACCACAAATCAATCTTCGAAAATATGGACGCCCCTTTGAGTTGATCAAACAAATCATCTATCATCAGGAGAGGGTATTTGTTCTTGATTGTCACTGAGTTCAAGGTACGATAGTTAACACATAATCTGGACGTACCATCCTTCTTTTTCATAAGAAGCATCGGGCTCCCCAAGGCAATCCACTAGCACGGATGAATTCCTTGGTCCTGAGTTCTTCAATCATCTTGTACAAGATCTCCAATTCTGACGGCGCCATTCGGTAGACTCTCTCTGACACTGGGGCTGACCCGGGGATCAAGTCTATGGTAAACTCGATCTCTCTCTCTGGTGGCATACCTGGAAGCTCTTCGGGAAAAACATCGAGAAACTTTTCTATAATTCTGGAAAACAGGACTGCCGCTGCAACTGCCATCCGGAATGCTGGAGGAAAAGGCTCTATCCCGCCTCGAAAAAATAAAAACGCTGCCTCACCAGGAATACTAAAAATAATCTTGCCGATATGGCAATCTATTCTAGCATACTGGTCCCTCAACCAATCTATCCCTAAGACCACATCATAATCGGCCATCGGGAATTCTATCAACCTAGCAGGAAACTCTCTACCGCTAACTACGATCCGACACGAGGAAAAGACTCTATCTACTCCCACAAGTCCGTTACCAGTAAGTATATTGAGCCTTACTGATAATGACTCGGGCTCCAGCCCTATCCGTGTCATGAATCGTCCAGACATAAATGAATGTGATGCACCAGAATCAAACAATGCTGATGCTGGAAAGGAGTTGACGAGAATAGTACTTGCCACTACCTTACCTGATGCTAACTCCTCCTCCACGGTCAAAGCCATCACTTGACCGTGCCCTCTGGGTGCTGGTCCCCTCTGTTGGAAACATCTCTTGCGATTCTGGGTCTGAGCTTGGACTTGTGCATACTGCTGCGGGTTCTGCTGCTGAAATACTTGGGCCTGAGACGGCAATGGCCTCGAAAACGGGTACTGCTGCTGCTGGACTGGTACTGGGGCTGGACCCCTAACCGAGGGACTAGAAAAGGTTGATGAAAAGGAACTCCCCCTATTCGGGCAGTTTCCAACCCTGTGGTCCGGTGTCCCATAAACCAAGCATAAACCCTGTGCTCTGCGACATTCTGACACCACGTGCCTTAACTTCCCATAATGAGTACAACCCATTGTGGAAGACTGCTTCTGCTGCTGCTGGGGATATGCCTGGGTCGAATGCTGAATCGATACAACGAAAGCCGCCCGCCTCGGAGTTCCAATGGTCAAGGCCCTGGCTGTCGGGGCTGGTGCTGAAGATTGGTTCATCTGGCCATGAGACCGCTTCCGACTTCCGGTCTGGTCCACAATCCTTTGGGAGGTATACTCATGCCTCCTAGCTGCTCTCAATACTACATCGAAAGTCTGATGCTCGAACTGCTCCATCGCCAGCAAAATCTCCAGGTGGAATCCCTGCTGGAACCGCTGAGCTCTGTCGAACTCGATCGCCACCAAGGTGGGAGCAAACCGACTAAGCCTGAAGAACTCGATCACATATCCATTGACCGTCCTGCCCATCAAATTGGTAAACCTCGTCTGTAGATCATACCGAGCCACAGCATCAAAATACTCCATCTGGAATCTCTCACGAAATACTGTCCATGCGATAGGTACCCTTAATCCAACGGCCTGCGCTGCCCACCAGCTGCGGGCTAGATCCAATAACTGTAGACGCACCACGGCCACATTCTCGTCTTCTGGGGTCCTGGCTGCTTCTAGAATAACCTCAGTATCTTGCAGCCAAGCATCTGCGACAATAGCATCTTCGCTACTATAGAAGAAGGGAGGGTTCAAACGATTGAAGCTGTTGGCCGCACTGTTACCGTGATGACCACCTCTGTTTAAGGCATATTGTACTGTCTGGTGCAATACATCACCTCGACGATCCTGTGATGCAAGCAACTCCCTGATGAGTCCAACCAAGACTCCATCATCCTGCCTCGTAGGCTGGGCTGGCTGTACTGGGGTTCTGGATCTCCGGGAAGCATGACTCAGAAAGCTGCTCCTGAGTACTGAGCTTGATCCTCTTATTGCGGGAGTACTCGTTGAGCTCCTTCCGGCTAATTGGCAGGACCAGGAACAGTATCGCTGAAGAAGACGACACATGGAACAATAAGGAAGGACCAGGACAGATCAAAGATACAAGCATGTGATCAGGTCAAGAATTCAGGAATTTAGAGGGTACGAGCAGAGATCAAGGGCGAGTGCTGATTAAGACAACTATTCGATAAACCCTCACATATCTTGATTCACAAGACCTGTATGGGCCACCACTTAAACCATCTAACGCCCCAGAACCAAAATACTGGAGAGCAGGGACGGATATAGCCAGCTACATATGTTGAAGTACAACCCACCTTGCTATACGGTCACGGCTGTCTAGATACATGATGGTTTAACTACAAGCCATCAGTCTCTTATGGTCATGAACAAGCCTATTGTCTCAATCTCAAGCAAGTAATAACAGTTATAAGATGTCAGAGTACCAAATATACAATAGTAACACGTCCCATACATTACATATTTGGTTGATCATGAAGCTAGTCATACACAATGTGAAGACTAGCAAGAGTTTCGATCATACATGATCAACCCTAGGATTTGTCAATCATGTTACAGCCCGTAGGCAGACAGTAAGTAAAGTACAACCAAGCAAGGGACTGTTCAGATGACCAAGTTACAACCCCTAAACCAAACAAGGACCGGGGTTGTAACCCTTCGTCTGAATAGAACTTGGTTTCCCACCATTTATCGATAAAGTAAGCACAAGCATTCAGGTCACGTATGTAGAAGCATGGAAAAGAACAAAGAAAAGCCCATGCAGCTCCAACAGAAGGATCCTTATGCGGCTCGAAAATCTGGTAGAAACTCATGCGGCTCAAAGTCCTCTAGAGCCTCATGCGGCTCGGATAGCTCTATGCGGCTCAGAAAATAGCCACATGGCCCTAAACAGTTCTCTCTTACAGCTGGCCATAGCAATTGTCGTATTCAATTCTCGGACGACAGTTCTGACAACTGACAGCTCTGACATAAAGTCGCATTAATGGCTCTGGCGTGATGGCGTATTTCTAGGGAAAAGAAGAAAATCTTTTGTAGCTGACATAATCCACCAACTCCAAAGTCCCCTATACGGCTGTAACACCTATGCGGCTGTAACACCTATGCGGCTGCCACCCTTATGTAGCTGTCATCCCCCTGCGGCTGCCTGTTTGATACGGCTGCCCGCTTCATGCGGCTGGCTCTTTCATGCGGCTGCCAGCTTCATGCGGCTGTTCGCTTCATGCAGCCACCCGCTTCATGCGGCTACTACCTCCATGCGGCCGCTAGTTTCATACGGCTAAGATCGTGGGGGGCCACGCGTATGTGGATCAATCAGAAAATGCGTTTATGCAGCTCCGTCAAGACATCCCACTTATGACAGGTTGAGACACGTGGCTGTCTTATCCCCTCGTGGCTATGGCTGCTTGCAAATCCTGACAACCAGATTTAGTGTAATCACCATTATTACTCAAATCAAATCAGATTTGTTGTAATTAAAGCAAATTGAACACGTGGCAGAAGATCCGAGCTTCCAAAGATTCATGACAATCAGCATTAATTGACCATACAGATTTGGCGCAATCAAGAGTCAATGGCCCAGATGTAATACAACCATAATTAATGGCCCAGATGATTGGCCGCCAACTTTTCAAGGGACAATCATTGCAAACCCTAATGATCACATCCCAATCCTATAAATAGCAAGGTGCCATTCCCTTACAAAAGATCTTAGATCCCCGATCCAAAATTAAAGAAAATATAGCAAGGTGCCATTCCCTTGCGAAATAGATCCTCTCTACCCGGCTGGACACACAAAGAGAAAAAGGCACGCACAGAAGAGTCTTCTCATCTTGAGAGCAGTTCTTCACCGGAGCTAAGGCTACGTCTGATCGTCCAAGGAGTAAGGCAGAGCGGCCGTCGCTTTCCCGAGCCTCTACCGTCACCCCCCAGAATCAAAAATAAACAATCGTACTTAGACTGTTGTACCTAGGTTTTTGTCCCTGGCTTTCTTTGTACGAGCGAGTTTGTATTGTGAGTCTAAGTTCAGTCCTCCTACATAATTGTTCTGTACTTTTATAATCAATGGCAAACACGATGGCGACTCTGCTGGGGACTAACTTCTCTACAGCTGAGAAGTTGGTGACACAATCAGACGCAGCCCAACTTGGCTCCACTCAACAAATACTGGTCGCCCAGTTCGACCAACAGGCGTTTGAAGAAATACATTCCGACGGGAGCGCTGGCCTGGTCCAGCAGCGAGCCGGTATAAGGAAGGCCCGCAGGGAGTGGAGACCCAAAAATTTTGCTCCTTTCCAAGCTCTCGAAGAAGTACTCTCTGTTACCTGAGATAGCGGAGAAGTCTCGCTTGCGGCCCCACTCCAAAACACAGAGGACTCTGCTGTCCCCAAGTCCGGCAGAAGAAAACACTATGATGCTGGACTTGCAGGGGCAAAGAGGAACTCTGTGCAACCCGAGCCGCATAAGGGCGCCAGCCGCATGGGGAAAGCTCATGCGGTCGTAACTGTCAACCGCATGGAGAAAACTCATGCGGCCATAAGAGTCAGTCGCATGCAGACAGCCTGCACGGCCACGACTTCTAGTCGCATACAGAAAGCTCATACGGCCACAAAGGACAGCCGCATGCAGACAGTCTGTACGGCCATGACTTCTAGCCGCATACAAAAAGCTCATGCGGCCACAAAGGATAGCCGTATGGAGACAGCCTGTACGGCCACGCATACCAGCCGCATGCAGACAGCCTGCACGGCCATCGATCCCAGCCGTATACTATCTACTCCATGCGGCTCACGGTCAGTCTTTGACCGTCTCTCATACGGTCCTGACCACGAAGGCTCTCTTGAGCATATGCCAGACTCTGTTGTGACCAGGTTGGACTCTTCCTACTACGCACTCTCAGGTGCTAGAAGGAAGAAGTCTCGGGCAGCACGGGCTCGACGAGCTCAGTCGGCTGTCCCAACTTCTGACTACCAGGGCATCCCGATGACTATTACTCGGGCCCCTGATGGGAAGTTGTACAGAACTACCCGTATCCAGCCCCCGACGGTAGTTATCAAGAATCTCCTAACAAGGATCAGGGGCGAGTACTCACGCCACCCCTATATCAGGGAGCAGGCATGAGGCCAATGCACTCATCAGCCCACAAAGCAGGTGACCCGTGCAACGTGATTCTTCACAAGCGCAAAGAAAGAGACGAGGATTTGACGTACAAAGAGTCCTGTCAAGGACATCAATGCACCCAAGTCATAGTCAACTGCTGCTGTAACAAGGCAGCAGTACAGAAGGACCGACAGTCCGTCTTCCAAAGGCTGCAACACCCAATCTCGGAAGATGAGGCGCTTCTCGTCGCCTTTTGTAATTCTGCTCTGAAGATTCCGGGCAGCGGAAGAGGAAAGAAAACAAATGCCTCCATCCCAAAAATTTTAACCGGCGTAACCAAGAAAATCTCTTCTAAATGGTTATCTACCACCGTTGTAGGAGGAGTTTACCAAGGTACCCGCTCAAAAATAAAATCTGCCACACTGGGAGATTCGTCCACTTCTATGGAAGACACTGGAGCCGGGGGTAGCATTCCTCCAAATATCTACAACAATCCGATGTTCCAAGAAGATAGTCCAGGGAAATAATTCACCCAACAGATGCAGCAGAACCCGACGTCCCCGAGAACGTCCACAATTCCCAAGACGAGGCAAGCTCTGAAGCTGGGGATACTACTCTTTCTGAGTCAGAACCAGAGGAGAACATTCCCACATACCCGGACAACTTCTCTGCACAAGGGTATAACTCAGAGGGCACGTCCTCTACCGTTCCTTCCATCTCTCCTCATGTGAGGACGGTATTCATGATAGACAGCAACCAAGAAGGTTCTAATGATCGCCAACGTATCGACACTCTGGAGGCCATACTACATGCCTTGGTCAAGTCTGTGGACGAGATCAAAGCGGCCCTTCCAACTCTGCAAGGGAGAACGCCTGGCCAAACAAGCTTGGGTCCTGCAGTCAATACAGACTCGAACTCAGCTGCACTAAACCCGGGCGATAGTCCTCCTGAAATATCGGCTCCTACCGCTGCAGACGAGGCCAGGGAGGCAAGAAGAGAGGTCCAGGAGCTTCGGGCCATGGTCCATGCCCGAGAAAACTGCCAAGACCTCAGGATACGACAACAGTATCCCGCTGCGTGGAGAGATGTTCCCTTCCCACCAAAATATAAACTATTCCACATCAATCCATATGATGGGAAAACATCTACAAGCAGGTACATCACCTACTTCGAAGTCACAACCGACCATCTGCCTCATGACGACACCATCCTTACGCGGTTGTTCATTGGAGCCTTGGAAGGGGTTGCCTTCGACTGGTATCGCAACTTGCCGGACAATTGCATCCACTCCTTCACCGGCTTCAAGCGCATGTTCCTAGAGAGGTTCTATGAAGTAGGACAAGACGTGACAATGTCCACTCTCATGGACGTTGTTCAGAAAGAAAAGGAGCTAACAAGAAATTATATCGAACGGTTTTGCTAAACCGCGATGAAGCTGCCCTCTGGCAACCCTGATTCCTCCTTGATTGAAATTTGCCAAAAGAGACTGCTTTCCACAATCAGCCTCTGGATGGGCGAAAGTCAATTCAAGGATTGGAAGACGTTCATCATCAGTGTCACTAGAGCAGAAGACAAGGTGAAGAAAGCTCGCCAACTGGGATTGCACATCTCGAAAGGAGAAGACAGGGGCAAACGCCCTAACATCAACAACAACAACAGTGGTAATTCCTCCAGCAGCCGAGACAACAAGGGCAAGCAGGCTATGGTGACCGACACAGCCCCAAAGCCCGAATCAATGCCGACGGAAAAATAGTGGCCCCAGGTGACCTACTCCATCGAGGATGGCCATGTTAAACCCATCTTAGACATGCTCATCCAAGGAGGACGAATTCAGCTCCCTCCTTCCAGGCGTGAACCTCGTCCTGCAGATATGGAGAGCCCCAAATACTGCCATTACCATCGCTATGTTCACCATGCTACACATGACTGCTACCAGCTGAAGCGATACATCCAACATCTCATCGATTCTAAGGCCCTGGCCATTGATTTCGAAGAGGTGACCGTAGCAGCCAACATGGTGTCAGTACAATTTGGCAACTTCCCTCCGACAATGTCTCAAGACGGAGTAGTACCTGTCCCCCGAGCAAGGATAGAGGTCGGTAACCTTCCATCTCCCCGAGACCAAGCTGCTGGTCTAGTACCCCTTACCACATCACGAGGGGAGATCATGTGGGTCCATCCGGATTTGGTACCCAAGATGACTCGGTCCGTGTCTTCCTCCACCAGCAAGAAGAAGAATAGGAAAGTCAAATCATGTCGCACGACCTCGACAGAGGTCGAAGAAGCTACTGCCGTTGTTACCCGCTCCGGCGCACAAACCCAACCTCCACCGGGTAACTCGGCTGAAGATCAGCAGCCGACAACTGCTGATGATCCAGGACCTCCGTAACCTTTGACGACCGACAAGCCTAGGCCGAAGGAGACTCGCTTCGACAAACCACTCCGAAGAGAGATGCCTCATGGGCTAGAGAGGCCATACAACTTTGACATCCTGGCGTAATTGGCCAACACACCAGCCAAATTGTCACTATATGAGCTCCTGAGACTCTCCAAGGATATCCGCGTTGCACTAAGCGAAGAACTCCAGAATGCCGACGCATACCTGGCTCAGTCCAATCTCACTGGAGAGGACTCACCGGCAGACCTCCAGGATAGCGCTTGCACAGGGTCAATGCCAAACATCGTCTTCACTCCGTAGGATATGCTTATCAAAACTAACCTGCACGATCGCCCTCTGTATTATACTGGGTACATTGGCGATATCAAGGTCGATCGGATGCACATTGATCCTGGTTCTTCCATAAGCATCATCCCGAAAAGCTTACTACACCATCTGTGCATCCTAATGCATCGCCTGACGCCAACAAGCACCGCCATCAGCAGTTTCAATTCGGGCAGGAGCTACCCAATCGGGAAGATTTGCCTAAGGTTCCAAATTGACGACCTTCAGTCAGAAGTAACCTGTTATGTCATAGATGCAGATACCTCCTACAATATTCTCCTGGGGCATCCTTGGATACACGATTACATGATCGTACCTTCCACACTGCACCAGTGCTTCAAGTACGTCGACAAGCATGGCCTCGTCAGGATGGAATCTGCCGACATCGATCCCTTTAAAGGGGTCGAATCCTACTACTCAGACTCATGCTTGTACGAGAAGTCAAAAAAGCATCTTGTCGAAGGAGATACTCAAGCTCAAACTGAGGCAGTAACTGGATCAGAAGAACCTCTGACGATCCACCTTCAAGCCCGCAAACCTGGCATAACAGCACCCCTTACAGCCACTCTGCATAAGGACGCAATTAGCCTCTCTGCACAGGTGGAACAGATGATAATCCTACTGCTAAGGTATGGCCAAGCGCCAAAACCTACGACAGAGCCACTGACAATCAGGCTGTCTAAAGCTAGCCAGCCACAAGAAGAGGAGCTCAATTCCTCCGCCAAACCGATGACAATTTGCCTTTCCAGAGCGAATCGGCAACTGAGCACTAAGCCAGGGACTACTAGCCAGCCAACAACTCCCTGCTCAGCACCGAGCACTAAACTGAGGGTAGCTAGTATGCCAACAACTCCATATTTTGCTCCACCCATGGAGCCCCTGATAATCAAGTTGCCCAAGTCATCCTCCCAGTCTGTATTTACACAGGGGGCGGCTGAAGAAGAATCAGAGCTGGCCAAGTATGTGGATGCTTATACTGATGTTCCATCCGCAGATAATGTAATCCCACTAGAAAAGATACCTTATTTCATCAATAAAGGGCTATCTTTGAATTACCTCGAGCTTAATAAGCTTTGTAGAAAGTATGCTATGGAACACGGCATAGGCGCTCACCTACACATACAAGTGAAAAATGTCTACACCGTAAACCAACTTACTCCAGTGGAAGACGCTTGCCGCATAATCGAGGGAGAGGATCACCCAATCATCCTCGGCCGAAAGAATGATCCATAGCCCTTAAAGATAGAAGAAGACGAGCTCGAACCCGACACCGGAAGATTGTCCCTTTATCTGTATAGTCCCCAATCCAAGTACCTTATGCAAAAACAAGGGTATGATCTGAAACTACACCAGGATTGAACTACGGCACTGGACGGCGATTACCCTTACAATCGTCGGTCCCGACTAGGAAACTACGAGACTACTACAATAAAACCAGATGTGGGCTAGGTTATGTCACACCCGCAACAACACCTAAAAGCTCAGATGAAGAATGCGACTGGCACTCACACTCAACCGGATCATCCACTTCCGATTCAGATATCAGCATCAGGGACATGCTCAGGCAAGTCTGGTCCGTCAATATGGCATTCGCCGACGCCTACGAAGAAGATGAAGACATTCCTGAACTTTTTGAGTTAGAGCCATAGGCACAACAACTAGATGCGCAGTGGAAGAAGCGGTTTGAACAAAGAGAGCCTCCCACCGAAGATAAAGTTGTACAAATCGATCTCGGTGATGAATCCTCTCCAAAGCCCATCTTCGTCAGTAAGAATCTGACCAACGAAGAGCGAGAGTCACTACTACAACTCGTCAGAGAATATATCGACGTGTTCGCCTGGAGCTACGAAGATATACCAGGACTGAACCCCGTGGTTGCACTTCACAAGCTCAACATCCGTTCCGACGTAAAACCAGTCAAGCAACAACAACGTCGGTTCCGTCCTGACATCATGAATGCCATTGAAGCCGAGGTAAACAAACTGATAGCCAGCGGCTTCATCCGTGAGGAACAGTATCCTGACTGGGTCGCCAACATAGTCCCAGTCCTCAAGAAGAGTGGAAAGATTCGAATCTGCATCGACTTTCACAATCTGAATGAGGCGTGTCCTAAAGATGAGTTCCCTCTCCCTATCACAGACATCATGATCGATAACACCTGTGGCTTTGAGCGTATGTCATTCATGGATGGCTTCTCGGGGTACAACCAGATCAAGATGTTCCCTGACGACGAAAAGCATACATCATTCCGAACACCAATTGGCACATTCTGCTACACAGTCATGCCTTTCGGTTTAAAGAATGTTGGCGCCACCTATCAAAGAGCTATGAGCATCATCTTTAGAGACCACTTGCACAAAATAGTAAAATGCTATGTTGACGACATCGCCGTCAAAAGCCGCTCTAAGGAAGATCATCTGTATGATCTAAGGACAGTGTTCGACCTGATACGAACGCACAATTTGAAAATGAACCCCATAAAATCCTTCTTGGGCGTATCCAGCGGAAAGTTCTTGGGTTTCATCATCACCTCCCAGGGTATCCACGTAGACCCTGAGAAGTCGAAGGCAATCATGGAGATGGGTCCCCCAAGAAATCTCTGTGAACTTCGAGGCCTTCAAGGGAGGCTAGCCTACATCAGAAGGTTATCTCCAACCTCTCCGAACGAAGTCAGCCATTCACTCACCTCATGAAGAAGGGCATCTCATTCGTATGGGATAAAGAATGCCAACGTGCCTTCGACAGCATCAAAGAATATCTGATGAACCCTCCAGTTCTGGTAGCCCCGATTGTAGGAAGACCATTCTTGCTCTATGTACGAGTGATGGAACATTCTTTCGGTGCTCTGCTAGCACAAAATAATGATGCAGGCCACGAACAAGCTATATATTACCTCAGCCGAATTATGATGGGGCTGGAACATCAATACACTGCCGTAGAGAAAGAGTGCCTAGCTCTGATTTTCGCCATTCAGAAGACGTGACACTACGTCACGAGACAAACCATCCACGTCATATCTAGAGTCAACCCCCTCAGGGTCCTCATGACTAAACCAGGTGCACTCAGCTCTCGCCTCGCTACCTGGGCGATATTACTGTCCCCTTACCACATGATCTTCGTCCCATAAAAGACTGTTAAAGGTCAAGCCCTGGCAGACTTTTTAGCAGCTCAGCCAGGTTCAGAGTCAACCAAAATAGACGAAGAGATCCCAGATGAGGTCGCTAATTCAAATGTGGCCTCCCACGATACCATATAGCGAATGTTCTTCGACGGCACTTCTAGAACCGGGCCTAAGGGCAACATCGTCGCTGGAGTCGGAGTAGTGCTGATTTCTTCCACCGGGTTGGCAATCAATCGAACTTATTCCCTTACGAAGCCCTGTTCAAACAATGTGGCCGAATACAATGCTTTGGTCATGGGCCTCCGACTTGCAAAAGAGCTGGGGGCAGAACACCTAGAAGCATACGGCGATTCCCAGTTAATCGTCAATCAGATTCGGGGTTCATACGAGGTTCGCCATGAGGACATGATCCCCTACCACCAAATAGCGATCGACATCATCTCGTCCCTGGAGGGGTTCTTCAGAGAGCATGTTCCTAGGCTCCAAAACATTGAAGCCGATGCCCTAACAGGTCTTGCCGCTTCTTTAGCAGTTCTGAATCAAGCTCATCATATGGTTGACATCATAGGCCGTGAGTTGGTCTGCCCCAGGAATAATGTGCAGTGTGCCGAGAGTTACTCTGCTCTGACAGACGACGAAGTACCGGACTGGAGACAACCGTTCATTGACTTTGTAGTCTACGACATCCTGCCAGAGAATCCGAAGGAAGCTACTTCTATTAGAAGACGTTCCCTCAGATTCTTCTACGATACAGAGACAAAAATGCTATATCGGCAATCATACGATGGACTACTGCTCCGATACCTGTCAAATACAAAAACCAAAGAAGCCATGCATAAAGCTCACGATGGCATCTGTGGGGCCCATCAGCCTGGCCCGAAACTACAAGATCGCCTTTGCCAAATGGGTTACTACTGGCCCACAATGGTTGCAGACGTAATAGACTATGCACGAAAATGCAAAGCCTGTCAAGTCCATGCAGATTTCATCCACCAGCCATCCGAGTTTTTATACCCGATGGTGGCATCCTGGCCCTTCGAAGCATGGGGAATAGACATCATCGGTCCAATCACTCCGCCCTCGTCCCATGGACATCGCTTCATACTCGCAATCACAGATTACTTCTACAAATGGACGGAGGTTGTTCCGCTTGCAGAAGTAAAGACTTCAAACGTGATCAGCTTCCACATGCATCATGTCATCTATCGCTTTGGACTGCCCCGAAGGATCATCTATGATAATGGTCCGCAGTTCGCAAGCCACGCCTTCTATCGGTTCTACGACAAGCACCGCATCTAGAATATTGCTTCAACACCATACAACCCAGCGGCTAACGGTCTGGCTAAAGCATTCAACAAAACAATCATCAAGCTTCTCAAGAAGTTCGTGTCATCAAACAAATGTGACTGGAATGAAAGGCTCGGTGAATGCTTATGGGCGTACCGTACCACCGTACGGACTGCCACCGAGAATACACCATTCTCTCTAGTATATGGAAGTGAGGCAGTTCTTCCATTAGAGACTCAAATCCCCTCACTTTGTGTCGCCCTCACCTACCGACTGACGACAGATGATAATCACCATCGTCGGCTACAAGAGTTGGAGGCCCTAGATGAGAAGCGCCTGTTAGCTCAACAACTAATCGAGCTATACCAGGCACGTATCTCTGGAGCCTTCAAAAAGACGGTTAAAACCAGAACATCCCAAGTAGGCGACCTCGTTCTGGCAGTCGGAGGCCGATGGTTATGACTCAAAAAATTGCCGACAAGTTCCAGCCAAAGTGGGAAGGCCCATTCGTCATTGATGCTGTATTCTCCAATGGAGCTTACCGCCTCACAAAATAAAACGGAGACTTGCTTATGTTGTCCATCAACGGCAAGTTCCTAAAGAAGTATTACGTCTGAAACGACATCCTCTAGGGTGACGAGTCACGTACCCGCTGGTTTCGCTGAACTCGCATCCCGACTACAAATCCTCCAAGGTGACGAGTCACATACCCGCTGGTACCGCTGAACTCGCATCCCGACTACAAATCCTCCAGGGTGACGAGTCACGTACCCGCTGGTACCGCTGAACTCGCATTCCGACTATAAATCCTCCAGAATGACGAGTCATGTACTCTCTCGTACCGCTGAACTCGTATCCCGACTACAAATCCTCCAGAATGATGAGTCATGTACTCTCTCGTACCGCTGAACTCACATCCCTATTACAAATCTTCCAAAATGACGAGTCATGTATC
Organism: Iris pallida; assembly: GCA_029216955.1. NCBI lineage: Eukaryota > Viridiplantae > Streptophyta > Magnoliopsida > Asparagales > Iridaceae > Iris > Iris pallida. Next base: position 114,828 of record JANAVB010011888.1, on the reverse strand, counting down.
TGCAGGTACCGCTGAACTTACACTCTGGTCACTACAGATAAATCTATATCGCCTCCCCTAGGTAGTAAGTCATGTATGATCATACCTCTGAACTTTCCTCCTAAAAGAGCTTCCTACTTACGATCTAATACCCGCACTTTCAGTACACAAAAAAGGGTAACAGATCCGCAGATTTTCCGAAACAACCACGTCGATGTTACCTCTGAGTTGTTTTCCTTCCATCAAAAACAAACCGCCCCTCACATAGAACCTCCATGTCCTCATTACCTCTGAGTTGTTCTATATTCCCCTTCATGGAGCCCACTCCTGCCATGTCCTCATTACTTCTGAGTGGAAAGGCTCCATCGAAGAAACCCTCATATTTGCCATGTCCTCATTACCTCTGAGTAAGTATGTTGGTTATCTCTCGACCTATTATCCGTACCAAAAAAACTAGGGTACGCTAAGGATAATAGGCCCACAAATGTCCTCTGTTGACCACAAATGTCCTTTGTTGACCACAAATGTCCACTGTTGACCATAAATGCTGTACTAAGTTTCCTAGTACACGCCCCTCACTTCTCATCATGCCCCAAGGGACCCAGCTGCCCCATGGCATTCTCTCTCCCGATACCAGGAACGTTCATAGCCACCTTACTGTGGAATTGTTCCAAGTATCCCCATCAACTTGTTACCTGTACCTAAAACTAAGGTATGCCAAGGGTTAACAAGTCCACAAACAGCTCCCCAGTGGGGCAAACACCACAAACACAATAAACAATACAAATAAAGGATAGGATAAAGCATACTCTTTTGTTTGAAAGGCAAAAATACTACATGTTCTAGGGACCACATCCCACTTGAGAAAGGAAAAGAACAAAAACAAAAAGAAGAAAAAAGCCGACTATTGTTCGGCGATACATAGTACCCTGAGACGATCCCTCAACAAGGCAGTCGACCGTTCGAACCTCTGTTTGGCCCACCGTTCAGCCTCCTGAGTCAGCAGCGCCGCATCTTCAAAGGGCGCATGGGCCCGCCAGCCCTTCTCAAACTTCTTTAAAGCACGTTCCCGGTTGGCAGAGGCTCTGGAAATCCTTTCAGCATCCTGAATAATCAGCTCTTTGTCCACACGAGAAGCATCAAGATCAGACTCCAAGAAGGCCAGCTTCTTCTGAAGTTCGAGAATCTGCTCCCTTGTATCGATTACTCCCGGGGAGGCGGCCGCTTCCCGAGCCCTGCAAACCTCGCTTCGGTGGCTCAGCTGGTCGTACAAGAGAGACAGGTCGCCAAGGTCTTTTATTATAACCGGCTTAGATGTATCCCGTACGAGCCTTATCTTTTCCAAGGCGGTGGTGAGGAACCCCCGCTCCTGCTCAATTGCTGCGGACAGATCAGCTTATCGCAACACTTAAAATTGGGCTACAAGCTGATCAGCCTCCAACAGTTTGGGCTCCAGAAGCGCGGCTATCCCTGCCCCACCGGGACGGGTTTTGAGAATGTCAATTTGGCCTTGAGCACATTGTCGAGCCAGGGCAAAAGGAGTCCCCCGCTCGACAGCAGCATCGACTCCTCTTTTCAAATGATGATAGAAGCTGTCAACCACATCCTGTGACACCTCATCCAAAACTTCCGTAGAGGATGGCGTCAAAGGAAGTGTGGCTGGCAGTGTCGAAGAAGACGCGATAGAACTTGTCGCCCCTGCCACGAGGAAAATAAATTCTGAGCGAGACGCTTGAACAGCGGCCAATTCTTCCTCCGCGGCCCGAATAATCTGGATACTCGGTAAAGCTGAGAGGTCAACCCCCAAAGTCATACGAGCAGGGGAAGATGCAGGGACCATTGCTCCCTGTCCAGGCTGTGCCGCATATGGCTTCCTGAACTCGATCCGGCGGAAGGCCCCTCAAGATAAGTCAGAAGAGGAGGGGGCACGCTCCCCTCCACCAGATCCCCTCTGGCAGAGCCTGCCATAACAATGTCCGTCATCGGCACTGAAGAGGCAGGACTTGTATACCCAGAGCAACCATCAATCAACGTAACCCGAAGGACGTGATAATAGAGCGAATGGGCCTCCTCATTAGTCAAAATTTGGCTTATCTTACCAGGAAAGGGTTGTGGAGGCTGAGATTCGCTCATAACCGCCACAGTCCCCTTACTGGTAACCCCCAAGCTGAATCCGGCTGGGTCTTCTGCCCCAGCCGCCTCGGAAGGAGATACGAATGGATTAGCGTCACCTTGATAAAATTCAACAGTTTCGCGGACAGGATCATCGGAGCCCCTGTCATCTCGAGTCGTGACCTCAGCACCGTGAGATCCCTCAGCCGCAATCGAGAGAGCCCCGGCAAAAATAATCCCGGCACACATGTCATTGATCAAGGTGTTCAGGGCTGGATCGACTTCAGAAACAGTGGCCGGCTCGCGAGATTCCTCTTCTTCTGACACCTACGAGAGGAAAGGAAAACGATTAAGGTTAAAGTTCAGGAGAAAGGGAGAACTGAATAAAGCAAATAGTAGCTCGATTTACCTCTGAAGCGGGGTCGACGTCCTTGCTTCTCTCTTCTATAGTTAACTTGCGATACCTGGTCGCAGTCCGTTTCCAGGAGTAGGGAATACCGCCAACAGGAGAGATTTTCCTGCTATGTTTCCGTACAGGATCAGGTACAACAGACGGCTGATCCTCCACCATCTCATCTGACATAATAGGCGGCTGATTCGCCCCAACATCTTCCACCAGAAGGGAAGAGTTACCTGCATCATGTTCATCATTCTCTTCGTCTGCAGTAGTGGACTCCGAGTCAGGTACGAGAACTGTGTTTGCCTTCCTCTTCCTTTTCCTAGACCCCTGGGGCTTCTCCTCCAAGCCAGTACCCACGATAAAACTGGTACTCGGATCGAAACTGACGGAAGGTTTGTTCGCTGTAACATGACATAAGGCCGCCATATATAAAATCTCCCCTGGCACCTCGCCATCAAGGATTGAAAAGGTGGTTCGAGTATGAACCGTGTCGTAATAATGACATGCCCTGATACCGTCCAGGACGCTACCTTTAAAGCCCAGGCAAGAGCTGGGACTGTCCAAAAATAGTTGGTTATACCCGAACTGGCAAAAAAACCTGCTAGGCAAGTAGGGCTCCAAGTAGACGTTGTTGCGATTACAATATACCAGGTGCACTGGGCGGATATTACGCAGCCAAATGAGCATTTTTTCAGATAAGAGGAAAGGGGGTTCGGTACCATCAACATGTGCGTTCCTCACCTCTTCAGCGATAAAACGAGGTACGAACACAAAAAAGTCGTATTCGTCCACTCTCGCCAGCGCTCTCCGACAGGCTGGCATGGTGTTGTACTCCCAGGGTTGATGGTGGAATCGAAAAATGAAAGCGTCATCAGCCGTAATGCCATCTTCTTCTCCAGGCCTCATCAGAGACCGGCAGTGCATTAGCAGCCACCCCATTAAATAATGGTATGGCAGTTCTACGCACTCAAAATCCATCGTCGTGTCACGAACGATGAACTTGGACGAAAAGGCGCAAAGTCCATGGTGTATGCTGCACACCATGGCCGGAAGAAGGGCCAATTTGACCCTAAAAACCAGCTTGACGGCGGAAAGGATAAAGTGGTGACTGATCCTCTCAATAGAACCCACCCCTCCTGAGACTACGCAGTTCCGCAGCTACACCATCAAAAATCTCGCAAGGAGCGCCTTCTCCGACAATCGCTGAGTACCATGATAAAAATAACTAAAGGAGTCGGTCTTACTCCCAAAGGTGTCGCCCGTAGACCTCGATCTCTTGGCAGCCGACACCAAGTGTTGTACCTCCTCATAAGTCCGAGGAACTCGAGAAGAAACCCAGCCTGAGGCACCGAGTGTGAAAAGATATGAGACCCAAGTGGTGGTGTGAGGGGCGCTCCCTTCCGAGCTACCATCTTTCTTGATAGCCGTCTGATGACAAGTACTGTGGTGACATAACAATTCCCGATACACGGCAACAAAGCCCGGGAACTGCCGATCCAAATCCTCGAGCTCTTCGTTCGTAGGGGTGTACACTTCAAAGATTTCCTCCCTCCAGGGCAACTTGGAGACAACGTACATCTCATGGAGAGCGAGTCCCAACTCCCCTCTGGGCGTGAAGAAGGTACCCGTCCTCCGGTTGAACATCTCCGGGAGAGCCATGAACAATGGTTTATTTATGGGTAGACCATGACAGGTGCCCCGAATAGCGTGATAAAGGCCGATCTCACGCAGGAAAGCCTCATACTTCCGCAGAATCCACGTTGTCAAGTTGGCCCACGTAGGGATAGGGTTTATCCAGTTCACCAATGCCAACCGGCCGACGGGATAAGACCCTTTTCGAGCAAGCTGGTTCAAGAAGGTATCAGCTTGGGTGAACATAAAATTGGAGCCCGTTACGTTTATGAAGGTACCCGGAGCAAGTCCCATCACGTATCGACTGACTGGTTCCTTTCCTGGATACGCTGACCCCAAGTTCCTATTGTAATGGATGTTTCCCACAAACATCCCCGACTTGCTGGGAGTCAACGAGTCTATCATCTTTCTGTCTAACGGTAGCATATTGAACCAAGACAGAGGAAAATGACGTTCTATCGGAGGGATATGGATTTCCACCTCATCAAGAGTGAAGTCCCAGCTCTCAGAAATATCCAGCGCCCGGGTGTTCTTCACAGACAAAGCATCCCCAAAGAGGAACGCAGGCTTCAGGTATTCCCCGTCCAATTGCCCCGAGTTTATCATAGCACAGAGGAAGTGAAAGGACTGCTTTTTGATGGCATTCAGCCTCTCCAAAGGCTCTTTTGGGAGCTGGTTCGTCATATACTCGACTATATGATCATACCTATAGCCCATAGCAGATTGGGCATGCCCCACCAGAAGTTCTCCGGCAGCATTCATTGGAAGATTCACTGAAGAATGAAAGAAAGAAACGAATCAAAAGTTGGCCAAAATGAAACTACTGAATACTTTTGGCTTATATAAGCTTATGCGGCTCTGTTCGAATATAAGCTTATGCGACACTGATTAGTGTAAGCTTATGCGTCTCTGTTTAGCGTGGGCTTATGCGTAAACATATGCGGCTTTGATTAGCATAGGCTTATGCGGTTCTACTGAGCGGAGGATTATGCGGCTCGATTCAGCACAGCCTTATGCGGCCTATGTCAGAAGGATTTACACGGTCATGTTCGAAGAGTCATTATGCGGTCCAGTGTTTATGCGGCCACTAGACAACGCCCATACGGCTCGGACATAGGGTATACCCCCATGCGGCTCGGACATGGGACGTACATGCGGCCCATACAACTCAAATAGATCATTAAAGGCTTGTGCATAAAGCATGCAACAGAGCCGTCTTTAGTAGGGTTTTGAAGTGTATGATCTTCTTAGATCCTTACCAGCAATGGCGGGGTGAACGTCGGGGTGAACTTCAGGCGCCGTGGCTGACGAAGAAGCCACTCCCTTACCCTTTGTCGCAGCTGCAGTCTTGGAAGCTTTGGGGGCCATTGTCAGACGACGAGCGGAGAAGGAAGATGAAGACAGAAATCTAGGGCAAGAAGAGGAGAGAAAGTAAAGAATTCTCTCCGTCCTAACACGCTCCTATTTATAGACAGAAGGAAGGGGGGCTCACAAACCAGCGGACGCTTCGATCCGCGTGCAGCATAATAGAACGAACCGACTCTTCGGGCATCGAGGCAATCTGGGCATTTAAAAAGCCAACTCTTGGGATCCTGCCCCAAAAGGTGGCTTCAAATTTGAAGACAAATCAAAGGCAATCAATACAATAAAAGATTTGCACACGTGGCTGGGAGCCTATGTGGCCAGACAGCCCATGCGGCTAGACAGTTTATGCGGCCAGAAATGACCCATGCGGCCAAACAGTCTATGCGGCCAGAAACGACCCATGCGGCTAAGAAGTCAATGCGGCTAGAAACATTCTATGCAGCCAGAAGAGCTTATGTATAGCCATGCTTCTTATTCAAAGTATTTTAATTTTGCAAATTGAAAACTTTGAAGGGGGTCTTGTAGAAGCATGGAAAAGAACAAAGAAAAGCCCATGCGGCTCCAACAGAAGGATCTTTTTGCGGCTCAAAAATCCAGTAGAAACTTATGCGGCTCAAAGTCCTCTAGAGCCTCATGCGACTCGGATAGCACTATGCGGCTCAAAAAATAGCCATGTGGCCCGAAACAGTTCTCTCTTACAGCTGGCCATAGCAATTGTCGTATTCAATTCTCGGACGGCAGTTCTGACAACTGACAGCTCTGACATAAAGTCGCATTAATGGCTCTGACGTGATGGTGTGTTCCTAGAGAAAAGAAGAATCTTTTACAGCTGACATAATCCACCAACTCTAAAGTCCCCTATGCGGCAATAGCACCTATGCGGCTGTAACACCTATGCGGCTGCCACCCTTATGCAGCTGTCATCCCCATGCGGTTGCCTGTTTCATACGGCTGCCCGCTTCATGCGGCTGCCCGCTTTATACGGCTGGCTGTTTCATGCGGCTGCCAGCTTCATGCGGTTGTCCGCTTCATGCGGCCACCCGCTTCATGCGGCTACTACCTTCACGCGGACGCTAGCTTCATACGGATAGGATCGTGGGGGAGCCACCCGTATGCGGATCACTCAAAGAACGCGTTCATGCGGCTCCGTCAAGACATCCCACTCATGACAGGTTGAGACACGTGGCTGTCTTATCCTCTCGTGGCTATGGCTGCTTGCAAATCCTGACAACCAGATTTAGTGCAATCACCATTATTATTCAAATCAAATCAGATTTGTTGTAATTAAAGCAAATTGAACATGTGGCAGGAGATCCGAGCTTCCAAAGATTTATGACAATCAGGATTAATTGACCATACAGATTTGGCGCAATCAAGAGTCAATGGCCCAGATGTAATGCAACCACAATTAATGGCCTAGATGATTGGCCGCCGACTTTTCAAGGGACAATCATTGCAAACCCTAATGATCACACCCCAATCCTATAGATAGCAAGGTGCCATTCCCTTGCAAAAGTTCTTAGATCCCCGATCCAAAATCAGAGAAAAATATAGCAAGGTGTCATTCCCTTGCGAAAGAAATCCTCTCCACCCGGCTGGACACACAGAGAAAAAAGGTGCACACAGAAGAGTCTTCTCATCTTGAGAGCAGTTCTTCACCGGAGCTAAGGCTACGTCTGATCGTCCAAGGAGTAAGGCAGAGCGGCCGTCGCTTTCCCGAGCCTCTATCGTCACCCCCCCAGAATCAAAAATAAACAATCGTACTTAGACTGCTATACCTAGGTTTTCGTCCCTAGGCTTTCTTTGTACGAGCGAGTTTGTATTGTGAGTCTAAGTTCAGTCCTCCTATATAATTATTCTTACTTTTACAATCAATGGCAAACAACGTAACAATCTTGTACAGGATCAGGATAAGACTAGACTGGGTTAGACTCCATCAAATCAATCACGGCCAAGCAATAAATACGGCTTGATACTTTAACTAACTAGGGTTATCACAAGCCTAGTTACTAGTAAGATGCAATGAGATTATTCTAACAACCACAAGCCCTGCAGACCATCCAGGCTATCCGGACGCAAATTAGGGGTTGAATTCATGTGGGTATATCGTCCAGGAAATGCATGTACCCTTAAGTAGCTTGAAGGGTACAACACATGACAGTGTGCTAGAAATGTGCCCTACTCGAGGCAGGCTATAGATCCCATGATGGGGCGCCCAGATAACGGAATTGCCTGTAGCTGAAAAATCTCTTCATGACTACTAGATTATTCTAGTTATTAGCCTTAGTCAATTTCAGTAGGTACCCCTGACCGTGGTACTCAGGGGTCCCTGCCCTAGACATGATGCGAGATAGTACTGGTTCATTTGTACAAACGCAATCGTCCACGGTGTCCAGGTCATTCATTCTTGTCATGTCCTGCTAGCCGTCGCAACAGCATTCAATAGTTCCCATCATGCTTACTAGTCATGTCTTGTCGTGTCATGTTTACTTCAAACCATATCGTGTACAATTACCATTCCAAACATATTAAATAAATTCGTGATTATCAAGTTCATGACAAAAGGCATAAGAATATAAAAGGGCAACGGGGTACGCCATAGGGACTCAAAGTCTCTACGCGAGCAAGACTACGCTAGGCCAAATAGACCCCGAGCGTAAAACAGCTCTACGCGGGCAAGACCTAAGGATAGTCAGCTCTACGCGAGCAAGAGAGCAGGTGGGTGAAATTCTACGCGAGCAAGCGCTTTACGCTAGCAAAGCCGCATGCGGGCAAGATTCTACGCGGGCGAACCCTCTACGCGAGCCAGAGTCTAGCATCTGCGTAGAGCTCGGTTCAGCTCTGCATAGAATAGATTACGCGGTCACGTGAGAACGTGTGCGTAAAGGACAATTAATACGCGGGCACGTGAACCGTGTGCGTAAAGAGGGTAAATGATACGCTCGCACGTAAAACGTAGGCGTAAACTAAATACTATGCTAGCACGTAAGAACGTGCGCGTGAAAACTTTATCTTCTCCCCCAGGCCAAGACAAGCAGGCTTAAAAGCTCAAGAGCTCAAGAAAGCCCCATCTCGATCAAGACTTGGTGAAATCCAGCCATTCAAGAGCCAAACTTACGTAAAATCAAAATTCCCACCACATGAGACTCTCCATTTTTGAAAACAACCAAGTCCAGTAGATCAAAACCATAAAAATCAAAAATACTAAAACTTAGATCTACATGAAATGAACCACGGAAATTAAAAATGCCAAGTACTAAAGTGTCTTAAAATCTCGTGAGGAAGACAATGAAATAACAAAATTTGAGTTCCTCCCTGAAGCAAGTTGCACTTGCCTAAGCCTCTCTTGGTTGGTGGAGAGAGTTAACGGAGGAAAAAGAAGAAGAAGAGTAGTAGTGGAAAATGAATGAGGAGAGAGAAGGGATGTTGGGTTAATAAATGAGGGGAATGGTGGTAGGTAGGGGTTTGCATATCAACCCAAATCGAGCCCAACCAAGCTGAACCCAACGCATGCCAGAACCATGAAGTGCTAACTAATCCATGCCAATGCAAAAACCCAAGGCTAGCCAATCAGGTCAAGTCAAAATACGGGTCCGAGATACATACACGCATGCCAAAATATGTATAACGAAATCCGAGGGTGACAACTCTACCCACCTTAAAAAAATTCCGTCCTCAGAATTTAATCAAGAGGCTAAAGATGTCAAGCAAGCTAGACTATTCATAGGCAAGTTATAACTAAGAAATCAATCAAGCAATCATTCATGCAAGCAAGAAAGTTGATGGCATAAGGCATAAGAAGATATTATACCTTACAAGTCAAACAGGTCGGGATATCACGATCGAATATCATCCTCACGCTCCCACATTGACTCACCCAAAGAGTGATAACCCCAAGCAACACGGACTAACTTGATAGTCTTGTTCTTGAGTATCTTCTCTCTTCGGTCCAATATAGATACGGGTCTCTCCTCATACGAAAGGTTGGTACCAACAACCAATTCTGAATGATCAAAGACATGACTCGGATCCGGTATATACCGTCGCAATTGGGATACATGGAAGACATCATACACCTCACGCAACGACCGCAGAAGAGCAAGACGATAGGACACATCTCCTACTCGCTCTAGAATGTCGAATGGCCCGATATACCTAGGACTGAGCTTTCCCCGTACGCCGAAATGAATGACGCCATGGGTAGGCGAGATCCTGAGGAATACATGGTCGTCGACAGAAAATTCAAGGGGACGCCGATGAGAATCGGCCCAATGACGTTGGCGATCTTGTGCAACTCGAAGATGATCACTAACTCGCGTGACCATCTCAATAGTCCGGGTCACCATCTTTGGACCAAGCATTTGCCTCTCACCGATATCATCCCAAGCTAAAGGAGACCTGCACTTCCGGCCGTACAATACCTCATAGGGTGCCATCTGGATACTGGCCTGGAAACTGTTATTGTACGAGAACTCTACTAGATACAAGTGATCATCCCACGAACCACCGAAGTCAAGTGTACAGGAACATAATATATCTTCAAGAGTCTGGATCGTGTGCTCCGATTGACCATCTGTCTGCGGATGATAAGCTGAGCTGAACTGGAGGTGAGTCCCCAAACTCTCTTACAAACTGTGCCAAAAGTACGATGTAAATCTCGAATCTCTATTCGAGGTGATACTGACTGGTATACCGTAAAATTTGACGATCTTCCTGAGGTACATCTCTGCTAGCTGAGCCGTCGACTGACCAACTCTGAACGGAAGAAAGTGAGCCACCTTCGTGAGCCTATCTATAATAACCCAAATAACATCTCTACCGGCCGGGTACCTAGGTAAACCAGTCACGAAATCCATAGTTATATGCTTCCACTTCCATTCTGGAAACGGCAATGGCTGAAGAAGTCCAGCCGATCTCTGATGCTCGGCTTTAACTTGTTGGCAAACCAAACACCGAGAGACAAATCGGGCTATCTCCTTCTTCATGCCATTCCATCAAAAGTGCTGGCGGATATCAAGATACATCTTCGTACCGCCCGGATAAATCGAATACTGAGAACTGTAAGCTTCTGCCATGACTTCCTGCCTGATATCTCCACTGGATACACAAAGACGCCCTCCATGTTGAAGTGTATCGTCCTCATGGATACATAACTCTGGTCTTCGTCCTGCTGCACATTCTACTCTGAGCCGCTGAAGCTTAGAATCTGATGACTGAGCTAACCTGATCCTATCAACTATATTGGACTGAACTTGCATACTGGCCATCAATACCACATTGGTAGGAAGGACAACTTCTATACCCATCTTCTGAAGATCTGCTAATAACTCTGGTTGCGCTGTTAGAAAATAAACTCCAGCTCTCCTGCTCAATGCATCTGCGACAACGTTGGCCTTCCCAAGATGATAATGCAGGTTGATGCCATAATCCACAAGTAGCTCTAGCCATCTCCTCTGATGCAAAAACCCAAGGCTAGCTAATTAGGTCAAGTCGAAATAAGGGTCCGAGATACGTACACGCATGCCAAAATATGTATAACGAAATCCGAGGGTAATATTTCCCGTCAAGGAATGGTATTCTTGACTGTTTCGGATCTGTCATCTAGGCCCCCGTCAAGAAAAGTCGCTAGTTTTCTTGATGGTCTCTGCCTTTATGTTTCTTGAACGATTTTAAACTGTCAAGTAAAATATGTCTTAATGGTTTTAAATCGTCAAGTAAATGTATCGAAACAAACGTCAAGGTAAATAAAAAAATTCTTGACTGTGACCTAGATGACGGGTAATAACCGTCAAGAAAGTCCTTTCTTGACGACAAAAAACCCTCAAGAAATTTGTTAATGTTTAAAAACCGTCAAGAAACCATGTATTGATCTTAAAAAAAAATTACAACCGTCAAGAAAAACCTGTTTACAATATATATATATATATATATATATATATATATATATATATATATATCACTACACCAAAATGGGCATTTTGTAACACTATTTTTTTAATGCGTAAGAGCATCATTAGTAAGGCCCATCCCATTTTCTAGATTTTAGATTTTGAATTTAGGAGCTCATTTTGTAGAATAATAAGTCTCATTCCTAGTCCCAATTTCTACAATTTCGGTCCCAACCCATCCATGGGTGCTAAGGGTTGGGCCTCCCAATTTCTAGATTCTAGATTGTAGAAACTCGTTTTGTAGAATAGTAAGTTCCAATTTGGAGCCTAACTTTCTAGATTCTAAACTTTCTATTATTTTTTTCCTACATTAATTTTTGACCACACAATTTTTGGGACCGGAGCTCACTTTATCATTTCCTACTATTCTCATACAAACCCAACCTATTCTACATTTACCTTTTTTTTTTGAAATTTTGGGCTCCAAATTGCATTGGAGAGTCCCAACTACTAATGATGCTCTAACAGTTATTACCGTTACAAGTTGTAACATTAATTATCGTGACAATAATGTAATAACCGTTACTAAAATACTTATTTTATATTTTATATTTTGTTTATTTTTGGTAACAGTAATAACTGTTATTAACAATATTATCTCTTCCATTGCATAATTCTCCCTCTTTAATTTTTTTCCTAAAAAGTGTTATTCCCTCCAAAGCAAGAGTGTTATCAAAATATTTCCCTCCCTCCAAATTTTTTTTACCAAACTATTTTCCTCCAGACTAAATTATTATCATATATTATAAGGGAAATCACATATCAAAGTTTTATTTCCCAGCTCTAGACTAAATTATTAGTCATTGATCGGGACCTCTCCCTACCTCCGGCCCTCTCCCTCGTTCCCTCTCTCGCTCCCTCCGGCCCTCTCTCTCACACTCTCGCTCCCTCCCTCCGGCCCTGGACGGTTGCTCTCACCGCTCTCTCCCTCCTGGGACGTACGTCCGAGTAAAGTGGTAGCCATCCTTCGACGATGCCCCAAAGCACCACAAGGGCACCGACGAAGTGAGTAATTAATCTCTCTTTCTGTCTCTCTCTCTGTCTCTCTCTCTCTCTCTTATTTTTGGGTCTGATGGAAATCTTTGTTACGTCCCCTAATTCATCTACAGGAAGAACTAATCTTTGATTTGAGGACTTCAAAGAGAAAGAAGGGATAAAGAAGAAGATGTGGGTTCCTAATTATTTCGTTAGGGTTTGAAATTTCATCAGGGTTTATGGTTTCTAATTGGGTTTGCAATTTCATTAGGGTTTAGGATTTCGAATTGATATTTCTTTTTTGATTTTTTCTCACAGATTTTCTTACAACATCGATCATCTCTCCAAGAAGGAACTGCAAAAAAATTGACACTTGGCACCAAGGTGATGATCAAATTTTTAATTATTTTATGTGTTTAATATTTTACTTTTTTACATCTATTTCATGGCTATGCTCAGATTGTAGGTTGTCATAGTGATCTCACGGTTGATGCTTTGTTATTTTAGATTTTGCTTATGCTTTGATTTCTTAATAGTTTCCCTTCAGTTTTTGATTATTTGCTTTGATTCTTGTTAGGGCATGATTTTTTGGTTGATTAAATTAGGAACTCACATCTTTTGGATTAAATTAGGAAATACCTTTAAAATGTCTTGTTGTTCAATTGAGACAAATAAGGTAATGTCCTTTTATTTCACGATGATAAAATTGGTACATGTCACACACGATTGCATCAACTTGATTACACATAAAGCTTCCTTTCTGATCATTTGCATTATAGTATATGTACAAAGATGTCTGAAACCTACTTTGTAGAACATCTAATTATAACACAGTTGATAAATGAGTTAAAGCTGGTGAACAAAAGAAGCTTAATGAAAACTCTTTTGCGGTTTCCATTTATCAATAAATCCTTGATTAAGAACTAACACTCCAGCTATAGCTGTATTTATGATGCTATGTTTTGCTTGACACAATGTTGGCCTACTACTGAAGGACTTAATATCAGCCGCATGTCCAGGCCCATTGACCTCTCTGAATGCCATTTCCCTATCCACCGGTGAGTTTGGTTTAGATCCAGAGATGAAGCCACTAAAAAAGTTTCAACATATATATGTTCTGATATAGTTAACTTTGAGCCACCAAGTCCCCATTGACCTACTTGCCTTCTGCATACAAAATCAAAAATCGAGAATTGACGTGTTCCCTAATTTCTCATAAGAAACCCCGTTAGTTCCTTTTAAAGGTCAATTGATAGATGAATAGTTAGAAAATTTAGACCTGTGCTACTCTGGTTGGGCAAGACTATAATAACTTGACCCCCATATGTCTCTGATTTTTTAATCTATTTATGTGCAACTAATTGACTGATTTGAGAACAAGATGAGTCTTTACAAGCTGTATATTCAATTACTTTTGTTATTTTCATGTCACAAGCTCAATTTTCCATTATTTTCTTTGGTTTTGCAAAGATATATAATGATATCATTTCTGACTTTTTTTTTATTGTTAGGTTTCTAATTGGGTTGAGAATATAATTTTTCGTCACCATGTCACAATCAAATCCGAAAGGGTGGATAAAAAATCCTCGTAGAAATAACTATGAGTACATACAGGGAATTAAATTTTTTTATGGACTTTGCAATGAAGCACTCCCCTCCTGGACTTACAACATGTAGTTGTCCCTGTTGGAAATGTGAAAATAAAAAAGAGCTTCTTTTGGAATAGTTGAAAGTCATTTGATCCGGTTCGGTATGCATCCGACATATGATGAATGGTTTCATCATGGGGAGAAGCCGGGCATGAATATGACAGAAGATCCTAAACACCAATTTATACAAGAAGATCAAATCCATGATCAATTTCTAGACGAAGATATTGATGACAATGAGGGTGCATTAAGGAACCTGGTTGATGATGCTTATGGTGTACATGAGACTCCAGGTGGTGGAGATAGTGGCGATGTGAATAATGCTCAGACAGATGCAATGCCTAATAATTCTTTTGCTCATATTCTTAACCATGGTAATAAGTACAACGAATATAAGAGAATTACAAATGAAAAATTATACCCCGGTTGTGAAGATGGACACACAACTCTATCTGTAATTGTAGAGTTGCATAACTTAAAAAAGGAGTTTAACTGGTCAGGAAATAGTGTAACAGAATTGTTGAAGCGTCTGACTCAATGGCTTCCAAAGGGGAACACACTTCCTAACAAATATCCTACTATGAAGCAAATGCTGAGAGATTTAGGAATGAAGGCAAAGTGAATCCATGCCTGCGAGAATGATTGTATGTTGTATTGGAAGGAGTATGCAGATGCGATTGAATGCCCTCAATGTCAAACATCTCGATTTAAAGTTAAGGAGACAAAGAAGCCTTGGAGGGTTAACAGAGAATCAAAAGAGCCAAGAAAAGTTTTGAGACACTTTCCTCTAGTTCCAAGGTTAAAGAGATTGTACACGATACCTTGGATAGCTAAAAAAATGCAATGGCACAAGGAAGCGGAGCCTTCATGGGAGTTAATGCAACATCCTTGTGATTCAGCTGAATAGAGAACACTTAAATGCAAGTGGTCAGAGTTTGCTAATGAGGGGCGCAATATTTGGCTTGGTATAGCGACCGATGGATTTAATCCACGTGCCGTGCTATCTAGTAGTTACAGTTGTTGGCCAGTTTATGTTGTTCCATATAATCTGCCACCTTCATTATGCATGAAACCTGAGTTCCAGATAATGTGCTTATTAATTCCTGGGCCAAAAGAACCAAGTCAAGATATTGATGTATTCTTGCAGCCTCTTATAGATGAGTTGAAGCAACTTTGGGCAGGTGTGCTGGCATTTGACATGGACAAAGGACAAAATTTCACTTTGAGAGCAATATTGTTGTGGGGGATCCATGTTTTTTCGGCATTGGGTAGTTTATCTGGTTGTACAACACATGGTTACAAAGCATGTCCTATTTGCGGCACCAAGACAGAGTCTGAGCGGATTATTAGAAAGAATATGTACACAAAGTACAGAAGGTTTTTGAAGGATGGTCATCCATTTAGATCAATCAAACGTGGATGGTATAAGTCTTTAGTGCACAAGGAACCTCCGACACGATTGACTGGACGTGCACTTTTGGAAAAGCTTGACCGCATCAACTATATACCAGGTAAATTGGTAAAAGTTTCTGGCAAGAAGCGAATGGCAGTTGAGGGCGATGGTAGTGATGATGATGATTGTCATGATGGTAATGAAGAAAGGTCAGCATGGTACAAAAAGTCTATTCTTTTTAGTCTGGAATATTGGCAATCACATAAAGTACGACATGCTATTTACTTAATGCATATTGAGAAGAATGTTGTCGAAAATTTAATAAATCTTATTTTAGATAAAAAGGGGCAACGAGATTCGGGTTATGCCTTGGATAATGCTAAAAAAAACAATTTTGACAAGTGTTAAAACTTCACAGCAGCCTCAAAATCCAGTTATAAATCCATGTAGTATGCCAAGGACAGAAGGTGCCTCTACTAATGTGCATATCACTCAAGAAAACTTGAGGCCTATTTTTGATAACCATACAAGCCATGATGTCCCAATTAACAATAATGAACCATCTCTTGGAGGGAAAAATATGTGGTTTTACTTGGACAGGCATGAGAGGATGTAGCTAAGGGTTATATAGGATATCAAAGGACTTGCCATGGGAGAGACGTGCAAGATGACGAAAAGGTTGTTTGGGTGACAGAAGTATTAAAACCAGAAGCTCCAATTTATGATGGCCCACAAAATGGACACTCTCACCTTTGTGAACTAGCTGACGGGGGTTTCGCAATTTGGGCCACCAACCGGATTCGTTATTTACAAAGTATTATGATTATCTTTATCTCATAACTGTAGTTGGAACTTATTGACTTTTGTGTTGTTGAACCTATTTAATTTTGCAGTTACTTTTCTATAGTTGAACTTTCTAGAAATGCTTTATTTCCAAGTATACACTACTCCTTTGAGTTTTTCTTTATTTAGCCTCTTTCTAAGATTTTAAGATGTGACTGCTCATTTATCTAAATACATTAGTATGGTTTAATTTATTATAGCGTCGAAAGTTGTACACGATCTCTTAACGCCAGGGAAGAGGGTGCTTCTTCACTTGGTGTAAGTGTTTTCTTAATATCTGGCTCGATTGTAGGTTTTACACCATTTTGTCTTGGAAACTAAATCTTTGAAGTAAGTTTTGCAACTTTTATGTTTTATGTTTAGATATATATTTTATCTTTTAATGATATTTTTTCTAACTTTGAAGTTTCTGTTACAGTAAGTTTGGAAAATGATGGAAGTTCAATTGTAATTAAATAGGTATATATCTTGTCTATTAGCAAGTTTCTTGTCAATTATAAAAAAACATGAATAAATATGTAAATATTACTTAGCATGAATAAATGTCTATTAGCAGGTATTACTAACTTAGTGAGTTTGGGAAATGATGGAACTTGTGTCTGTTCGGACCGAACGGTAGACTGTCCGTGTCCGTCCGGCCCGTTTACACCAAATGATGAGGCTGGTTTGGTATATATTCTCTACTTTACCTGTTGTAAATTAGTTCTCGATTGGTTTGATGTCTCGTAGTTCCTAACATGTATTCACAAAGAAGCATTTTCCCCCTTTTGTAGGAACCTGAAGACCTGCTATGGTTGGTAAACATCATATTTTTTTTCCCTTTTGTAGGAACTTGAAGACCTGCTATGGTTGGTAAACATCATATTTTTTTTCCCTTTTGTAGGAACTCATTTTTTTTTCTTATTTTCCCCTTTTGTAGGAACTCATTTTTTTCTTGGTGGTAGCTACTGATTGGCTTAAATCCGATAAGCGGGAAGATGATCTTGGTGGTAGACATGGCGGTATCGTTCAGGTATATACTTACGGTGAAATTTGAGTACTGTTGTCTACTATAGTCATGAAGCCTTTCCCAATTTTTGGAAGCCTTTCCCAATTTTTGGAAGTTGTCTTTGTGAATTATTAACTTTGACAAATTGTCAATCATTTGTCCTAAGAGCAATATCCGATTACAAAAGCCACTACAAGTCCTTGTGCACTCCTATGTCATCCCCAGTCCTACCCATCTCGTTTTAGTCCCCACTCCTATGTCATCCCCAGTGCGTTTAATGTAACAACTAAGCAGCTATGGATTGCGTACTTGACATTTTTTTTGTTTAGTTCACATTTTTTGTTTAAACATCCGATCTCCTGTTTGAACTTTTGACAGGCTCAATGATAATTTCCTTTATTTGAAATATCTGAAGGTTATGAGTAGGGCGAACAAAATATAGTGTATATGGTTCAGTCCTATTTTCTCATACATCCATTTACTCTTATGCTTTCATTCATTATCCTACATCTGTTTGGTCTATCATTTAGATTCCTATTCTAAGACCATAATTTTGCTCTTTCTGCAAGATATGTTCTGCTCATGTTTCCCTTGACCATTTACTATCCCTTATTTTCCATTTTGTGATTATTTAAGTTGAAACAGTTTACATATTGATATATTCTCGTTTATTGATTTTCTTGCAGGATTTCATGAGTGGCAAAGTTGCTTTTCGTAATATTATGAGTATCATCTTAATGGGAGTAAACACACTCATGAATGATCGGACAAGTCAAATATATGGACCGCTTTTAGAGAAAGCTGTCTACCTTTCTTTGGAAATTGTAACTTTAGCTTTAGAGAAGGATTTGTTTCTTGCTGATTTCTTGCAGCCATTGTACCAGGTTTCTTTTTCTATACACTGTTACACAGTTTCCCTATTTCTTGCTTAAAGATGTTTTACAGGTGTTCTCCTTATTTGAGCTCTGCAGCCGTTGGACATTATATTATCTCAAGATCATAAACAAATTGTTGCTTTGTTGGAGTATGTACGGTACAGTTTTCTACCTGAAATCCAGCTGTGCTCGATAAAAGTTCTGAGTATTCTGAGGTATTTATATTATCTAGTGTCCTGATCGCGCTGCGTCAAATTTTTTTTTAACTTTTTCTTTTCTGATGTCATGTTAGTTCCTAAACTCCAAGCGAATCTTGTTTATGCCAAGCTTACAAATATTGACACTGATAATATAACTGTTAACAGTTCTAGGATGGTTGGACTGGTACAGTTATTATTGAAATTAAATGCAGCAAAAGGTTTGGTTGAGGATTTTGCCAATTGTCTGGAGTCTCGGTTTGATGAATTTCAGGTTATAGAGAACACGAAAGGTGATACCGGTGTTCTAATATTGCAGGTTTGTTTAGGTTACATTATTCTTTTTCTTCTCTCCCTGCAACTTCATATTGTATTTTTGTCTGAAGACCTTAATTTTTCTTTTGTCTAGCTTCTTCTTGATAATCTTAGTCGGCCAGCACCAAATATCACTCATTTACTTCTCAAATATGATGTGGATTGTTCCGTGGAACGTACAATCCTGTAGCCAAAAGTCCATTATAGGTTTGGAAACATTCTTCTTATGTTAAATTGTGTGATTATTGAAATACTAAGTTTGAACGTCCTGTGCAGTTGCCTGAAGGTTATTCTTGATAAGCTGGAAAGGCTTTTGAAGCCAGAGATAAATTCTTTATTATATGAGTTTGCTTTTCAGGTTAGTTAACTCTTTGTATAAACTAATAAACTTTTGCATATGGATACTAAATATTTTCCCCCTCTTGTAGCTTTTATATGAGCTGTGCTTGGATCCATTGACTTTTGGGCCTACAATGGATTTGCTGAGCACGAAAAAATATCATTTTTTTGTTCAGGTTCATCTTCTTGTGCTGAACAAGATGCCCTTGATGATTTGTCATATAGAATTTTCTTCTTTCACATTTTGGTTACTTTTTATGGCTTATTATTGCAGCACTTAGAAGGATTTTGCTTTGTTCCACTTCCTAAAAGGAGTAACAATCAGGCTTTTCATATTAGTACACTCCATCAGGTATACAACTTGTTCTAAGCCTCGAGCCTTTCTTTATTCTGTAATTCTTCTTTCACAAAGTGATCGAGTACATTTTTGAGTCCTCTGGTTCCTTGTTGAAATATGAAATGGGTCTTATAGCTGGGACTCCTCACAAATCTGATACATACCTCAACTCCTCTGATACCAAAGCCCACATAACCCCTAATACCCATTGACCTATCTGTTACTTCACTAAACAGATCCTACTTGAACTAACACAAGCCACTAATCTAAATATACTAACCTAACTGACCCAATTTGTAACCCCTAGGATACTCTAACATCAGCAAGACACTAACTCAATTTCCCAAACTCTGAACTCTCAAGTAATATCTAAGACGCTATACTAACATTCTAATTCTCTTTACAATCCATGTCTAGCCCGACCCCAAGTGACACATGAACCTAAAGCCAACTGATACACAGTCAGTTCCCAACCTCTGATACTCAAAACCCAAGTACTGATACTAACCACAGACCCAAGCCTAGAGCCAAAAACTCTAATTCATAGTGTTCTGCTGTTGTTCACAAAGCCAATAGCCAATAAGGACATTAGGTTGTGGACTAGGTTCCTTGTCAAGTTGAGAAGCAAAGGCTATTGATTGAAAGTCTGGTCTTCCTTCGTCAAGATGATGACAGGAGCTATACTAGTTATATTGATACTCTAAGCTATATTGATACTCTTGATACTTACTCTGATACTCTGAAAGGGTTATAGCAACTTCAATGTTGAACTTTTAGTATTCGACTTGAGACAAGGGCGTAGAGGCCCGGTTCAAGAAAATCAGGATACATATTAGCAAGTTTGAATGTGTGAAGTTATAACCATAAAGGCAGAGCGGTGGTATCGGGAGGGTAATGTATCACCAATAAGGTGGCAGAGCTGTGGTATCAGGATACATAACAAGCTTTCCTTGTCTGTGTAAAATCAAGTTTACCAATGTATTTCCATGTATTATAGCGATCATACTGACAAAACCGATATTGTTTCTTATATTAGGATCAGGAGGAAACTCCTCTGCTTGCAAGCAATGTCGCCTCTGCTTGCTCTACAGTCTCCACCTCCGAAGATCGCAATCATGGTAGAATCTCCTCGTTTGGTGGTCTGGTGCCTCCTAGACCCACTCATCCATGGACAGGCAGAACAGCATTGCGTGCTTTATCATCATGCAATGGCAAGGCTTAGAACATTGATGAATCTAAACTATTTGTTTGCTTCCTTCCCCGGTCAGTGGATAATAATAGGTTACGTGGGCTATTTATACCTTTCGGACCCCTTTGTGAAGCAGTTGTGGTCATGGACAAGATCATAGGTTCAATCACAGGTTCTATATGAAAGCAACACACCTGTCTGCGATAATATTGGGGAGAGAGAATCTAGCTTTGTAGCTCAACATTGCCTTCATATAGCCGAAGTTCAACCTATAATTTGATGTATTGAACATCGTGTTGGTGATTTCTAATTTTTTTCAATATTGATTTATTGTTTGTACAAATAATGTTGGATAAATATATCCTTCTGTATAGAGAGAATTTGTGTAACACTGGATTTTTTATTGCGTTTGCTCAAGTAATAAAATGAGTTTGAGTGTATTTTTTTCTTTTTGTATATATATCGAGAAGTTATGGTTTGCATGTATCAACATTCTCTATATATTTTTTTATAAAAATATTATAATTTGTAACAGTTATTTCTATGACATCATTTGAAAATAAGTGTTACAAATTAGTAAAATCAACAATTTGTAACGGTTAAATCCGTCATAAAGTTTTTAGCTACCACGGTTTAACCGTTACAAAAATTTGTATCGTAACGGTAATTAGTGTTACAAAGTTTTATGTCGTCGCGATTTAAAATGTTACAAAATTAGAATTTGTAACGATTATTATTGTGACAAAAACTTAATTTAATCACGGTTATTACTGTGACATAAATCGTTACAAAAATTTGTTTTTGTCACGGTTATTACTATGACAAAAAAATGTTACAAAAATTTGTAACACCTGATTAGTCACGGTAATTACTGTGACAAAAAATATTGGTCATGGTAATAACTGTTGGTAATCGTCTGTTTTGGTGTAGTATATATATATATTATATATATTTATATATATTATATATTATATATATATATATATATATATATATATATATATATTTATATATATTATATATATTTATATATATATATATATATATATATATATATATATATATATATATATATATGTAAATAATCATCAAAACACATGTTTTATATTAACCAAAAAAGTTTGTACACCACAAATATCCACAAGCATCCAGAAATTGACATCCACAAACATCCAAGGACATATCAAAGTAACCAAATATATGGTTCTCACAATAAATATTTTATAGTCAAAACATTATTGAGATAATCAAATTGCTTCGCTAACCAACCTAATTCTTCTGAACTATAGCTACGAAGAAAGCTTGGTATGCTTCTCTTGTGACAAAATAAACTTGAGGCCATCTACTATACAACAATCATCTGCAAACAATATATGTGATATCATTGTAAGATCATAAATAAAATTGTTTTTGAAATTTGAAACATAAATCCAAGAAAAACTTCTGATCAGCATAGACAATAAATCATAGTGTCATAGTGGATATATAGATGCATATGTTTGTATGTGTGAAGGAGAGTGCATATGGAGTTATCTACATATAAGTGTGTTACTATGTGCAGTTGCAATTAAATATGCAAAACAGTAGTTGCATGCTGCAAAATGTGGATTAAATATGCACAAGATAGGGATGTTACAAGTATATGATGTTAGCAGTTAATTAGATACTATAGTTAGCAGATACTGCAGATAGCAGCTAACGGTTAATTAGAAGTTAGCAGGTAGCAGTTAACGGTCAAAAATTACCTCAATTGATTTCTTAGGTAAGGAATTGAGACACATGATCCATCTTTTCTTTACGCACTTCATTAATTTCATCAATATTGTATTCACCCTTTTCATTGTACTATTTGTAAATAGGAAAAAAAATATGAAACATAAGTCATGATATTAGATTCTAAATATACATGTTGATTAAGATTAACATTACCTTTAGATTAATTAAGCTTGGATCCAATGTGATCTCCTTCATGTGTCTCATCACATAGTATCTACATTCAACAGAGCCTGTTTGTACTGTGCCTAGGCATAGAAAAAAAGAAGCAAAGTCCTTAAACACTTGTTTCTTTTTAATTTATATTAACAAGAGAGGAATATATTGTACATGAATTGATATCCAGTTCAATTTAAACTTTTTGACTTGATTTTCCAATTGAGCATGAAACATCCTCAGCCCACTATGCAAATTAAAGTGGACAATATTATTTGAAAGCATCTAATATCAGATTGGTGTCTGTGTATCAGTTTTGTGTAAGCTAGGATTTCAACCCTAAAAAAAACTGCTACCTGCAAATATCTGTATTACTACAGGAAGTAACTGCATTATTGTAGGTAATTACTACAGTTTGCAACTGCAGGCAGTAAGTGAAGCCTGTAGCAGTCAGTGCTAGCAGCAGAGCAGGAAATCTGCAAGTATAAACAGCACAAGTGCAGTAGTCTGGATTGCAAAGAGGTTGTGTGTGTGTGGACTAGAAGTGTGAGTGCAGATGCATCTAGGGTATTCTCTAGGTAGTGAACTAGTATGTGGATATCAATAGAGATATATGTATCATAGTATCATATACATTGACTATAGTTGTGCCACCCATAAGATGTAGGACATAGACATGCATACCTTGTTACAATGTATTTGAGATCATCATGGATGCATTTCCCAAAAGAATCCAGATAATATGCTATCATGAGTAAAACATCAATAATAATTAAAACCCAATGAAAGCTGTAATACCATATAACACCAAGAAATATACAATTTATATATTGAGTTAGAGAGAACTTGTAAAAGAAAATAAGTAAGGAATGTATTACCTAGGGTTGTATGGCAAGAAGAAGATTCAAATTTGTTTGTGAGAGATCAAATTGTTATATAAATGTGTCGAGCTCGTGCATCCTGAGTTGCAAGAAAGTCTTTTGAACCTGATGCGGAGACTAGTCTGGGATTAATGAAGGAAACATTGTCCATTGGGTTTAAGGACTTCAAACCATGGTACAAAAACTTACAGTTTTCACATTAGTTAAATCAACTTATTAATTTAATAACAAACAATTTTAATCGAGAAGTATTCTCGTACCTGATGTATATTTGGATGCAATTGACTGTGAGAGGACACATTTTAAAGAAACTGTCGAAATCCTCTTGGACAAGATATGTCACTATTGGGCTTCCAAACAAGTCATCTTCTAATGGTACCGGAATGGATGTATTTTCATCTAACAACCATTGTACCAGTTTGGCAAAGTAATCCATTCTATTTGGATTCTTGAGTGACCTTGTAATTCTTAGGGAAGCTCTTGTAGGTGATTTAACTTTTGCTTTACTTGGGGTCTTTAATTGGTTGCTTTTCTTTGAGAGCTTCCTTGAACACATTGCATTCCTAAAATACACAATCTCATAGTGAAAAAGCGTTAGACAGAAATAAGCATGTATTCATTCAACGAGAACTTTTTAATAAATATCTATCATGTACCTTTTTTCATTCTTGTCATAATCCGATTTTGTTGCGGTAAGAAACATCTCTTGCTGAGTTTCTATAGGGGAGTTTGCACTTTGAAGCTTTTCAAAAAAGTTGGAATTGGTGTTAAATAAGTTAAAACGATAGAATGAAGAGAAAAGACACTTAAAATGGAATGCATATTGAAGTTGTAAGATGATCCAGATTGACTCATTATTTAAATTGAGCAAAAATGACATCGAGTGTGTGGCCAATACAAATATCAAGTGTGTATCAATACATCACATGCGAGTTGCACACATCATTATTCAAAAGACACATACTATTTCCTTTATTTCTATATATATAATCTACACTATCGTAGCCTAATTTTTTCTAAAATTATTCCAATACAAATATCATACAACTAAAGCTAGAAAAGAGGATTAAATTAAACCTAGTTCATAACCCTTTGCCTCCGCGATCCATCGCAAGCAAAACTCGGAGCATTCATGGTAGGGATTGGAAGAATGATGCAGATACAACCTTTTTCGGAAAGTTGGAAGTGGTATCAGATATCGACGTACCACAGAGACCTTGTGAAAGTATGTTACTTATCATCTTATTTTTTCTTCTCAATCTCTTCAAGCAATTTTTTTCTCCTTCTCCTCCCAACCACTCGGAGCTTTAGTAGTGTGGAAATAAGATCTCGGGTGACATATTTTCCCATGGCCGTAATACGACCACTGTGCTCGGGCCTCTCTATTGCATAACACAAAGCATCAGAATTTTTAGGAATGGACAACACTCCAGAACAGATTTTTCTTCTTTACTTCATCCTATAAAAATAAGGAATTTAGCTTAGCATCTTGATGTTAAGTGCAAAAAGAATGTTATGAAAATGAACATCGAGCATTAGACTTGCTTACAATCTTATCCACCATTGCCTGTGTCGTTGGATCATATACCACTGATGGAGATGCATCTTTTTCATCATGTTCATTACCATCCTCTACAATTTTTTGTAGAACTTATTGCAACCCTTTTTTGTTTCTTTTGAGATAGCTTCCAAAAAAACAGCGGTATACTTTCTCCTCAGAATATGTACCATTATTCTTCTGTTTTTATGAAAAAAAATATTATCTGAAATAATAACCATAAATTATATTATGAAATATACAAAATCATTATTACTTACAATTTATTCTCTTAAACCTGCATAGCCTTTTCGGCTTAGCCTATGGTTGTATACATGTTTGCTTCTCCTACTTTATTGTTCTTTATCACGGGTCTGAAATCATAATATAATTTATTTTGATGATAAGTAAGAACTTATAAAGTTGTAAAGTTAACCGTATTAAGAGACCGATACCTGAAAGTTCTCGGAAAGTCGAGATGTCACAAACTTGGACCATTGGTTTGGATTGATGAAGATATACTTTTCTGGTGGATTTTTCAAAGTTGCAAGGTTGTCCATATTGCTTTGAATATGATCTATTAAGGTATGCCTAAATGACTTTGTAGCAACACCCATCGTTTGCATTAAATTTCTTTTAACTCGTGGATCCAAAATAAAGCTTTACTGCATATTATGTAAGATTATTCCAATTAATTACAACTAATAAATCAGCAAACTCAAAATAATTATTTTCTTCATATTTAAGTTACCTCCACTGATGCCCATGCATTCTCTTTAATATTGTGAGGAACTTTACGCCAATCATCATAAGTGATGGGTATCATACTTCATGCAATAACCCCAAACAAACTGACACATTCTGCCCCGGCCTCTCCAATAGGCTATTCTGCTTCGTTGAATGTGACAATTTTCTTGATTCCATCACTTTTTCGTTCAATAGTTCGTTCCATCTTTGTAACCCCTCTTGTTGCTTTTTGGTTTGGATATCTCCCACTTGTGGAGGGTTCAGCTCTTGAACTTGTGACAGAAATGATCACATAATTAAGTTGTTGTATACATAGAAAAATAAATGAAACTTGAGTCTAATAAAAATTTAAATCACTTAACAAATAAGCATTAGAATTCAAGTATCAGTAAAAAGAGACTATGAAATAAGAGTTAAAATATAATTCAGTTGTTTCCTTGTTTGCTGACCTTGTCTCATGCCTAAGTAAACAATCTTCTCTAATCACAGAATTCAAGTATCAGTAAAAAAAAGGCTATGAATTTTAAGAGTAAAAACATACTTCATTAATGTCAAATATAATCTTAAACTTGTAACCAAATTTACTTATCAGCCTAATCCCCTTCACAACCTACTCTTTTATAACACATATTATCATCATCCCCGACATCAAATAACCCAGCATCCAATGATGCAGTAGTAAAGGGATGATGTTCCACCAAATTATCCAGGTTTTTATCAGCTTCTTCGTGTATATACTCTTTTGGACCAATGAACAAAATAACAGACCATTGAGGATCAAGTTGGTCTTTTACGTAAAATACTTACTTGACCTGCGAAGCTAAAATAAAAGAATCTAACTTGTACCCAACTCGAGTAAGGTCCACCAATGTGAAACCAAGTTCATCAACCTTAACCCCCTTACTCTCGACCCAATCGCATTTAAATATTGGAATGTTGAACTTATGATAATCAAGCTCCCATATTTTTGTGATAACTCTGTAGAAACACATGTCCCCTACTATAGAATTCTTCGTGCGGAAATGGCAACCATTAATAACATAGCCAAAGCATTTAAGCACATGGTGGCTAGGCCCTTGTGCTATCGACTTGACAATTTGTGAGATGTCTTCTTTTACTTTAAATGCACCGTCAACCTGTACAAATTCAGATATTATTTATATTATTTACCTTCTAAATAAGTAGAGTATAAATATAATAATATTGCTTCAACTACTACCTTCTCCTGTAACCAATAGATAAATGTCTGGTTGTGTTTGTCTTGCAACCACTTTTTATTTTTTAGATTTAAGGGGATATTGTAACTGTAACTACTCCATATGCTCACTGTCAAGTCATTATAACAACTTATCATGCAATATTTTTACAAATTGCATGCAATAAAATATTAAATAGAAAATTTATGATAAATATGTTTACTCAATATAAGGTTCAATTTCATTCATGTTCTCGAAAATATATAAATGGGCTTGTTGCCATTCTTCACAATCAACTACCACGAGACGACCTACAAGCACAGGTTTGCCATCTTGAATGTTGCCCTTCCTTGCAAGTGGATGTCCTATTGTCTCAATGTATGATAGATACTTACTTCAAAAGTATGTTGCTTCTTCTGAAATGTAACATTCTGTAATGCATCCTTTTGGACGGTTATGATTGCGCACATAACCCTTCAAGGGTTTTATGAACCTTTCAAATGGGTATATCCATGTCAGGAAAATGGGTCCACATACTCTATCTTGTGCAACAAGATGGAGAGTTAAATGAACCATAATGTCAAAGAAAGCCGGTGGAAAGTACTTTTCCAACATGTATAATGTGACCGCAAGATCATTTTGAATATCGTTTAGCTTATTCACATCCACCACTTTTTTATGGATTGTATTGAAGAAGCAAAACCTAGTAGTATAAACTCTAACCGGCTTAGATAGAATTGAACAGATTGCCATGGGTAGTAGTTGTTGCATTAGTGCATGACAATCATGATATTGAGAACATAGAACTTCAAATCTTGCTTTGAGACAAGATTCTGATATTAGAAGAGTAACCTTCAGGAAATTTTATGTCTAACAATGTTTGACAAAATATCTTCTTCTCATCCTTTGTTAGTGTATAACAAGCTCGCAGCAAATAAGTATATTTTTTTTCAAAAATAGGTTTTAATTCTGTCCCTAGCCCCTCGTCCACAAGATCAAGATGGGCATTGGCCCCATCCTTTGTCTTACGGGGATTGTTAAGCAATGTACCATATATGCTCTTACAAATATTTTTTTTGATGTGCATAAAATTGAGTGTGTGGCAGACATGAAAGTGTTTCCAATAGTCAAGTGTAAACACTACAAGAAAAATGATATTTGTTGACAGTTTTTTATTGACGGTCAATAATCCCCGTCAACTATTCTGTTTTACTTGACAGATATGGCCTTGTGTCAACTAAATTCCTATTTTGTGTTAACTATACAATATTGAACCACTTTAGTTGATGGGTTTGGGAAAACCGTCACGTAATCCACCATGTTTAGTTGGAGGCTAGTTTAAAGCCGTCAACTAAAGTGGGGTTGAATTCCTGCGCAGAGGCCATTATCGTAATTTTTTTAAATTTTTTGGCTTAGTGACGGTTTTCATGTTTAATCCCTGCTGCTCAAAGGCCCGATCTCTTTATAAAACATTAGAAGTCCCTCTCCCAAAACTCTCAAAAAACCCTCTTCTCCTCCGTTCCTCTCAGAAAACCCTATTTCCTCTTAGAAATCCCTTTCCCTCCACTCCCTAAAACTCTCTTCTCGGCATCCAAGGTCTCCTCGGCGCCCTACGTCCCCTCTCGAAAACCCTATTCTCAGCGACAACTTCACCATGCGACAACTTCACTATGCGGCAACTTCGATCTTCACCATACGGTAGGTTGTAATTCTCTTCTATATTTTCTCTCTGCAATTCAATTTTATGGTAGTGCTAGTTGAAGTTAGGGTTTTTTATGGATTTTTTTGAGAGTAGAGTTTTTTGATAGTATATTTTTTTATGGATTTTATTGGGAGCAGGGTTTTCTGGCTACTGTGTCGCTTCCTAATTGTGAATCAGTAGGGTTTTTTAGGTCAAATTTTTCATGATGTGGGTTTTGTGTCTGGATACTGTATCGTATCCTAATCACAGGATTGTGTCGTATCCTAGGATTTGTGAATCAGTAGAGTTTTTGGGTCAATTTTGCCATATAATATAAGTTTTCGTTTATTCACAAAAATGTGTCGTATCCTAGGGTTTTTGTTTTTTTACCGAACTGTGTCGTGTCCTAAGATTTTTGAATTAGTAGGACTTTTTATGGGGCAACTGTGTCATGTCGTAGGATTTTTATTTGTTAACACAGAATTCAAACTGATCTGCTGTAGTACACTAGACTAATATACTAATGATTTGCTACCTCATTCTTATTGCAGGGAAGGAAGGAGCACCCAGCATGAGATTGGGATTACGATCATCTACAGCTGCTGCCCAGGTAGATTTATAACCTGGTTATATAATATGCTTTGATTGAGGTCCAGATTACAACCATGTCTAAATCATGGATGTCGAAGGATAGAATGTGCCGTGATTATAAGGAAGGAGTAAAAGAGTTTCTCAAGTTTGCAAAGCTCCATTTAGATAATCCTATTTCTATTTGTTGTCCATGCGAAAAATATAGAAATTTGATATTCCAAAAGCTAAGGAACGTAAGAAAACACTTGTTTAGTAGGGGTATCGATCGAAGTTATACAGTATGGATTTGGCATGGTGAGGAACACCTTAGCAGAGGATCGACAAGCATTGCAGCAAGTGATGAACAAATACCTAACTATAATGGGTTTGGCTCCTTTGAAGATGGTGCAGATGTTGTAGAAATGGTTAATGCGGCATATGAACATGTTTTCGGTGACCCAAAGGCATTTAAATCTTTACTTGAAGATGTCAAAAAGCCTCTTTATCCTGGTTGTTCTAAGTATTCAAATCTATCGGGCTTGATGAGATTGTATAACATTAAAGATATGGGTGGTCTGACAGTAGCTTTTCTGAGTTGTTGAAAATACTTTATGATATGTTACCAGCAAAAAATGAAATACCTTCATCAATGTACGAGGCAAAAAAGACAATGATTGCTCTGGGTTTGGAATATGAGAAGATTCATGCATGCCCCAATGATTGCATACTTTATAGAAAAGAGTATAGCGATTTATCTGAATGTCCCACTTGTGGAACGTCAAGATAGAAGAAGGCAAATGATGGTTCTCATCAAATTCTGATTAAAAAATACCTTCCAAAGTTCTATGGTATTTTTCTCTCATTCCCCGGTTTAAAAGGATGTTTCAATCCACACATATAGCAAGGGACTTAACTTGGCATGCTTCTAAAAGAGTAGTTGACGGCAAACTTCGTCACCCTGCAGACGCCTCATCATGGCAGCTTGTTGACCATAAGTGGCCAAATTTTAGGAAAGAACCTAGAAACATTCGACTGGCGCTTTCATTTGATGGCATAAATCCACGTAGGTCCCTTAGTAGTAGGTACAGTTGTTGGCCAGTTATATTGGTGACCTATAATCTACCGCCGTGGTTGTGCATGAAAAGGAAATTCATGATGTTGTCGCTATTGATATCAGGTTCGCACCAACCGGGCAACAATATTGATGTTTATTTAGCATCATTAGTTGAAGACTTGAAACTTTTATGGGAAGAAGGTGTTAAAGCTTATGATGCACAAAAGAAAGAGTTATTTACTTTAAAGGTTGTAAATAACTTTTATGGTTGCACTACTAAGGGGTATTATGCTTGCCCCATATGCGGGAAAGATACTTATGCGCCTAGACTCAAACATAGTGGTAAAAATGTGTATACTGGTACAAGGAGGTTTTTCCCACGCCACCATCCGTATCGTAGTCAAAAGAAAAAAATTCAATGGCCAGCAGGAATTTTGTGGTCCTCCAACACTTTTGAGCGAAAAAGAGAGATTAGAAAAGGCTAGCCAAATTTCGAACTCCTGGGATAAGAACATGAGAAGTGCAAAGCATCAAAGTCTACTGAAAGAAGATGCTTGAAGAAGAAGTCAATCTTCTTCACACTTGACTATTAGGAACACTTGCATGTTCGCCACACACTCGATGTTATGTACATTGAGAAAAATGTTTGTGAGAACATATATGGTACATTGCTTAACATTCCCAGAAAGACAAAGGATGGAGTCAATGCTCGTCTTGATCTTGTGGAGGAGGGGATAAGGACCGAACTACAACCTGATTTTGGAAAAAAATTTACTTATTTGCCGCGAGCTTGTTATACATTATCAAAGGATGAGAAGAAGATATTTTGTCAAACATTGTTCGACGTAAAGGTTCCTGAAGGTCTAATATCAGAAATATTGTCCCAATGTAATATTTGAAGCTTTATGGTCTCAAATCTCATGATTGTCATGCACTAATGCAACAACTACTACCTGTGGCAATCCGTTCAGTTCTGCCTAAGCCTGTTAGAGTTGATATTACTCAGTTTTGCTTCTTCTTCACTATAATATGTAAGAAAGTGGTGGATGTGAATAAGCTAAATGATATTAAAAATAATCTTATGGTCACATTATGCATGCTGGAGAACTACTTTTCACCGTCTTTCTTTGACATTATGGTCCATTTACCTCTACATCTTGTTGAACAAGTCAAGATTTGTGGACCCGTTTTCTTAACGTGGATGTATCCTTTTGAAAGGTGCATGAAACCTTTGAAGGGTTATGTGCACAATCATAACCGTCCCGAAGGATGCATTACAGAATGTTACATTGTAGAAGAAGCAATAGAATTTTGTAGCGACTATCTATCATATTTTGAGGCAGTAGGAAATCCCCTTACAAGAAAGGGCAACATTGAAGATGAAAAACCTTTTCCTGGAGGTCGTCTCGTAGCAATTGATCGCGAAGAATGGCAACAAGCCCATTTATATGTTTTGGAGAACACGGATGAAATTGAACCTTATATTGAGTAAGCTTCTTTGTCATAAATTTTTTTATTTTCTAATTCATTGTATTAAAATTGTTACATTATATAATAAGTTCTCATAATGACTTGACAGTGAGCATATAGAGTGGTTACACTTAGAATATTCCCAAAAGCCTAAAAATAGAAAGTGGTTGCAGGACAAACACAATCAGACATTTATCTATTGGTTGTAATAGAAGGTAGTTGTTAAAACAAAATCAATATACTTTTACCCTTTCTTATTCAGAAGTTAAAGAATATTAATAATATTAAATTTGTACAAGTTGACGGTGCATTAGATGTGAAAGACGACATCTCACAAACTGTCAAGTGGCTAGCACAAGGGCCTAGCCACCATGTACTTAAAAGTTCTGGATATGTTATTAATGGTTGTCGCTACCACACGATGGATTGTGACAATGCTTGAGTTAGCCAAAATAGTAGAGTTAGTCTTGTAGCTACAACAATACAGATTGCAAGTTCGAAGATAAGAATCCTATAGTAGGGGACATGTGTTTCTATGGAGTTATCAAAGAAATATGGGAGCTCGATTATCATACCTTTAACATTCTAGTATTTAAGTATGATTGGGTCGAGAGTAAGGGTGTTAAGGTCGATGAATTTGGTTTCACATTGGTGAACCATAATCGAGTTGGGTACAAATCAGATTATTTTATTCTAGCTTTGCAGGCCAAGCAATTATTTTATGTAAAAGACCAACTAGATCCTCAATGGTCTTTGTTTTGTCTACTAGTCCAAAAGATTATCTACACACAAAAAATTCTGAAGAAGTGGATAATTTGATGGAACATCATTCCTTTACTAATGCATCGTTGAATGATGGATTGTTAGATGTTGGGGATGATGATAATATGTTTTATAAAAGAGTGGGTTGTGGAGGAGTTTGGGTTGATTAGTAAATTTGTATCTGCGATTCTGGAACAAATTTATGTTTTCTAATGAAGCTACTGTTCAGATTGGGTTGATTAGTAACTTCTTCTTTTCTGTCCATTTGTTTTTTTAATGAAGCTACTGTTCAGATTAGTGTTTATTTGTTTTTTAACTTCTTCTCTTATGCAATATGTTTAGATTATTGTTCATTTATTTTCTAACTTCTTCTCTTTACTTATGCAGTATTTTAGATTAGTGTTCATTTGTTTTTTAACTTCTTCTCTTTACTTATGCAATATTTTTTTACTTGTGTGCAGACATCTCCAATGCCTAAAATTAGCAATTCTGTTAATGATAGTAAAAAGAAAATCGAAAGAGGTATACTGATATCAAGCTTCTAGATCACTAATTTATGCTCTGATACTTCATTTGTGTAGGGCTCTCAAAGTGCTACTGATAATTATGCTCTTGATTGACAATTAGGCTCTGATACTTCACTAATTTATGTTTTTACAGGTTCTAGAGAGCCCAATACAAGTAGAAGCTGGCCCCTCCAAAAAAAAAATAAGAGGGCCTATAATGATGGAGAGAACAATTAAAAGAATAAGTGGTGGATAGAAATAGATTGTCACTTTCAACGAGGCTGGACAGCCAATCGGAGAGGTCGGGGCAGAATGTATTAGTCTGCTTGGGGTTGTTGCAAGAAGTATGATACCAATCACTTACAATGATTGGCAGAGAGTCCCTACAAATGTTAAAAAGAATACATGAGCCTCAATTAAGGTAAATTTATATTGAAGATTAAAATTGTTTTGAGTTTATTGCTTGGTTATTTTTAATCTTACTTAATATACAGCAAAGCTTTATTGTTGACCCGCGAGCTAAAAAAATTGATGCAAACGACGGGTGTTGCAATAAAGTCATTTCGGCATAGCTTAATGGACTATGTTCTTGCCAATAAGGACGACCTTGCTATTTTGAAATATCCACCTCCAATGTATAGTTTCATCCATCAAACTCAATGGAGCAAGTTTGTGACATCTAGACTTTTAGAGGACTTTCAGGTATCGGTCTCGAGAATTTGGTTAACTTGTCTATTTCATAAGTTGTTACTTATCATATGTTACTTATGATTTTACCACCTTCGCGTAGAGTAATAAAATAGGAGAGGCAGACATGTATACAACCATAGGCTAGGCCGAAAAGGCTATGCGGGTTTAAGAGAAGAAATAGTAAGTAATTTGAACTCTGATACAATGCTTTAAAACAAGTGATGGATGCAATGCAAATGTGTACACTCACCTATGATCATTTTTATGATAAAAATAGAAAAATGATGCAACATATACTGAGGAGGAAGTTGACTGCTGCCTTTATTGGAAGCTAGCTCGAAAAAAGCAAAGAAAGTCTACAAGAAAGTCTACAAGGGATGCCAATGGCAGTGAATATGATGGGGATGATTCTATTTTGATGGTTTATGATCCAGCTACTCAAGCAATGGTGGATAAGATTGTAAGAAAGTCTCAACTTTAGTCTCATTTTCCCTTTATCTTGTCTTGCTAATCCACTGTTGCTGTATATCTAGTCTGACATAACATTCCCCTTTCTACCTACCACTGTTGTTGCATATGTAGTCTCATTTCCTCCTATCCTGCCTTGTTAATCCACTGCTGCAGGCCACTGGACATTGGAAGTACATATACTTAAACACTTAGACACTAGTGGCCAATCCACTATTGCAGGCCACTGGAACTGGTGGCACATACACTTAGACACTGGTGGCTAATCTACTGATGCAGGCCACTGGACACTGGTGGCACATATACTTAGACACGTAGATACTGGTGGCTAATCCATTGCTGTAGGCCACTGGACATTGGTGGCACATACACTTAGACAATTAGGCCATTGGACACTGGTGGCTAATCCACTTAGACACTTAGATATATACACTTAGACACTACTTCTGCTCCTACTACTATTGTATCTGCTGCTAACCTCCTAAACATTTCTACCTATCCACCTATATGACTTTCTAACTGTCTAAGCTATCTTCCGATATATGTATACAGACTCTACTGTCTAAACCTATCTATATCTTAATAGGATGAAGTGAAAAAAAAATTCTTATGGCGAGTTATCTATTCCGGTGAATCGTGATGCTCTTTGTTATGCAATGGAGAAGCCCGAGCACAGTGGTCGTGTTACAGCCATGGATAAAAATGTCACCTCAAGATCTTATTTCCATACTCCTAAAGCTCCAATTGGTTGGAAGAAGGAGAAACAAAAGTTGCTCAAGGAGATTAAGAAAAAAAACCAGATGATAAGCAAGTTAATGACACAGGGGAACTGTGGTACACCAATATCAGATACTGGTTGCAACTTCCTAGTAACCAGATCCCCAATTCCTCCAATGCTTCCCATCAATGCACCGAGTTCAGCTTCTGAAGGATCACGGAGGCTAAGTCGTATGAGAAAGGTCTAATTTCATCCCCTTATCTAGCATTATGAATTTAAGTGCTAACATTTTCCAACTTTTTTGATACGGTTGAGAATGCACATTCTCCTTTGAAAAGTAATGAGAAGATGGTACATGTAAAAAATCTGTGTATGGTCAGAAGGAGAAGACGCCAATAAAAAAGAAAACACCGAGAAAAGAGAAGACACCAAGTAAGGTCAAGTCACCCACGAGAGCTTATACAAGAATTACAAGGTCTTTTAAGAATCCACCTGGAATGGAATTCTTTGTTGTGCTGGCACAAAAGTTGGTCAGCAAAAAAACGACAATTCGGATTTCATGTGATATTGACTTATTTGGTACGCCAATATTTATTGTTCTTCTTCCAGAGGTTATTGAAAATTTCATTAATATGCATCATCTGTCAACAAACTGCATTCAATTATACATTAGGTACGAGAATAATTTGCTCCTTAAATTTTTTTTATTACATTAATAACTTGACATAAATTATTTGCAAACTGTAGGTCATTGTACTATCGTTTAAAGGACCTAAACACTGTTGAAAATGTTTCATTTATCGACTCAAGAAAAGTATCCACTTTTGGATTAAAAGATATTTTCGTATCAAGGGATACAAGAGCAAGAGATATTTGTAACGGTCTAAAATATGGAAAACAAAGTCGATTCTTTTTCGTGCCAAACAACCTAAGGTTTTACATTTCTTACTTTTTTTCTTTTATAAAGTGAATTCAGAATTTTAGTGGAATACACTCACACACACTCTGGCCACACTATCATACTGAACTCTGATTTCTATATACTGTTGTATACCTGAGATACACACTGCAGAACATTTACCTAATAGACCCTTTAACTCTGATACTTAAATTTTTATATATCTTGGTGTTATATGGTGTAATTACAGAGATCATTGGTCTTGGTTGTCATTGATATTCTACCTATGTGAGCATACTATTTGGATTCTCTAAGGGGTTGCATATGTAAGGACCTTAAACAAATTGTAACAAGGTATGCATGCATATATTTGTCCCAAATCTTCGCACAACTATAGTAAATGATATATGCTTTAATAATGACAAATATTGTTGTCCACTTTAATTTGCATAGTGGGCTTCAGATGTATCATACTCAATGTGGAGACCAACTTAAAAAATTAGATTGAATTGGTTATTAAATCAGGTACAATATATTTCTCTATCGTCAATATATATAAATAAAAAATAAACAAGTGTGTAAGGACTTTGCTTTTTTATGCATAGGTGCCAGTACAAAGTGGCACTATCGAATGTGGTTACTACGTGATGCGATATATGAAAGAGATCGCAATTGATCCAAGCTTGCTTAATCCTAAGGTGATGTTCTGCTTAATCAACATGCATGTATGTTTAAAATATATTACGATCACATATGTTTTTTCCTTCCTATTTATAAACAGTACAATAAGAAACATAAGTACGGGCTTGATGAGATTAATGAAGTTCACATTGAGTGGATGGATCATGTGTCACCGTTCTTGACCTAGCCATTCCTAAAGGTAATTTTTGGACTTTATCTAGGATTTGTAGTCATTATGTGCTGTATATTTATGCATTATTGAATATAAGGATACTGTTTAGTAGTGAAGTATCATTGTTGCCCTTAATTTTGTGTTCAAGATACTTGCTGATATTGATACTCATGATACTAAGTTACTACTAAGCATTACTACTATTAGCTTTGATACTCATGTTCAGGATACTTGTGTTCAGGATACATGTTGTGTGACTATATAATGGAGAGTGTTTCTGGTGCAAGTGTGTGTGAGCAGTGTGCTCATGAGTAAGGATATTTTTTATACATGTGTGTATGTGTTGAATGTAATGTGTGAGTATGCTCACATGCTTGTGTACCTGCACGCAATAGTATACAGGAGGGGTAATTTTTGGATTTTATCAGAGTATCATAGTGCTCACATGCTTAATACTAGTGGACACGATAAGTATCAGAGTATCTATGCATATCATCATTCTCTACTAGTAGTGAGTAGCAGTGAGTATCAAAATTCTAGTTGACACAGTGAGTATTAGAGTATCTCTGCAAATTAGACTTGCAATTGGGTGGTAGCAGTGAGTATCAGAGTTCTGATTTGTAATTCAAATGGACATTAATACTAGCAGTCATCGTGGGTATCAGTCATTATGGTATCAGTCATCATAGGTTTTGTTTATTGTTAACTAATGTGTGAAGCAGGGAAATACCAATGGTATCAGTCATCATGGGTTTAGCTTCTGTCAGTATACTGAACTGCATCAGTCCTTGTTGATTTGTACAGTCCCATTTCTTTAGTTCAGCCATTTACATTTACCTTCATGT
This sequence comes from Iris pallida, assembly GCA_029216955.1. Taxonomy (NCBI): domain Eukaryota; kingdom Viridiplantae; phylum Streptophyta; class Magnoliopsida; order Asparagales; family Iridaceae; genus Iris; species Iris pallida. The sequence continues at coordinate 77,487 of JANAVB010011888.1, read as the reverse complement.
AAATCAAGTTACAGTGAAGTAGGGGCAGAAGCTCTACAAATTTCTTGTATCAGTCATTGTTCAGTCCCCAGATTACATATAGTTCAATCCCTACTTCTCATTCTTAGTAACTGTAACCACCACTTTTCGAAAATGAGGGTAATTTTAAACTTTTATAAAAATTGATTATTAAATAATAGGATTTAATTCATGTTAATATTTTTTGGTAAATTTTAATTAATTTAAAACTATTTAAATTGGTGCTTTGTGATTTTGGTGTTTTGCTAGTGTAACCTTAGACCTACTTAGCCTAGAGACTGACCATGACCTCGGAGACCTAACCATGTGATTAGAATGACTAATTACAACTTTTTAGGCTAAGGGTATTTTGGTCATTTGTGACTTATTATGATTATTGAATTTGTGATAATTAATATTATGCTAATTGATTTGTTAGAGACTAACCTAGAATTGCCCTAACCTAGATGTTAACCATGAGCCTAGATATTAGATTAGAAGCTTCCATCACATGACAAGGTTAGGAATATCTAGATATTAAGTTGAGGTTAGATATTTGTTAAGGATAGATATTTTAGCTTGGGCCTTTAGTTTAAGGCCTAGAATTACACTAGCTAGAGGCCTTCAAACCTCATGGAACTTAACCCTAACCCTAGAAATGATCCTTGGCTGCCATCAAGGGATCCCCACCTCTATATAAACACATATTAAGACCCCTTTGCCTCTTCATTAAACCTACAAATCCTAGTTTAGTGTTCTTCCCCAAATTTACCACCTTTCATCAAATTATTCATCAAATTAACTCTAAATTGAGCCAAATCAATTGCAACACACTCCCCTAGTATAGAGGAAGCCATTGGTGGACAGCTAGCAAGGTTTGGAGGCTTTGGGGCCATAGAAAGTTGAGGAAAGCATTATACTAGGCTCTTTACATTAAGATTCCAACTCTTAATAGGTAAACCTCTATAAACCCATTAAAATCCTGATTTCTCTTCATAGATGCATTCATTTAGGGTCCCCCTTGTTCTTGACCAAGTTTGATAGGAATTCGTGTCTATATGATATGCGTATCGGACACGTATCGGAGTGTAGTATAAAGTGTTTGGTGAAATGCCACAATAGATTTTTTCAAAACTAATTACATGTTTTCGTAGTTAATTATGTGTAGATTAGATTTAAGGTTGACTGAGTTGAAATTAGGATCTTTTTCGTATCCAAAATGGACACGCACACACGTGCTGGACACAGCACAGGGGAGTATTGTGCTCCACTGCAGCTCGAGCACTCTAGCGGGCACGACACGACATATTAGGACACGCCACTTGGCAAGGAGGTGGGGCACACACTGACACTTCGTACACGAAGTTTGAGGCAATTTCGTCGAGTGGTTCTAGAGAAATCTCGATCGTACTGGTCTGCACGTGCACAACACATACGCAAATTTTTCCTCTAATACGCACTTCTTACTCGGACACGGCGACACGTGGACATGTATCAGGCACCTAGACACCTACCCCTATACCTAGGCTACCTCTGGACACGTGCACGTGACACGTGGTGCTACGTATTGTATCCTATTTAGGTCGACATATCAGCACGATAGTCGATACTGCTCTCTGGTACACATTCTGATACTGAGCTTTTGGACACGATTAGACACAAGTGTAGACACACTTGAAACTCTCACATATTGACACTTGTGTGGGTACTCTATGCCCCTCCTTTTCCCTATTGTAATTTGTATATATATACGTTATGGTTTAGGTTATTATTGGGTCCGGGTTTTGAAAGTTGGAGATATCTGAGATTGGGTTTTACATGTTGGATTTGGTAGTCCGAATTCCTGAGATTTAGGTTTTGATGTTGAATGTTGGGTTTTGGTTTTCCTGAGATTTGGTTTTGGATTTGTTTTCGAGTTGGTGTATTGTTGGGTTTACCTTGTTTAGTATTGAGTTGCATAGAGACAGTGAAGTGAGGGTATGTTTAGGATTTTGAGTTCAATTGAGTGAGATGTTTGGATTTCTGAGATTCACTAGAGATTTGTCAAGTTTTGTGGGAGTTTGATGATGAAGAGGCATTGCAGCTACCTGACATTGCCTTGGCTTGGGCTTGCATTGCCTTGCTTTGCCTTGACCTGCCTTGACTTGGCATGGTTTTGCACTTGCAGCTATAGGCTTGCAGTGGCCTGCAGAAGACCTTTAGTTGTAGGTTTAAGTTGTATGTTTGAGTGAGGTTGAGGTTTGATCCTCAAGTTCCTAAGAATGTTAGTGGTTAGTTCAATACATAGATGGTTGCCTATGATTTTGAGTTTATATGTGTTAGGTATACATGAAGTTGTGAATATATATAATGTATAGATGTATATCTTGATGGAGTAGAGGAACCAATGGACTAGGCTAGGTAGAAATGTTTATATAAGTGTCCCAGATTTGTGAGGTTAGAGTGTAGGGTTTAGAAAGGGGTATATATATATATATATATATATATATATATATATATATATATATATATATAGAGGGTTAATGTATTTTGGGATTTTCATTAGATAACTATATGTTATAACTTAGGATAATTGAGATGAGTTGTGAGTTTGGTTTGATATAGAGAAATTGACCCAAATAGCCTAGTTAATCATTGACTTAGTTGACCAAACCCTATAGTTGACCAATATTTAACCATTGACCAAATTGACCCTTGATAGCCTAAGTTTGACCAGTTGACCAAGATAGCCTTGTTGTTGAACTAGTTTGACTAGATGTTGACTTGATTTGACCCAGTGTTGACCAGAGTTGACTTTGACCTAGAAATTATGTAGATTGTATTGTAAACTTCATTTACATTATATTAAATACATCATAACCTATATTTCTCTAATTAGGATATTGTAACTCTGGTTTAAACATCTGTTATTCATCAGTCCTTCAGGGTATCAGGTGAGTACATTCTCTGATAGTTCTTTCATTTACTTGTCGATTACTGTATTCCATTTCTAGTTAGTTCTATTTCATTCTTGTTACAACACGGATTGATATTACTAGACCCATTGCATGCGACACTCACCTATTCATGTCTGGCCTCTATTACTAGAATCACCTACTGGCATCATCACGTTTTGGCTGGACTTATACTTACTTTCGTGTCGGTTATGGATTCATATTGTCTTGTGGGGCGGAGAAATATTTGAGTAAGACATTTGAATATTCCCATAATGGAACCATCTCCCTTGGAATTATACTAGAAAGCTAGCCATTCCACACTTAGCCAGGTGTGCGATGTGCCGTATTACCTATAGTCGTTTACATGTCGATCTCGGTATTTTGAAACACACTATTAGAGTATAGTTTGGACTCACCCTTGATTCATTAATCACTTACTGGACTCGTCTTGTACTGGATTCATCTTGTACTAGACTCACATTGGGATTTATACTTGACTTATATTATACTGTCTGGAGTTATATCATGTTACTCTAGTTCAGCTAGCTTTTATTACAGTCTTCCCTGCCATGTTTCTTCTCTTGTTTGTTACATTACTTCCCTTGTACTTTAACTGTTGCTCTACACCATTACTTGTATAAAACCTTTCCATATTCATCAATAAAACTGTCTGTAACTGCTTTATAGTCTTTGTCATTTACTTGAGATTTCTTGATGAGTTGTGCTCGTTCCAATCCTGACTGGATACGTTGACAAAATATTACAGTTGTTTGCCCTGAGGACACTTGCCCTACTTGCTATGGACCCGGAGAGGGATTAGCTACCTTTGGCCCCAACTCTCAGGAGTGATCGGGAGACTAGCTAGTAGACTTGGTTTAGTTTTCATGTTTTAGAACTTGAATTGTAATCAGTTGAGATATTGTCTTGTTTTGAGATTGTTTAAGATTATTATTAATTAGTAGTTTATATTTGTTGTTGTTGTTGTTTAGTCTTAGTTATAAACTTCTGTGTTATCTTATCGTGCTTAGACTATGATTGAGATTTTTATTATATCTATACTTGCCAAGGATATGTTTAAATCCTTGGGTATAATTAAGAGACATTGTATATATGATATTATATTATATATATATAAATATAGGAATTAGATTTATCATGAGTTATTTTCTATTAGGGGTAAATAAATATTAATTATAGATGCATATTTTATGTGGTAGCCTTACACTCGAAATATTTATATATATATAAATATATATATATATATATATATATATATATATATATATATATATTATTAGTATTTTTGGTTGACTGGGTATTTATTGATACGTATATGCAGAGATAAAAAATATATATATATATATATACATACAAAGAAAGAGGAATAACATAAATATTTATCTATATATTTGAGCCCATAGGCCGAGCCCATCAGCTCAGCCAACAGGTCGAGCCCAGCCGGCCCAGCTGATCTCAGCTAAACCACAGGCTGAGCAAACACCCCCGTACAGGAATTCCCCAACAGCAGGTTTTGGAAACCCGACCCATATGTATGGGTATACATATCGAGAGAGTTTGCTCTCGAAAAACATAACCAAAAGTCGCGCCACCACCCCAGAGCATTGCTTGAGGCTGGACGACCCACCCTGGCCCTGCGCACCGCCGGGGGGCCGCCGCCGGCCGGCCGGAGAGCGACTGAAACCCGTGCGCGACTTGGACCAGCGGCGAGCAACAGTAGCAATGGCACTGGACGGCCCTCTTCGGGACGTGATCTCCGCTTCCTCCCTCGACCATTTTTCGAATCGTTGCCTCTGGTAAGCAGCCAACCTATACGAGTCTATACCCCTTCAATTATTTTTATTTTAAACGAACTAGGTTGTCCAGAAATTAGGCGCGAACATCGCCCAAAACTGTTCTTAAATAGGACGTATAGATCAGTCCAAACCCCATATTAGAAGGCAGATTGCCGCCAAACCGTAGCGATATTTGGAAAACTAATTAAAGACAGTCCTAGCCAACCTATAGGACTACCAAACCCTTTTTGCGGAATTCGATTTCATCGACCGAGTGTCGAGAAATCCTCTTCCCAACTTTGACGAAAAACTGATTTCGAAATATTAAAAATTTACGAAAACCTTCGATGCGACGTGCATCCCGCCATTCCGGGCGACGTGGTCTCGAACCGAAGGCATCGAAAGGTGCGTAACGGCTTCGTGGTCGTGTGGGCTTTGACGGAATTCAAATTGGTCGCGTGTGCGCGACGAATTTGATGCGTATCCGCCGAAATTCACCATATCGGCCTCTGTGCAAATTTCTCAATTACTTTGTGCACGCTTGTCAGATCGAGACGAAACTTGTGCCAACAGGACCGTATCATTTTTCTGGTCCTGTATGCCAAGTTTGGTCCGATTCTGAGACAGTTGATCGAATCGCCGTTTTGCGGGCCCCACGGTCCGACTCAACGGGTGATTTTGTGCACGGCCCACCGGAATCCAAAATTGGACATACCGTTGGGTTGGTATCATCAAAAAGAATTCGTAGACATATAGTTTGACGATTTTAGAGACCATTGACTCTGGCACGCTTTTCGGTGCAAAGCGGGTCCAACGGCGGACACCATTTTTGCCCGAAATTACCGTTTTGCCCCTGTGTCCAGAATTGGACTTAAGGACAGGCAATCCTAGCTAATTTGACTATTCTAAGAATGTTGGCAATGTTTGTTGCAGCTTTCGGAGACAGTTGTGTTGATTTGGACTTTATGGCTCACCAGTCGACTAGATTTTGTTGGATCTGTGTGTAACCTCCAGGCAAGATACCTTGCCTTCCTCTACAGTTTATTTACATGCATAATTATATTATTATACAGTTTTATTAGTTGATTATTTATATGTGATTTGTATATCATGCATGTTAGTTTATATATAGCCTTGTTTATAATTAGCTTTATAGTTCATATTGGATTGGTTTTCTCGTGTATCGTGATTGGGTCGTATCGTGTCATCTTTCGTACTTTGACTGAGTCGCATCGTATCATAGGATCAATAAGTCATATCGGAACTGCTGTACCTTGAAATTCTTGAAGCTAACCTGCGAGTCCATATTAGGGGCGAGGGTTAGTAGTTAAGCTAACTTGCGAGCCCACACCTGGGGCGAGAGTTAGTAAGCTAATCTGTGAGCCCACATTAGGGGCGAGGGTTAGTAGTTAAGCTAACTTACGAGCCCATACCAGGGGCGAGAGTTAGTAAGCTAATCTGCGAGCCCACATTAGGGGCGAGGGTTAGTAGTTAAGCTAACTTGCGAGCCCACACCAGGGGCGAGAGTTAGTAAGCTAGCATACGAGTCCACATCAGGGACGAGGGTTAGTAGTATATGGTTCACACCTGCGAGTCCACACTAGGGACGAGGGTGATGCTAGCCTGCGAGTCCACACCAGGGACGAGGGTTAGTAGTATATGGTTCACACCTGCGAGTCCACACTAGGGACGAGGGTGCTGCTAGTCTGCGAGTCCACACTAGGGACAAGGGCTAGTAGTTGTTCAAACCTACGAGTCCACACTAAGGACGAGGGTTTGAGTATTCGATTTGGTTATCCATTGACATCGTGATATCGTGTTCTCTTGTTCTTCTGCAGTAGTTCGTTCAGGCATAGTGGTTCTTCCAGTCGTGTATGGTCGTGTTTTCGTGATAATTGGTTCTTTCCTGTTTATCTTCTGTATTTTCTTTATTGCATGATAAACTGCTAGATAGATATATTTGTATGTATCTTGCTATGTCCCCTGAGGACCTGATGATCTCTTCAGGTTAGTTATTGCATGGAGTCAGTTAGCAGCTCTGGATGGCAGACGTGATGATACATTTGCGGGATTCAGGTATCGTTATTGTGTTTATTATCCTCTCGTGCTTTTCTTCATTATTATGAGATATCATGTTTCTTGATTCAGCTTAGACTCTTGTTATTTTCTTTAGAGTCTTATAGGACATGCATGCTAGTGGGCTGCAGACCACGACACATACTGTTCATTCTTGTTTATATGACTCATGTGGATTGAGATATAGATTTGTTGCCATGATTTGGCAGTGATACCCATGACCTTGACAGCTTATACGTACTCGAGTCGGACTGGTGTCCGCTCGATACGTAGCTGGCTTGCTCACGAGCTCGCGTCCGAAAAGCGGGTGCGGGTCGTGACAAGTTTTTTTGGTGGCCCACGCAGGTCAGATCATATCGTATCGGTTACGTAACTGTACTGATACGAGCCTGCGCGACTGACTAAACCCTTAGAAATCTCAATCCACTCTGCCTTGAAAATTCTTCTAGAAATTCTCTACGTCCTTGAAAACTCCATATTTGCTCTCGATTATTCTCCCTTGCCTTCTTGTACTCTTGATTCTTGTCCTTTCCTATTCCGAGGTGACGAATGATCGTGCTGTCTAGGATTCATTAGAAATTCTTAAATTATAGTATAATATTGCTTGACTATTGAAGGGTTGGTTGTTTATAGATATGAGGGAGTATAGATGCCATATGCCTAGATATCTGCCGGTAGAATTGTTAGCAACTAGTTAGAAGACCATAAGACTTTAGTGACCGTATTTTGAGAAGTAGTGTGACCAAAGGTGGGTAGAAGTCCTCGAAGTTTTGTAGTTACGAAATGACTAGAGAAGCTTATCAAATATTTTTGAGGAATTAAATTGAGGAGATTAAGGTAATAGTGGACTTTAAAATTTTAAGAAATAGTTATGAGTTAGAATTTCGAGGACGAAATTATTTTAAGGTGGGTAGATTTGTTGCCTCCCTTCCCGAAATTTTTTTAAAATATTTTTTTATTTATTTTAATAGTGATTTTAGAATTTTTATAAATAATTATTTAGTTAGTTTTTATGGTAGATGTTTTAGCCATGGTTGAGTTTTGAAGTACCGGACGACTAGGAATCATGGCACGGGTAGTACAGTAGCGTGCTCTGACTAGTGTTTAGCCATGGTAGAGGAATGCCAAGCCATAGGTGTGTCCTAACTAGAAAAACCAGACCAAGTTGGGAGTTAATCCCTATAAATGGTTTAATTAGTTATTTATTAATATTTTGACTTTTAGGAAATTCAGTTATACCAAAATAGTCCGGACTGGGCCCGAACCGAGACCGAGCCCATGTAGGCTTATAGTGAGTCATAAGACGTCCAAGACGATATACTTTGAGTGTATACTTCTATCTTGTTTTAAGTGTCTAATAAATAATTCCTAGAATAGTTGTCATATATATATAGTATCAATATTCAGTTATTTTGATTTAATATTTATTCTTGGAAATATGATAACTATTTCCTTTACAATATCCTTGTGCATTTTAGGGTATTAACTATAAATGAGTATATATAGATTTATGGTGCCTATTTAATTGTATATATGTTTTATTATTAATAGAAGTTAATAATATTTTTTTTTGTAATATTATTAATAGAAGTTAGTAATATACATTTATCTCATATACGTATTATGTATAATATATATATATTATTAAATTGATATTATTAGTAGTACTTTATTTGTTATAAAATAGTTGCCAAGGATATGTTTAAATCCTTGGGTATAATTAAGAGACATTGTATATATGATATTATATTATATATATATAAATATAGGAAATAGATTTATTATGAGTTATTTTCTATTAGGGGTAAATAAATATTAATTATAGATGCATATTTTATGTGGTAGCCTTACACTCGAAATATTTATATATATATATATATAAAATATATATATATATATATATATATATATATATATATATATATATATATATATATATATATATAAAAATATATATATATATATATATATATATATATATATATATATATATATATATATATATATATACACATCCATATATGTATATCTCTGCATATACGTATCAATAAATACCCAGTCAACCAAAAATACTAATAATATATATATATATATATATATATATATATATATATATATATATATATACATACAAAGAAAGAGGAATAACATAAATATTTATCTATATATTTGAGCCCACAGGCCGAGCCCATCAGCTCAGCCAACAGGCCGAGCCCAACCGGCCCAGCTGATCTCAGCTAAACCACAGGCTGAGCAAACACCCCCGCACAGGAATTCCCCAACAGCAGGTTTTGGAAACCCGACCCATATGTATTGTTATACATATCGAGAGAGTTTGCTCTCGAAAAACCTAACCAAAAGCCGCGCCACCACCCCAGAGCATTGCTTGAGGCTGGACGACCCACCCTGGCCCTGCGCGCCGTCGGGGGGCCGCCGCCGGCCGGCCGGAGAGCGACTGAAACCTGCGCGCGACCTGGACCAGCGGCGAGCAACAGTAGCAATGGCACTGGACGGCCCTCTTCGTGACGTGATCTCCGCTTGCTCCCTCGACCGTTCTTCGAATCGTCGCCTCTGGTAAGCAGCCAACCTATACGAGTCTACACCCCTTTAATTATTTTTATTTTAAACGAACTACGTTGTCCAGAAATTAGGCGCGAACATCGCCCAAAAACTGTTCTTAAACAGGACGTATAGATCAGTCCAAACCCCTTATTGGAAGGCAGATTACCGCCAAACCGTAGCGATATTTGGAAAACTAATTAAAGGCAGTCCTAGCCAACCTATAGGACTACCAAACCCTTTTTGCGGAATTCGATTTCATCGACCGAGTGTCGAGAAATCCTCTTCCCAACTTTGACGAAAAACTGATTTCGAAATATTAAAAATTTACGAAAACCTTCGATGCGACGTGTGTCCCGCCATTCCGGGCGACGTGGTCGCGAATCGAAGGCATCGAAAGGTGCGTAACGGCTTCATGGTCGTGTGGACTTTGACGGAATTCAAATTGGTCGCGTGTGCGCGACGAATTTGATACGTATCCGCCGAAATTCACCGTATCGGCCTCTGTGCAAATTCCCTAATTACTTTGTGCACGCTCGTCAGATTGAGATAAAACTTGTGCCAACAGGACCGAATCATTTTTCTGGTCATGTATGCCAAGTTTGGTCCGATTCTGAGACAGTTGATCGGATCGCCATTTTGCGGGCCCCACGGTCCGACTCAACGGGTGATTTTGTGCACGGCCCACCGGAATCCAAAATTAGACATACCATTGGATTCGTATCATCAAAACGAATTCGTAGACATGTAGTTTGACGACTTTAGAGGCCATTGACTCTGGCATGCTTTTCGGTGCAAAGCGGGTCCAACGGCGGACACCGTTTTTGCCTAAAATTACCGTTTTGCCCCTGTGTCCTGAATTGGACTTAAGGACAGGCAATCCTATCTAATTTGACTATTCTGAGAATGTTGGCAATGTTTGTTGTAGCTTTCAGAGACAGTTGTGTTGACTTGGACTTTATGGCTCACCAGTCGACTAGATTTTGTTGGATCTGCGTGCAACCTCCAGGCAAGATACCTTGCCTTCCTCTACAGTTTATTTACATGCATATTTATATTATTATACAATTTTATTAGTTGATTATTTATATGTGATTTGTATATCATGCCTGCTAGTTTATATATAGCCTTGTTTATAATTAGTTTTATAGTTCATATTGGATTGGTTTTCTCGTGTATCGTAATTGGGTCGTGTCGTATCATCATTTGTACTTGGACTGAGTCGCATCGTGTCATAGGATGAATAAGTCATATCGGAACTGTTGTACCTTAAAATTCTTGAAGCTAACCTGCGAGTCCACATTAGGGACGAGGGTTAGTAGTTAAGCTAACTTGCGAGCCCACACCAGGGGCGAGAGTTAGTAAGCTAATCTGCGAGCCCACATTAGGGGCGAGGGTTAGTAGTTAAGCTAACTTGCGAGCCCACACCAGGGGCGAGAGTTAGTAAGCTAATCTGCGAGCCCTCATTAGGGGCGAGGGTTAGTAGTTAAGCTAACTTGCGAGCCCACACCAGGGGCGAGAGTTAGTAAGCTAGCCTGTGAGTCCACACCAGGGACGAGGGTTAGTAGTATATGGTTCACACCTGCGAGTCCACACTAGGGACGAGGGTGATGCTAGCCTGCGAGTCCATACCAGGGACGAGGGTTAGTAGTATATGGTTTACACCTGCGAATCCACACAAGAGACGAGGGTGATGCTAGTCTGCGAGTCCACACTAGGGACGAGGGCAAGTAGTTGTTCAAACCTGCGAGTCCACACTAGGGACGAGGGTTTGAGTATTCGATTTGGTTATCTATTGACATCGTGATATCGTGTTCTCTTGTTCTTCTCCAGCAGTTCTTTCAGGCGTAGTGGTTCTTCCAGTCGTGTATAGTCGTGTTTTCGTGATGATTGGTCATTTCCTGTTTATCTTCTGTATTTTCTTTATTGCATGATAAACTGCTAGATAGGCATGTTTTTATGTATCTTACTATGTCCCCTGAGGACCTGATGATCTCTTCAGGTTAGTTATTGCATGGAGTTAGTTAGCAGCTCTAGATGGCAGACGTGATGATACGCTTACGGGATTCAGGTATCGTTATTGTGTTTATTATCCTCTCGTGCTTTTCTTCATTATCATGAGATATCCTATTTCTTGATTAAGCTTAGACTCTTGTTATTTTCTTTAGAGTCTTATCGGACATGCATGCTAGTGGGCTGCAGACCACGACACATACTGTTCATTCTTATTTATATGACTCATGTGGATTGAGATATAGATTTGTTGCCATGATTTGGCAGTGATACCCATGACCTTGACAGCTTATACGTACTCGAGTCGGGCTGGTGTTCGCTCGATACGTAGTTGGCTTACTCACGAGCTCGCGTCCGAAAAGCGGGTACGGGTCGTGATACTAGTACAGTATTCTACCGCCGATACTGCGGCGTAGGCTGGACGTACCCACTTCTCGTGCCCTTACACTGGGTGCGGGTCGTGATATGTTTTTAGTGGTGGCCCATGCAGGTCGAGAGTCTCATTAGTGCGATATCGTGGTAGTACGGCGACCTAGTTGTACTACTGCGAGCCTGCGATAGGAATTAAGAAATAGGCTTAAACGAGAGATACTCAATCATACTTAGGAAAAATTCTGATCTAATTCCTGCCATCTATACAATCTTGCTGATAATTGTCTTCTTTGAAATAAACTATCCTCCTTTGACTAAATCGATTCCTCCTCAATATTGATTTCCTTACTTGATTTGTCTTCAGGATGGTGGAGACATGATCGCATCGCTCTGTTCCAGCAGACGCTGGTGAGAGGTCTGCCACCTCTTGTCCGATTGTAGACGCTGGAGGCACAGCACCTCCTATTTTTGTTCATGTAGGAGCGTCAGCAGCTTTCGGGGGTGCTCCTCCACCAGTTCGGAGGCCTACCCCAGCGATTTCGGATGTTCGTTAGCCGATACAACCTTCTGGATCGGTAGATGCGGCTCAGCACTTTGCCTTCTTTTAGTAGTTGATGGAGGCCCAGCAGCAGCATCTGCAGTGCCAGTTTGCTGATTTCAGACAGGGTATAGACAATGCCCACCAGCTGGCCATGACGACAGTGGAGAGGGTTATCGCCTAGTCGCAGGGAGGCTAGATGCAGCAACAGTACCAGCAGAAGACCCCGACCATTCTGGACTTACAGAAAATGAGGCCCAGGGACTTCAAGGGCTCGGAGGGCATATTATATGTTGATGAATGGGTGGAGCACATCGAGGATATCTTCAGGCTTGCACAGATACCAGTTGGGATCCAAATAGAGGCAGCGTGCAGCCAAATGCAGGACCTTGCCCGTACCTGGTACCAGACCGACCCCAGAGTTGGTAAGGAGGGGCAGATCGGGGAAGCTTTCAAGAAGCTTTTCAAGGAGAAGTTCCTTCCCGACACAGCACTTAGCGCACTAGAGATGCAGTTCGAGATTTTGGTTCAGGGGAACCAGACTGTCGAGGAGTATGCTAGTGAGTTTTGCCGTCTAGGCAGATTTGTAGAGGGCCTTAGCGAGGCAGCGAAGGCAAGGAGGTTCAGGAGAGGTTTGATCAAGGATGTCAAGTCGTTGACCAAGAGTGGTCGCAACGCTACCTTTGAGAAGATTTTGACAGGAGCCATGGCGGTAGAGGATGACTTGGAGCTCAAGTTCAAGAGGGGCCGAGAGGATTCAAGAGGGGCTAGTGGGAGTGGAAAGCGTCCATGTGTGCAAAGGGTAGCACACCAGCCGCAGCAGATGTAGGTACCAGTTAGAGTCCAGTAGGCACAGCATCAGCCTCGAGGACAGGACCGCAGGGAGCCGACTTGTGCCTACTGTAGGAAGCCGGGGCACGTTTGGGAGTCTTGTAGGAAGAGACTGAAGGTTTGCCTATTCTGTGCATCCAACACTCATCGGATGATATATTGCCCTACTCCACCTCCATATGGAGGAGTTAGGCTATCTGTGGCGCAGCACCATACCCAGCACCAGAACGGCGGGACTTTCGTGCTGACGGTCGAGGAGGCCGGCGCTATGGATGACGGGTTAGCAGGTCTGTCTTTCCTATTCTTCTTCCCCACCTTCATGTGTGATTTCAGTACCTGTCAGGATATTTTTGTGATATGCTAGATAGTATAGTGACCCTGTTCGAGGCTGTGAAATCACGACAAGTAGGATTATGATTGAATGTTATAGGATAGTTATTTCTCGACCTTGATTGATTGGGGGGTTTCACCTAGAAGGAGTACGATCATCTTAAATTTCGAGGACGAAATTCTTCTAAGGAGTGTAGACTTGTAACCACCACTTTTTTGAAATGAGGATAATTTTGATCTTTTGTAAAAATTGATTATTAAATAATAGGATTTAATTCATGTTAATGATTTTTGGTGAATTTTAATTAATTTAAAACTATTAAATTGGTGTTGTAACGCCCCAGTCCCAAATTACGTAGGACTAGGAACGTAGACATGCCAGCTGTATATACATACGAAGTACATTCCAATATATGGAAATCTCGTATGAATACATAAGCTATAAAATACAGTAGAACCATAACTAATCTCATCCACACAAAATAAAAGAATAGAAGATATCATATAATAATAATTAATTGTCCTGATACAATATGTTGGACGAAGACAAATCCACTACCAACAAATAAGAAAAATACATGGGAAATAAAATGATTTTGGCGATCGAAGCGAAGACAATCCAAGTGCAATCATCCTCGAAGAAATAGAGATGGTCACGGCTAGAGCTAAAGCACCTGTGAAAGACAAGAGCACACACCTGGCGAGATAACCAGGTCCTCAGAGGGACGTAACAAGACACATAATATCATGCCATATAAACTGAATAAATATTGCTCAAATAAATAAGGGATTGCATGCAATAGGGTACCTAACCGTACTATAGTGAATATGCAATAAAAACAAATCTTTGACGCATGGGCCGGATCAGGAATATCAGGAATCAGGACCGTATCTTCTACTGAAGATAACCAGCAATCAGGACTGTACCTCCCACTGGAGATAACCGGCTATCAGGACCGTACTTTCCATTGGAGATAACCGGCAATCAGGACAGTGCATATATGACCCATACATTAAGGAACTGTTCTTTCCACCCAATGCCTATTATGTTGTATCCACAACAGTAAACCTCTACAACCGCTAAGTCAAACTAGCATGCAATTCTATTAGCGGTTAATCCTATCGCACGGCTTATACGCACCGGTGGCCAGCCAGTCACGCATGTCCGTGTTCTACATGCGACACACAATTTTGTGATACAACGTGTCAAGGCCAATGAATGCAACACACAAAGGTGGTCCCTTAAATCTAAGTTTAATGTGTAAGAAAAATAATACATAGCAGAAAATATAAATAAACAGTAAGTTCTAACAGGTTATGCCATGTATCACAGTTTATTTTGCATAAAGAAAATAATGAATAATGCATGAAATATGAGCTAAAATAAATAAACAGTAAATGGCAAGGTGTCTTGCCTGGTAGTACGCCTAGTGTGCTGTAATAATCAATGTGGCACGAACTACAACTTTGGTACAACAACTATGCGAAGTGACCTCTGATGGTAGCATGGGCAGTTCCATCGGGTCCAGGTCGGTCAAATTAGTTATGGTCGATAGAAGGAAGGACATATTGGCGAGGAAATATGAAAATGGGATTAGTTGTGGAAAAATGGATGATCAAAGAAAATAGATAAATAATAAGATATAGAAAACTATTTATAATACTTTTAAAAATTAGGGTTTTATATAAAAATAGAATTTGATTGAATACTTGAAAATCCAGCAAAACTCCAAGTTTCGTCAAAATAAAAGTTTAGTATGGAACCTATATATATATATATATATATATATATATATATATATATATATATAATAATAATAATAAATTAAATGAAACAAAATAGTTCTAGAATATTATTTAAGGCTAAAACCCGTATTTTGTAAAACTATAAACTTGTAGAAATGCCAACCCCATAATATTTGGTTAGAAAGATATATCTTACGAAATTTATCTATTTTGGTTAATAAAACAATTAAAATAATAATTTGAACTATTAGTACAACAACAATAAAAATATAATAGTAATATTTTAGTTTATCAAATCTTCATTCATACTGTATAACAAGATCTTGGTAAAATAAAAATAAATGATCTAATTAAAAAAACAACAACAATTAATAATAACAATAATAATTATAATAATAATAGCCTTATAATATTATTAATAAACAAAAAAGTAAAAAAAAAGAATAGCAGTTGTGATTTTTCCTCGAGGAGAACCACCAGCTCTCAAAAGGATAGAGAGAGATTTAGTGAGGGGGAGAGAGAGAGGTCGAGAGAGAGATGAGAGAGTGGGAGACAGGATCGGAGCGAGGCGGAGCGGGGGAGGAAGCTGCGGAGCTCGAGCATGCGGCGGCGGAAGGGTGAGTGCGGGAGATCGGAGGACGAGAGGGGCGGTGAGCGGCGGAGGTTGGCGCAAGGGGAAGTGAGCAACGGCAGGGTGCGGCGGAGCCGGAGGCGCGGAGAGGAGGGGGAATCATCAACTCGGCGACGAGGTCGCCGCTCCGTTGACGTCACTGAGGGTGGAGCTAGGGGGAAGAGCGGGGAGCTGCAGTCGAAAGAGAGGGTGTTTGGGGTTCCAGCGAGGGTCGGCCGGCGGCTTGGTCGCGGCGCACGGGAATCAGCGCCTGGCGGCGGAGGAAGGGGGTACGGGTCGATGGACGGCTTGGCACGGGCGGAGGAGAGTGGAGCAGGCGGCTATGGCTAACGGCCGATGGTCAGGTGAGGAGGTGTGCATTTTATATTTTATTTATTTCTCGGTTTGGGGTTTCTGGTCTGCCATGATTGTGGTGGCGACGACATTGGCCGTGGTGGCGGTGGTTGTTCGGGTGGCCGGGGTTTAGTTGGTCATAGTGGTGGTGGTGGTGTGTTTGTTGGTGATGAAGTGATGTGATGGTGATGATGGCTACAGCGGGGTGGCCGGTTGGGTCAGCGGTGGTCGTGGGGATGTCGATGATGTTCTAGTGGGTGGTGATGCCGGTGGTGGAAGGCTGTGGTGGTTGGTCGAGGGACGGTCCGTGGAGGTGGGCAGTTGGCTCGGGTAGGATTAGGTTAGGTTTAGGAATTTGATTGTATCGAGTCGGGGTTGTGTCCTGCGAGACACGAATTTGGATGTTCGGGGGTGTCGGACGGGAAGAGACATATGTATATGTAAAGGAAGATAAGTAGTAGATGTGACACGGACACGGTCATGGACACGATGCACTCACTTTTGTGGTGAAAAAATTTATGGAAGATTAATTGTGAAAAAATAATGGAGGAGTACCTGCCTAATTATAGGATGTAGGAATTTCTAATTGGATAAGGACTAGGAAAAGATTTAAATCCCCTTTTAGATAATTTACCACTTAATTTAAATCAAGTCAAAATTACTATCCAAATCTAAATCAATTTAAATATAATTGAATTCCATCCTTAGTTTAAAATCAAATAAAATAAATCAAATTCAATTATAGATATTAATTTACTATTTAAATTAATCCATAAAATCAAATCAAGATTTAAATTGCCATAAAATTTCAAAATATATTTTTCCTAAAATACTATAATAATAATTTCGAAAATACATTATTATTTACAAATAAACTTAATAAATATTTATGAAATATATATATATGTATATACGAAGAATATTATTTATTATTAATAACTGTTTTTTACGAAACACTTTAAATAAAATAAATAAAATAATGGACTTGGAATTGTTGGTATGATAGCTAAAAAATATTACATATATTATTTTGAAACTATAAAAATAAGAAAAATGTTTTTCTAAAAATATGTACGCTCGCACATATTTGCACTCGTCGAGCAATTACGAAAAATAAAATTTCATGCACGACGTAAAATACGACTACGTGACGTACAATACAAAATTTTAAATCAGTACCAAATTTAATAATAAAAAATAGTAGAAATTTAGGAGTTTTACAGGTGTTATGTGATTTTGGTGTTTTGCTAGTGTAACCATAGACCTACTTAGTCTAGAGACAGACCATGACCTCGAAGACCTAACCATGTGATTAGAATGACTAATTACAACTTTTTAGGCTAAGGATATTTTGGTCATTTATGACTTATTATGATTATTGAATTTATGATAATTAATATTGTGCTAATTGATTTGTTAGAGACTAACTTAGATTGCCATAACCTAGATGTTAACCATGAGCCTAGATATTAGATTAGAAGCTTCCATCACATGCAAGGTTAGGAATATCTAGATATTAAGTTGAGGTTAGATATTTGTTAAGGATAGATATTTTAGCTTGGGCCTTTAGTTTATGGTCTAGAATTACACTAGCTAGAGGCCTTCAAACCTCATGAAACTTAACCCTAACCCTAGAAATGATCCTTGGCTGCCATCAAGGGATCCCCACCTCTATATAAACACATATTGAGACCCCCTTACCGCTTTCATTAAACCTACAAACCCTAGTTTAGTGTTCTTCCCCAAATTTACCTCCTTTCATCAAATCAACTCCAAATTGATCCAAATCAATTGCAACACACTCCCTAGTATAGAGGAAGCCATTGGTGGATAGCTAGCAAGGTTTGGAGGCTTTGGAACCATAGCAAGTTGAGGAAAGCATCATTACTAGGCTCTTTACATTGAGATTCCAACTCTCAATAGATAAACCTCTATAAACCCATTAAAATCCTAATTTCTCTTCATAGATGCATTTATTTAGGGTCCCCCTTGCTGTTGACCAAGTTTGGTAGGAATTCGCGTCCATTTGATATACGTATCGGACACGTATCGGAGTGTAGTATAAAGTGTCTGGTGAAATGCCACAATGGATTAAATATTAATGATTTTCAAAACTAATTACATGTTTTCGTAGCTAATTATGTGTAGATTAGATTTAGGGTTGACTGAGTTGAAATTAGGATCTTTTGTGTCTAAAATGGACACGCACATACGTGCTGGACACAGCACAGGGGAGTGCTATGCTCCCCTGCTGCTCGAGCACTCTAGCGGACACGACACGACACATTAGGACACGCTACTTGGCAAGGTGGTGGGGGCACACACTGACACTTTGTACACGAAGTTTGAGGTATTTTTTGAGTATTTCGAGAGAAATCTCGATCGTATTGGTCTGTACGTGCACAACACACACGCGAATTTCTCCTCTAATACGCACTTCGTACTCGGACACGGCAACATGTGGACACGTATCATGCACCTAGACACCTACCCCTATACCTAGGCTACCTCTGGACACGTGGTGCTACGTGTCGTGTCCTATTTAGGTCGACATATCAGTACGACACAATCGACAATGCTCTCTGATACATATTCTGATGCCGAGCTTTTGGATACGATTGGACACAAGTGTGGACACACTTGACACTCTCACATATTAACACTTGTGTGGGTACTCAATGCCCCTCCTTTTCCCTATTATAATTTGTATATATATGTTATGTTTTGGGTTATTATTGGGTTCGGGTTTTGAAAGTTGGAGATATCTGAGATTGGGTTTTACATGTTGGATTTGGTATTTCGAATTCCTAAGATTTAGGTTTTGATGTTGAATGTTGGGTTTTGGTTTTCCTGAGATTTGGTTTTGGCTTTGTTTTTGAGTTAGTGTGTTGTTGGGTTTACATTGTTTAGTATTGAGTTGCATAGAGACAGTGAAGTGAGGGTTTGTTTGGGATTTTGAGTTCAGTTGAGTGACATGTTTGGATTTTTGAGATTCACCAGAGATTTGTCAGGTTTTGTGGGAGTTTAATGATGAGGGTTGGATGTGGAGGCATTACAGCTACCTGACATTGCCTTGGCTTGGGCTTGTATTGCCTTGCTTTGCCTTGACCCGCCTTGACTTGGCATGGTTTTGCACTTGCAGCTATAGGCTTGCAGTGGCCTGCAGAAAACCTTTAGCTGTAGGTTTAAGTTGTATGTTTGAGTGAGGTTGAGGTTTGATCCTCAAGTTCCTAAGAATATTAGTGGTTAATTCAATACATAGATGGTTGCCTATGATTTTGAGTTTATATGTGTTAGGTATACATGAAGTTGTGAATATATATAATGTATAGATGTATATCTTGAGGAAGTAGAGGAACCAATAGACTAGGCTAGGTAGAAATGTTTATATAATTGTGTCCCAGATTTGTGAGGTTAGAGTGTAGGGTTTAGAAAGGGGTATATATATATATATATATATATATATATATATATATATATATATATATATATATATATATATATATATAGAGAGAGAGAGAGAGAGAGAGAGAGAGGATTAATGTATTTTGAGATTTTTCATTAGATAACTATATGTTATAACTTAGGATAATTGAGATGAGTTGTGAGTTTGGTTTGATATAAAGAAATTGACCCAAATAGCCTAGTTGATCATTGACTTAGTTGACCAAACCCTAAAGTTGACCAATCGTTGACCATTGACCAAATTGACCCTTGATAGCCTAAGTTTGACCAGTTGACCAAGATAGCCTTGTTGTTGACCTAGTTTGACTAGATGTTGACTTGGTATGACCTAGTGTTGACCAGAGTGTATTTGACCTAGAAATTATGTAGATTGTATTGTAAACTTCATTTACATTATATTGAATACATCATAACCTATATTGCTCTAATTAGGACATTGTGACTCCGGTTCGGACATCTGATATTCATCAGTCCTTCAGGATATCAGGTGAGTACATTTTCTGATAGTTCTTTCATTTACTTATCAATTACTATATTCCAGTTCTAATTAGTTTTATTTGATTCTTGTTACAACACGATGGACACACACAAAAAAAGAAGAATAAATGTTGTCTTTTCTTATGGGCGCAAGGCACCACAAATTAAGTACGCCTGAGAGATCCTGCACTGAAGATCCCCGAGTACAAAAAGATATTAGGAATGGGACGATAGAGATCGAGCGACAGTTGCTCCTTTTACTTTGTTGACACTTCGATTACAAAAGTGAAAGAAAACCTAAATAAATTGCTAACTCTCGCCTCATTGGCAAGAAGGGCAGCAATTTGGCTCTTGAAATGCTCTTCGTTCTGTCTATTTTTGAAGAGGTATGAGACCCCTATTTATAGTTGTTTTGCACTGAAACGACTTTTAAGCTCTCACAGGTGGAAAATACACTGATTTTATTGTGGGCGCATAGGGTGTAGGCGCATGGACACTGGATGATCGTGGGGTTGACGTGGCCGCATGCTTCGGTTCATGATTGCTCGTGGAGACTGACGTGGCCGCATGCTTCGGTACACGATTGATCGTGGAGTTTGACTGAGTCGTAGGGATCTGCTGCCTTGGGCGCATAGTATTGGAGAAAGTTTATGCGCCCACACTTAGGTGCATGTTTGATATGCATGAAAACAATATGGGCGTATAGCTCATCTTCGATCATGTGGGCGCATAGCTCCTCATCGATCATGTGGGCACATATCCCCTCTTTGACCATGTTAGCGCATAGACTCCCTTGGGTTCTGTAGGCGCATAGCCCCCTTTTGGTTATGTGGGCACATAGATTCTTTTGTCTTCTTTATGTGGGATACATAGTCTTGTATTTTTTATCCTTCTACAAGACCCCCTTCAAAGTTTTTGAGACTCGAACGAGTGTCGGAATACTTTGAAAGAAGCATGAAAAAAAATGTCTCCACCAGCTTCATGGATACATGATAGGAATGACCCCTTTGGCGCATAGGTGTTTGCCAGGCTGTCAAAATGTGGCTGTTGAGATCTTTCTTAGAAATCTGAAGCGATAGACTCGTTTTGGAACAAAATTTAAAAAGGTCCGCTGTTATATGCATAGTCTACATCAGCAAATAGCAGGCACATAATCTGCAAATGACTGTCTCTGCGTAGGCAAATAAATCTTATGGGCACATAGACCATGTGGGCGCATAGGCCAGGGCGCATAACTCCCCGTTTGTGCCTATAAATAGGCCTTAAAGAGAGAGAAAGTTTATTCTCTCTTATCTTTCCTCAGAATTTTCAAAGAGTTTTTTCCTTTACTCTCTTTCGAGAAATCATGTGTCCCAAGGCTGCTTTGGCTCCCAAGAAGTCTGTGGAGGACAAGAAGGCTACAGCAGCTAGTTCTCCTCGTTTGGCAGCGTCTCATCTGGTTCAGGACCCCATCTTGGGTAAGGCGATGTCTCAAAAAATGAAGTCTCGAGTGTTAATTTGTGATGCTCGGACTTTTCTCTGCTTGGGCGTATAACCATCGATATGCGCCCGAAGCAAACACTTCTTATGTGAGCAGTCTTATGCACTCACAGATGCATGCGCCCACGCACTTTGCTGTATTATGCACCTATGCACTTGGTTATGTCATGCGCCCACACAGAACATGTGCTTATGCGCCCACACAGAACTTGTGCTTATGCGCCCACAGGCCCCTTTGGGCGCATAACATCAGGGCGCAAAGAATTTCTCAGTACTTAGCTCTTTTTCTGTAGATTCTAAGTCTAACTTTTCCTTTTGTCTTCGCAGTTGACATGGTTGTCCCGGCTCTTAGTGGGATTCATCTTGGCTCTGCCCGCTGTACTCTGGATTCAAGCCTTATCACTGCAATGGTAAAAAATACTCAGGTAAAGATCAACCATGACCAGCCTTCGGTACGGGTGATTGCTATGCTTGAACAGGACAAAATATTCTTGAAGCATATGATGAATGATGAGAAGTTCACACTCGGAGGGGCGTGGAGCTTTAAGAGACCGTACTTCTTATTTTGTGACAGCCTGGGATTTGAGGACGACGAGACGATATGTCTAGAAACCCTCTGGTGGTCAGGTTAAATAACTAAAGGATATGGTTACCATCGATCAAGCGCCAATACCCTCTGTCAGCGTTTATTGATCTAGCTGTGCGGAGGCAAATAAAATGGGACCTGACCCCTGAATTGTATGGGGTCATTTCTGGTAGGATCCAATTCAACTCTGGCGATCGGAAGAAGGACACTTTCAAGTGTGTCAAAGGCTCCACGTCCTACTCCATGAGGGGGCTGTATCCTGGGGCTATAATAAACAATGTCCCGGCTGATCTTCACCCTTACGCTGTTAAGACTCTCTCCAACCTGATGCTGTCAAAGAAAGAGTCGTATCCGAGAGGAAGCTGCGGATGGAAGGTCGGAGATACTTTGTCCCGTTCTGGAGCGACCTTATTGAATGGGTGCTCTCGACTTGTGAGGCCACCCTAAAAGCTACCGACCTTTTTTATGCCGTTAGAGCTACCCAATATGGCATAAAGGTTAACTGGCCTATGTTTATCTCATTGGTGGAGTTGTACAACTATCATATATGTACCTTCTTCACTCCAGGTTGGAAGATGGGTCTGGCTCTTCACGAGATGCAGGCAATATCAAAACTTCCCTGGGGGACTGAGCCATACGAAGAATATGTCCCATGTGATGAGGAGATCCTGGATTTGGAGAGAGAGAACTCCGAGATAATGGAGGTGTACAAAGAGTTACTCTGTCACCTCTTTATTTATCACCTGGTCACAAAGAAGGGTAAGACTGAGGGGTCCCTTCCCAATATGAGAGCCTGGACCAACTACATCTTCATCAGAGAAGGAGGAGACGGCCCAGTCTCTTTCTCGACTCGCAAGCCCTCGACGAAATCTGCAATTCCGAGGAGAACTTCTTGGTTTATCATTTCTTCAGGCAGGCCGAGTTCAAGTTGTCGGAAAAGGCTGTACTAGCCACTTTTCTGATGACATGGCTCCGCGATTGTGTAGTCCCTGGTGGTTCAGGGTCTATTGAAAGAATAAGCCGGGGTATGATACTTCCGGTTATAAAGCTGGCATTTGGATGCCAGCTTGTTCTGCTTCCTGCATGGTCTGTGCCATCCATCGAGGCTTGCAACACTTTATTGTTAATACGGTGACACCCGATGGCAGAAAGGATTTTGTCAGGACTGAATTTCCCTTTTATTATCTGATGGGATGGCTGGTGCTGCACTGTCCCAGATTAATAAATGCTGGGCATAATGGCAGATTCTTTGGTAGGAGATGCCTTTCTTCGGGGATTCAAAGATGCAGATTGGACCGTCACAGGGGTGCCTGTTTGCAGGAAGGCTTTGAGTTTCCTCTAGAATTATGAATTCTTCAGAGTGTCGCCTCCGTCTGGTAGTGGCCGTGCAGGAGACACTCTAGTAGATGAGGGAGCACTTACTACTAGTCTTTCTAGCGTTCCGTTGGCTCCAGTCCATCATGTCTTCCCATCTGGTGCTCAGGAATAGGAACCATACTTTCCTGGAACCTTATCTGCCGAGTCGCATTGTACGGTAGTTCGGCTACAACCAGCTTCTTTTGGGCAACCCCAGCCCTCATCTACAGTCGATAGAAAGCCTGATCGACGGGGCACGTGCATGGGGCTACTACAATGCTGGATATACGGAGGCAATTTTTACCCTGCCATAAGATAAGCCTGAAACCCACATGCTCTTTGTTGCTGCCAAGTTCTATATTCAGGTCAATACCCTTCATTCTCGGTATGACCGTGAGCAGAGTATAATATCGGGGACTAGGCTTGCCCCCACTCTTGCCGATATAGGACGAGTGCGCACAATGGAGGGTCACAGAAGGAAAGGTGCCGCACCATCAGCTGAGCCGGCTGCAATGCCACAGCAGAGAGTCGCTCTTAATGAGCCTGTTGTTGCAGTACCTCGGAGAGAGGATACTAAAGAACCTCTTCCTGATATTCCTCACAAGAGGAAAGCTTCCACTGAGCTGGTTCCAAGGTCCAAAAGGAAGAATGATGTTGTCTCCGGAGGGAGAAAGAAGGTCACGGACGTGAGTGCCGGCTCACCTCTACCCAGAAGATCTTTCCGACAGACCGGGAGATATGGAATGGCGTCGCGGGCCATTACCATTCGGGAGGTAGATCACTTCTTAGACTCCATAGTCGTTTTGGTCAAACCGTTAGAAGCTTTCTATTGCGTTTATCCTTTGTACATGACGTTGAAGTCACGATCGCGGCAGGTGCTTTTTCGTCTGAAGAGATGGACATAACAACAGTGTCCCCTGCTCGTCCTCAACTGATGGATGAAGGTAGGTCTTCTTTAGTCGTAAGGCTTGAGCAGAGGGATGACCAAGGCGAAGGCCAGACCATGATGGCGATCAAAAGGCCAGTCCCTACTATGACATTTCTTTAGGGGATATGTGTAGTGCCCCGCTCCACGAAGGCACTAGATAGACAGAAAGATCGGATTGCTGGCTCTGCAACAGAAGACGATTGATTTGGGTAAGTGGACGAAGTCTCATTTGCTGATTCGCTTACGCCTAATAAGAATCTGAGTTTTTGATTGAATGCTTTTGTTAATAACAAGATAGTAAATCTTTGAGTATGGTTATAAGAGAATCTGCACATTGTCTGCTAAGAAAGAGAACGGTTGCCTGCTTGAGAAGAAGATGGAATTGTTTATGAGTTGCTCGATTGATGCATGATGGTTTCATTTGATATTGTATTTGTATTGGGGTATCCACTTAGTGACGAGCTGAACCCTTGCGAGTTACAGCGGCTAGCGACGAGCTGAACCCATGCGAGTCACAACGGTTAGCGACGAGCTGAACCCATGCGAGTCACAACGGTTAGCGACGAACTGAACCCAAGAGAGTCACAGCGGCTAGCGACGAGCTGAACCCATACGAGTCACAGCGGTTAGCGACGAGCTGAACCCAAGGGAGGCACAGCGGCTAATATGAAAATGATATGTTGGTTTTCAAAGATGTTTTCAAAAAGAGATGTAAACTGACTCTGTATGCATGGAATGAACATAGGTAAAAAGTAGCAAGATCACATCACAAGAAACATTTTCTCACTAAATGAACAGTGATCGTTTTAGACAAACGTAGCCCTTTGTTCATAATTCACCAGTATGCTGATATACTAACCCACCATCAGTCTGCATGCAGGTGCACTATGCATCGAGAAGGATAGTCCGAAGCGATAGCCCGAGCCTCATCCTCAGGAGCCAGAAATCAAAAGAGATGCCAAGAGATAACATCTGTTACAAGAGTTGGTTTTGTATATAAAGGGATGTAATGTATGGGAACGGGATCATTGTAATCTATAAAGTTCTGAGAGAATGTAACATTGTATCAGAGAGAATCAAGAGCTTGTAATTTGTTCAAATAAAATTAATAAAGATAATTGTTTCTTGTTACCATTGTGTTCAATACATGTATTCTGAAATATGTTCGTTGCTGCTTCAATTATCTGTGATACGTTTCGCTGCGTATTGTCAACCTTGTCTATCTTGTATTGCTTCAGGTCTTGGCCTTGTACAAGCGCAACTTAGGCTTGCACGGCATCACGCCTTAGCGAGGACGAACGGTCTCACAGAGTCCGAAGCGGGGACGAAAGGACTCTGCGGGATTGGGGCATGACAAAATAGTATCAGAGCAACACGATCCTCTGGCCAAATTTGATTCAATTAAATTTGTACATGTCTTCTGATCGAAATTCCTTTGCCCACTCGATATCAATAATGAGATGAACGTTCCATACAATAAGTTCGTAAATATTTTAATGATGCCGGTATATGTTTTATTGATTTGATTGATTGAGATTGAAATGCTTGATTGAACAAGAATTTTGATATGATCTGAATTGTGATTTCATGGATTGATGATGGCGAAGGATGAGGACTATCGCTGCTAAGGATATCGTAAGTTTCTCCTTAAGTTTCGAGGACGAAACTTCTTTTCGGTGGGTAATTATGTAGTGCCCCGCTCTGCGAAGGTACTAGATAGACAGAAAGATCGGATTGCTGGCTCTGCAATAGAAGACGATTGATCTAGGTGAGTGGACGAAGTCTTATTTGCTGATTCACTTACGCCTAATAAGAATCTGAGTTTTTGATTGAATGCTTTCGTTAATAACAAGATGGTAAATCTTTGAGTATGCTAATAAGAGAATCCACACATTGTCTGCTAAGAAAGAGAACGGTTGCCTGCTTGAGAAGAAGATGGGATTATTTATGAGTTGCTCGATTGATGCATGACGGTTTCATTTGATATTGTATTTGCATTGGGGTATCCACTTAGTGACGAGCTGAACCCTTGCGAGTCACAGCGGCTAGCGACGAGCTAAACCCATGCGAGTCACAACGGTTAGCGATGAGCTGAACCCAAGAGAGTCACAGCGGCTAGCGACGAGCTGAACCCATACGAGTCACAGCGGTTAGCGACGAGCTGAACCCAAGGGAGGCACAGCGGCTAATATGGAAATGATATGTTGGTTTGCAAAGATGTTTTTAAAAAGAGATGTAAACTAACTCTGTATGCATGGAATGAACATAGGTAAAAAGTAGCAAGATCACATCACAAGAAACATTTTCTCACTAAATGAACAGTGATCGTTTCAGACAAATATAGCCCTTTGTTCATAATTCACCAGTATGCTGATATACGGACCCACCATCAATCTGCATGCAGGTGCACTATGTATCGAGAAGGATATTCCGAAGCGATAGCCCGAGCCTCATCCTTAGGAGCCAGAAATCAGAAGAGATGCCAAGAGATGACATCTGTTGCAATAGTTGGTTTTGTATATAAAGGGATGTAATGTATGGGAACGGGATCATTGTAATCTGTAAAGTTCTGAGATAATGTAACATTGTATCAGAGAGAATCGAGAGCTTGTAATCTGTTCAAATAAAATCAATAAAGAGAATTGTTTCTTGTTACCATTGTGTTCAATACATGTATTCTAAAATATGTCCGCAGCTGCTTCAATTATCTGTGATACGTTCCTCTACGTATTGTCAACCTTGTCTATCTTGTCTTGCTTCAGGTCTTGGCCTTGTGCAAGTGCAACTTAGGCTTGCACGGCATCACGCCTTAGCGAGGACGAACGGTCTCACAGAGTCCGAAGCGAGGACGAAAGGACTCTGCGGGATCGGGGTGTGACAATATGTCTTCATTAGGAGCTATGATGAAAGATTTGGATGAAAATCAAGTCCAATCAGCTCACCCTCCTCTGGGTATGTCATTCTTGCACTTTTCTTTGGATGAGATTTTTCGGCTTCAATTTTGCGTACAACTTGTGAGGCGGACTTCCATCGTATATTTCCTTATAGACAATGAGAGGGAACAAAGCATGAAGGTTGCTCCAGATATCGGGGCTAGACAGGAAGCTGCCCTTGGTTCTTCCAGTAAACCGGCATCGGTTACTGAAGAAGTTCTTGATCGGCCTGTTGAGGTGGCCATTATTAAATCTGTTTCGGGTCTAGCTGGGACCGTGGAAGGCAAGCAGCCTGATGCTGCTTTGGCTGATGTTGACAATGAGCGACCTGGGTCTGCTCTCATTTCCTCCATTCCAGTTGATGCTGATCCGACAGGAGGTATGAACTTACAACTCCTTCTTTAAATAAGTTTTTTTGTTACTGATATGTATATCATTTTATTTGTCAGGTTCAGCTTCCTCCCAAGTAGCCCTCCCTGTGACAGAAGATCCTCATCAAGCTTCATCTCCAGCGACATCTTCTGAAGATGATGAGATGGCTCAGGAAGTCATAAGGGCTTTCTACTCTGTTTTGAAAGTAAAGCTTCCTAGAGTTTTGAACCAAAATGTCGCCTTCAGGCCTGTAAATGCTGTCGCTGAATGCCAGGTGATAGCTCTTGAAAGCATTTTCGGCTATGAAGAGCGAGCTAATGCTTTAAGGAAGGTCATGGCTGACCTGGAAAATCAAGTGGCCAAACTCCGAGAGGTCAGTCAGCGAAGCCCAACATCTTTTTCTCTTGAGGAGGACGTACCTCTGATTGCGGCTATTGAGGAGGAGAAAGCAACTTTCCAGACGAGGAAGGAGATACTGGCTAAAGAGATCAATGAGCTGGCTGATCAGTATGAACAGTTTGATGCTGTCGGTAGGGCTCGTATTGCCTCAAAGAATAAGTTGGCCATCCAGATCACTGAAAAGTACAATTAGATTGCGCAGCTTCATGAAAAGATTGCTCAGCTTGAGGCTAACTTGCGAACAGTCGCATCTGAGCAAGAAGACTATGTGGTACAGGCTGCTGCGACTGCCACAACTTCAGATCAATTAAAGGCTCAGCTGGTGAAGTTGGAAGAGAAGCATATGAAACTAATTCCTTTCGAGGATGAAGTTGCTCGGCAGGAAGAAGCACGTCGTCGTGCCACCGTCAAATCTCAAGCTGAAATCAAGGCTCTGAGGGATAGCATCAGTCGATTGTGTATCCCTTAAGTCTTTTGTTTGTAACTGTTTGTTTTAGCCATCAAGACTCTTATATCTTTTTCTTTTCTCCATCTTTTGATAGAAATTTTTAATAAAGAATCTTTTGGCTTTCAAAATTCATGAATGAAGTTTGTGAAATATCAGAACTAGAGGTAATGTGGACGTAGTAAGGATATTTCTGGTGGATATTCTGCTGGGAAATTTGATGTAGACTTATTATCCATTTTATATTCAAGGTTCTTGAATATAGATAATAAGTTGAAAGAAGCTGCTAATAGAGGTAATATGGACGTAATAGCAGAGAATGTTCTATATCTGACCAGAGGTAATATGGACGTGGACGGATATATAACATTAGGTAGGAGTGGATAATTCAGAGGTAATATGGACGTAATTATCTTTGATGACTACTTTGCTCAGAGGTTATATGGACGTGACAAAACATTTCTTAATTATCCCACTGGGGAAATAATTATCGAAAAACAGTTCAGAGGTAATATGGAAGTGACTTGTTTTTGTCAGACCAAGTTTGGGCAGAATCCAAAACGGAGATAATTCTACTGGAGAATCTTTTTAAAGGACCTATTATCCATGGCATATTCAAGATTCTTGAAATACGGACAATAGTTAGATGATTTTTTTTTCAAATTACATAAACATTGCACTGTATATTTATATGACTGAAACAGGGTATATGTGAACAATATTCATGAAGATTACACATAATATTTCTTCAGGAACTTGTCGTTGATCGGCATCATGAGCATGTCACCATCAGGCTTGGTTAGTCGATACGTACCATTAGAATACACCGATTCTATAACAAAAGGACCTTCCCATTTAGGCTAGAATTTTACTTTTGTCTTATGCGTCATGACCATTGGTCTTCTCACTGCTAAGACCAGATCACCAACTTGAAAGATTCTTTCCCTCACCTTTTTATTAAAAGCTCTGGAAAGGCGTGCTTGGTATAGCTCAATACGCTGTTGAGCTAATAAGCATTTTTTGTCTAGCGCTTCCAGCTCTTGCAGTCGCAGACGGTAACTTTCTTCGGCAGTCAACTCACTGGCTAAGGCTACTCGAAGAAAGGGAATCTAGATTTTTAGGGGAAGAACTGCTTCACTCCCATGAACCAGAGAGAATGGCGTACTGCCTGTTGGAGTCCGGACTGTTGTACGATAGGCCCAGAGACATTCGTCGAGCTTCTCATTCCAATCGCGCTTGTTTGAAGACAAAAACTTCATAAGAAGTTTGATGATAGTCTTATTGAAGGGTTCTGCTAATCCATTAGTCGCTGGATTGTAAGTAGTAGAGGCTACATTCTGAATTCGATTCTTATCGCAGAACCGATAGAATGCATGGCTCACGATTTGTGGACCATTATCATGGATGATCCTGCGAGGTAGGTCGAAGCGATAGATAACATGATGTTTGATGAAATTGGTCATGTTCAACATCTTTACTTCGGTGAGCGGTGTAGCTTTCGCCCATTTGGAGAAGTAATCGGTTATAGCTAGGATAAACCGATGTCCTTTGGAGAATGGCGTGCTGATTAGGCCTATGACATCCATATCCCAGGCTTCAAAAGGCCAAGATGTCGTCGTCGGGTGTAGAAACTCTGAAGGTTGATGAATGAAGTCGACGTGGAACTGACAAGCCCTATACTTCTTTGCATATTCAACAGCATCTGCTATCATTGTGGGCCAATAATAACCAATTCATCTTAGGCGATCTTATAATTTGGGGCCTAGTTGATGTGCACCACAAATTTTGTCGCAAGCCTCACGGAGTGCATTTTTGGCTTTTGTATCTGATAAACATCGTAACAGTAGCCCGTCGTAAGAGCGTCGGTACAATATTTTGGTAGTTGTATCATAGTAAAATATGAGAGATCGCCTTTGGACAGACATTGCTTCCTTTGGGTCCTCGAGAAGGATTTCGTAGGCGGCGTAGTCTATGAAAGGAAATCTCCAGTCTTTAACGTCGACCGTTTGTTTCTGTTGCATGACTGTGATGAATATACAAGGCATCTTTCACACAAAATAACTCTCGACCAGATACTGTGATCGAATGCTGAGTATTGGTAGGGACGGTCAAGGAAGCAGTAAGACTGGCTAAAGCATCTACTTCTATATTGTGTAATCGAGGCACGTGCTCGATGAAGAATCCAGTGAAAGTAGAAGCCAATTCGATTTTTGTTTTGTGATATGGGATAAGAACTTCGTGACGAACCTCATAATCCCCTCGGACCTAACTAACTATTAGCTTAGAATTATCGTAAGCTTCTAGATAGTCAACTCCCGATTGTTTTGCCAGTTGAAGGCCGATCAGTAGGGCATTATATTCGGCCATATTGTTAGTACAGGGTTCCACGAGAGAATATTCATGGTGTATAACCAGTTGGTCGAGTGACACAAGCACGATGCCTACTCCGGCCACGATATTTCTTTTAGGTCCTATTCTTGATGCACCGTCGAAGAACATTCGCCAAATGGGGATTTCCTCAGTTACGGTGTTAGACTCCACTACTTCATCCGGGATTTCATCGTAGTGTTTGGAAGATTCTGGCACCGAATGAGCTACTAGGAAATCAGCTAACGCTTGGCCTTTTATTGCCATCTGAGGGACGAACAGCGTATCGTATGGAGTCAACAATATTGCCCATATAGCTAAATGGAAATTAAGAGAACCTGGTTTAGTCATGAGTATTCTAAAAGGATTGAATTTAGATATGATGTGGGTAGTCTGCCCAAACACATAGTGACATGTCTTCTGGATAGTAAATACCAGTACAAGACATTCCTTTTCTACAGGTGTGTATCAGTGCTCGGTACCCACCATCATGCGGCTGATGTAGTAGATCGCATGTTCATGGCCGCCTTCATTCTTCTGAGCTAATAGGGCACCAAGGGAATGATCCATAGCACGGACATATAACAAGAAGGGCTTTTCCATTATTAGAGCCACCAATACTGAGGGGCTTGTGAGATATTTCTTGATATCGTCAAATGTACGTTGACATTGTTCAGTCCAGACGAAAGATACTCCTTTCTTTATGAGCTGAGTAAATGGTTGACACCTTCTAGAAAGATTTGAAATGAATCGTCTGATGTAGGCTAGCCTTCCTTGAAGTCCGTGTAGCTCTTTAAGATTTTTTGGAGGACGCATATCGAGGATAGCTTTCACTTTCTCCGGGTCAAGATGTATACCCTTTGAAGTGATAACAAAACCAAGGAACTTGCCGTTGGAGACTCCCAGAAAAGACTTGGTTGGATTCATCTTGAGTTGGTGTGCACGCTTTAGTTCGAACACCGTTCTCAAATCTTGGAGGTGGTTGCCCTTGAGATGACTTTTATCTGTGATATCGTCTACGTAGCATTCCAATGTTTTGTGCAAATGATCGCAAAAAATTGTGTTCATAGCTCGCTGGTATGTCGCCCCTGTATTTTTCAATCCGAAGGGCAACACCGTATAGCAGTATATCCCCAACGGTATTCGAAAAGATGTGTATTTCTCATAGTCGGGGAACATCTTGATCTTGTTGTAGCCTAAGAACCTATCCATGAAGGACATCCGCTCGAAGTCGCAAGTATTGTCAATCATTACGTCGGTGATCGGTAGAGAGAACTCATCTTTTGGGCATACATAATTTAAATCACAGTAATCGATACAGACTCGAACTTTACCATTCTTTTTCATAACTGGAACAATATTAGCGACCCAGTCAGGGTGTTGTTCATCGCGAATGAACCTGCTTAAAATAAGCTTCTTGACTTCACTCTCGATGGCCTCCATGATATCTGGTCGGAACCGTCGTTGCTGCTTCACTGGCTTAGCTTTGGACGAGATATTTAGGCGGTACATAGCAACTTTAGGGTCCAAGCCTGGCATGTCTTTATAGCTCCATGCAAAGACGTTAATACTACTATAAGCTGTATAAGAGATTGTCGTTCTTCACAAGACAGACTTTTGCTGATGAAGATTGGTTTAAGAGATGATTCATCTCCTAAATTAACTTGGACGACTTTGTCTGCACTAGGTGGTTCACGTTGTTCGAAACGTAACTCCTACTTAGTATCCATCTTTTGAGCCCATTGTTCAAGCTCGAATGATTGGACATCGTCTACAATTTGGTCAACTGACACCATGTTGACGGACAAAGTTGCTTTGAACATGTCTCCAATGCTGGAGTTTGAATCCCAGAGGCAGGAATCAGAAGAATGAGAACAACGATCCACTTCAACGTTTGATCCTTCAGGAGTTGTTGGAGTAACGTAACCCAAACCAATACTGTTTTGTTGATAATAGTTCTTGGGTTTGTCGGGAGGAGCAAAGTGACGTATTGGCAATCGTCGTCCTTGACCGTAGTTTAGTCCCTAGTCGTTTTTTATATCATATCCCATGTTCTGGATGATATTCTTGGCCTACCAACTATATCGATAAAGTTGCATTTTTTCCAGAATCATAGTCAGCTTTAGTGTTGTGATTGGGAGAAGTAGAGTCCAGAATGAACTTTCTTTTGCCAATTATTCGACCGAAGATGATCAATTTTTTACCCTTCTTTCTAGCTGGATCGATGAAGTAGTGGATATCTTCTGGCCAGACTTTTTCCCGCAGACGAGGTGTCATGATCGGTATGCAGAGATGTAGTCCTATGCCATGCTCTAGAGCGTATGTCATATCTATGTACTGGTTTACAGATTGGTGGATATCGGAGTAATTCAAAGATAAACTTTTGCTTAGAAAATATGCAAGTTCTTCTTCAGGGATAACATCATCCACTGAAGGTACATTATTTTGAGTATTGATATACTCATTGAGGGCATAATTGTCTGGAACAAGAGCCATAGACTTGGCCAAGTTTGCCATATAGGGTAACTCTTCAGGATTGGGAGGACAGACTTCAGCAGGTTCCACCCGAGTTGTTTTGCGGATAGTGATGGTCAATGGTTTGACCTTATCAGGATTCTTCTTTTTGACCCAAATTGTGAGAGGCTTTAGAGTACTTTTTGGAGTAGTACGTCCTTTGACTCGGATAATCAGGGGACCATCACTGGCGGATGAACTCACTTCAGCTTCATCGCCAGCTTCGTTGTCGTCATCCTTAGAGGGCTGAGATTGGTAAAGTACCGAATCTCAATAGTAGGCTTCAATACCCTTAAAAGGATCGACATCGGCAAACTCTATCTTCACGATGCCATCGCTATTGATATACTTGAAGTACTGGTGAAGGGTGGAATGAATGATCATGCTCTCGTGTATCCATGGACGTCCTAACAAGACGTTGTAGGACACATTGGCGTCGATTACATAGCAACAAACCTCTATTCGGAGATCACCAATCTGGCACTTGAGACGGATCTTGCCCAGCGGGTGGCTTTTTCCAGCATTAAAAGCCATGATAGTTGTATTGGTCACAGATAGCTTGTGCAAAGGGATCCCTAGAATTTGGAGTAGACTTCTAGGAATGATGTTGAGGGAGAAACCTGGATCGATATGCATCTGATCCACCTTAATCGCCCCGATATACCCTGTATAGTACAGAGGTCTATCATGACGATTGTTTTTTAGTAGCATATCCTCTTGTGAAAAGGTGATGTTGGGTACCACTTCCATAGTGCTGTGACAGTGAGGACAGGAGACTGGATCTTCAGCAGGGGCTTTGACTTCAGCGAGATAAGAGTAGGCATGTAGTAATGCCTCACTTAAGGATTTTTGTGTCTCTTTGGAGCGTCACAATAGATCGAACAAAGACAACCTGGCAGGTGCATTGGCCAGCTGTGCCAGTATGTTAAAGTTGTAAGGTCGATCCATGCCTTCGGGAGTTGGTACCTTCAGAGACTTGTCAAATCGCGTCTCCTTCTGCTTAGCTTTGTCGATAGTTGAGGACTTAGATGGACCAGCTTCTGAACTTGTAGGGGCAGCAGGAGCTTGAGAAGGTACTGCATCTTCTTGTGCGGGAGCATAAGTCCGTAGGTAGGTCTTCCCAGATCGCGTCTCGCCAGATAGAACTTCGTAAATGAAAGAAGACACCATATGGCACGATTTGTATTTCTTGCCCCTTTTTGCTTTATAAGATACCACCTCTGTATCATTTCTTACACAAGGTCTGGATGGACCCACATGATCTCACCACGTTCTGTCGTCAGTGGCACCAACGTTGAGTTGCGAGCTGGCGACAGGTTGACGATTTCTATTACTGCCTTGGGGATTGGGACTACGCCATCTGGGACTTCTGTGGGAGGAAAGTCACCAAATTGAAGAGAGATCATGTTAGAAGATACGACCTTGTCTTCAGCTTCGAGGTTGATCACTTGGTTGTCGATAAGCTGTTGTATCTTATTCTTCAGGATGATGCAATCCTTGGTAGAGTGGTGCACGTACTGATGATAAAAACAGTACTTGGGATCGTTGAGTTGGTTTGCCTCCTCAGGACGTCGTAGTGGAGGCAATGTCAGTTTATTACCCTTCATCACTGTGTGAAAAATGGTAATAACATTATCTTCATCAAAGGAGAAAGTCTCCTTGGGTTTGTCAGGAGCACCCTGAGAATTGGAAGCTCCCTTGGAAGTATCGACCTTCAAGACTTCTTTTCCTTTACCCCCACGGACAGGGATAGTTTAGGGTGCTTGTTTTTGTCTTCAGATTTGGGTGTCTTCAACCCCAGTAATTCTAGATTAGGGACGTCATTTTTATCAGCATCAGCAGCCCCGATGAAAGCAGTCCATGTATCATACTTATATATACCCAGACAGAACTTCACTGTAGGAAGGAAGTTATGTCGACAAGTATCCATAAGTTCTGAGTCTGGTATACCGAAGGGCATCTTCAATACTAGTCGCCTGAAGCGTTCGATGAAAGCAATAACAGGCTCAGTCTCCTTTGCTCGGTCTCAATGAGGGTGGACATTTTAACATGCGTGCCACTCTCATAAAACCTGTTGAGGAATAACCTCTCCAAGTCTTTAAAGAAATTAATACAACCGACAGGCAGACTGCAGAACCATTCAAAAGCTACCCCCTACAAGGTGCTAATAAATAGCTTTGACAAGAATGAATTGTCCCTTGGTAAGTGTAGAGTCTGCGTGTTGAAGTATGTCAGGTGTTGACGAGGAGAA
Organism: Iris pallida; assembly: GCA_029216955.1. Lineage (NCBI taxonomy): Eukaryota > Viridiplantae > Streptophyta > Magnoliopsida > Asparagales > Iridaceae > Iris > Iris pallida. Next base: position 41,760 of record JANAVB010011888.1, on the reverse strand, counting down.
GTCATCCCATCAAATGAATTTAGCGTCAGTGGCTTGTAGTTAGGAGGGCAAGTAGCATTCTCCCATTCAGGAGGATAAGGTTGAGATATCTTTATTTTTTGAAGCTCATCTTTGTACGAGATGGTATCGAGACGGGCAACAAGAGAATCAATAACATCCTGCTGATTGAGCAGATATTGAGAAACGGCTACTATACGGATGTCAGGCGTCATTGGCGAAGAACCACCCCCAGCGTTTATGAGATTTGGAGGAGGCGCAATGGAATGATACTCCTTTTATAGTGAAAGAGGGTTGTTATTATGAGTCGGACCAACGTGTGCTGAGACGTTCGGTTGAGGTAGAGGAACAGCCCTAGCAGTTTGGACTGGCATGATACTGGTAAGCATATCAGTGATCTTGGCAAATGTTGTTTCAAGACTCTCTAGCCGCTTGTTGGTCTGATCACTGGCTTCTTCAGGTCTCTCTCTATCCGTCATGTACGTAGATAACATACAAGGATGAATAGAGGAGACAGTACAACTGGTGCTGATATTGTCTGTCTCTAAGTTGAAAAGACCCTCATCTTCAGGTAGGGGAGGTAGATAGTCACCGTCAGACTCGAAGAGATCATCGTCATCTGGAAGGCTATCCCTGGTGTGAAGGTCGTCTACTTTAGATTCTGAGGGAATACTACCCCCAGCTGAAGGATCATCACCCCCAGCTTGGGAGTCCTCATCATCTATACAGAATATCGTCCTTGACCAAGTACCCATATAGACTCCTTCAGATGTAATAGCTCGCTGGCTATCTGTTGGCAGACTTTTTTTTTCTTCTGTTCGTAGAACTGAGAAAAAAAGTTGGGTTAGTGGTCCACCTTCTTTGATTGGAGCTCCCGTAAAGAGGATCCCATGAAGCCATGTTGGATGAAATACATATAGGCTTTTCATCATCAGAGCGATACAGTCATCGAAACACGGACTGCCTATGAGGTACTTTCGTTGCTTTAGAGCAGCAACAGTTGATGACAATACTGGTGCACAGATGTACGCCATGAATTGCAGTATCCTCCCTCGCTTTATGCTTATGATTTATCATGTCACGTAAATCGACAGAAGGGAGTTTTGCCTTAAAACCCATGTCACATGCATCGCCGATCTTTGCATATGGGTTTGTAAGGAGAATTGGCGCATCCGGACTTAGTTCACGGGCAGGGGCAACCCCCACACCTAAGTTCGATAATGACCTTGAAGACAGCCCCGTGCTATACGTGGTGGGGTCTGTCTTTTTGTTGTGGACGCATAAACCCTGGAGCATGCCCTTGGGCGCATGTTTTCCTGAAGTCCTGGCAGCATGCCTGGCCCTCCTGGATGTTGGCGCATAGAATGGGTCATCAGAGCCTGGGCGCATAGCCCTAGGCACATGGCCCTGGGTGCATAGCCTATCAAAGACAGAAGTCCTCTGGCTAGAGTTATGTGCCCACATACTGTATTGGACGCATGACTCTGGGAGCATGCTTTGGAAAACAGCGTTGTTTTCTCCCAATTTTGCCTTCTTCGTTTGTGAGCCTCGCTGAGTTTGTCCAGAGCGTCGAACACTTCGATTCTTGGCATCGTAGTGTTTTTCTTTGCCAAGTTTCGAATGTTGTACACTCTGTTGTTGGTTGCACAAGAAGGAAGTCGCTGGGCTAGTAGAGTCCAGAACGGTATGTGCCTTCTTCGTGTCAGAAGCCTCTGTGGAAGAGCTATGCGCCCACAGGGGAGCTCCAAGCGCCCACGTGGAAGCCTATGCGCCCACGTGACAGAGTTCTTTGGTTGCATATCTTCTACGACACTGGCAGGATATGCACTACGAGCCTTCGGAAGGCAAGTCTTGCGAGACTTGTTTGGCTTCACTGATTTTAAGGGAGTAGAGTCGTCCCTCGATAGCATCTCTTCCAACGCCTGCTGATCGAACTTCACGATCAACATCTTCTGAGTGCTCCCTACTTTATCGGTTTCAAATTGCGTCACCACCTTTTCGTCAGAGGAAAAGATAGTCCCCAGCAGAGTCACCATTTTTGTGGACACACACAAAAAAGAAAAAGAAATACTGTCTTTTTTTATTAGCGTAAGGCACCATAAATCAAGTACGCCTGAGAGATCCTGTACTGAGGATCCCCGAGTACAAAAAGAATTCTGGAGAATAGGATGATGGAGATCGAACGACAGTTGCTCCTTTACTCCATTGACACTCCAATTACAAAAGTGGGAGAAAACGTAAGAAAATTGCTAACTCTCGGCTCACTGGCAAGAAGGGCAGCAATTTGGCTCTTGAAATGCTCTTCGTTCTGTCTGTTTTTGAAGAGGTATGAGAACCCTATTTATAGTCATTTTGTACTGAAATGACTGTTATGCGCCCACAGGTAGAAAATACACTGATTTCACTGTGGGCACATAACACCCATTTGGGCGCATAGGGTGTAGGCGCATGGACACTGGATGATCGTAGGTAGATCGTGGGGTTGACGTGGCTGCATGCTTCGGTGCACGATTGTTCGTGGAGACTGACGTGGCCGCATGCTTCGGTGCATGATTGATCGTGGAGTTTGACTGAGTCGTAAGGATCTGCTGCCTTGGGTGTATAATGTGGGAATAAGTTTATGTGCCCATACTTGTGTGCATATTTGATCTATATGAAAAAAATGTGGGCGCATAGATCCTCTTCGATCATGTGGGCGCATAGCCCTTCTTCGACCATGTGGGCACATAGACTCCCTTGGGTTCTATGGGCACATAGCCCCCTTTTGGTTATGTGGGCGCATAGCTTCTTTTGTCTTCTTCATGTAGGATACATAGTCTTGTATTTTTTATGCTTCTACAAACACTGATTGATATTACTGGATCCATTGCATGCGACACTCACCTATTCATGTCTGGCCTCCATTACTGGAATAACCTATTGGCATCATCATGTTATTGCTGGACTTATACGTACTTTTGTGTCGGTTATGGATTCATATTGTACTTATGGGGCAAGGAAATATTGGAGTAAGACATGTGAACATTCTCATACTGGAACCACCTCCCTTGGAATTATACTGGAAAGCTAGACATCCCACACTTAGCCAGGTGTGCGATGTGTCGTATTACCTATAGCTGTTTATATGTCAATCTCGGTAATTTAAAATGCACTGTTAGAGTATAGTTTGGACTCACCCTGGATTCATTGATCACTTACTGGACTCGTCATGTATTGGATTCATCTTGTATTGGATTCATCTTTTACTAAACTCATATTGGGATTTACACTTGACTTATATTATACTGTCTGGACTTATATCATGTTACTCTAGTTCAGCCAGCTTTTATTACAGTCTTCCTTGCCATGTTTCTTCTCTTGTTTGTTACATTACTTTTCTTATACTTTAACTATTGCTCTACACTATTACCTGTATAAAACCTTGCCATGTTCATCAACAAAACTGTCTATAACTGCTTTATAGTCTTTGTCATTTACTTGAGATTTCTTGATGAGTTGTGCTCGTTCCAATCCTGACTGGATACGTTGATAAAATATTACAGATGTTTGTCCTGAGGACACTTATCCTACTTGCTATGGACCCGGAGAGGGATTAGCTACCTTTGGCCCCGACTCTCAGGAGCGATCGGGAGACTAGCTAGTATACTTGGTTTAGTTTTCATGTTTTAGAACTTGAATTGTAATAAGTTGAGATATTATCTTGTTTTGAGATTGTTTGAGATTATTATTAATTAGTAGTTTATATTTGTTGTTGTTGTTTAATCTTAGCTATAAATGTAAACCCCCTAAAAAAATTTTACTACAATTTTTATTTTTGTGTTAATTTTGTTTTTCGTAATTACACGTCGCATACAAATTCACATTGTTGTAGCGTGCGAGATTTGCGTTTCGTAATTGCTCGTCGAATGCGAATATGTGCGAGGTACATTTTTTTTGTAAAACATTTTATTAGAGATTTTATATATATAGAAGAATAAAATTTCAAAATAATATGTGATAAATATTTATTTTTCTAAAAAGAGTTATTTTGTTCGTCGTTTAAAAATAAGTGGTGATTTGAAAAATTGTGGTTTATATAAAAAAAAGTATTCCAAATATTTTGTAAAATTTGAAAGTTGATATTTAAAATATTTTGCTATTTATAAGAGCTATTTTATGATTTAGTATTTAAGTATTTATCATGATTTTCAAAATTAATAATTTATATATTTATTTAATTATGAAAATAATACTTGAGATTTTGTTGATTTTAATATTTGATTAAATATGCTAATTTAAATTAGAAAAGATTTCATTGAAATTTGAATTAAATGAGTGAAGGTTTTATCTAACTTTGATTTGGATTTGAACGATTAAAGTTTAAATCAAATTTTAATTTAATATGATACTATCTATGGGGGATTTAAATCCTCCCAATCCCTATCCAACTGGGAATTCCCACCTCCTATATAAGGAGAGGTACTCAACCATAATTTCTACCATCCACATAAGTGCACCGTGTTTGTGCCCAGCTTCTTATTCCATCCCCTACATATACATTTTTCTCCGTGTCGACAATCCCGACACAAATAAATCCTGCGCCTAATACTGTCATCCATCCTCTCCGTCGTCTTCGACTCCGCCATCTTTCCCTGGCCTCCAACGGCCAATACTCGCCTACATCATCCCTGTCAACCCAACACCGTCTACTCGGCTTTGACCGAACCCAACCACAGCCGCCCCAAAATCACCATAACTACCATCCCCGACCATTCTCACCACCACAACACGTGTGCCCGTCCCCGATTTCCCAACCATCACCACCGCCATCATCGGCCACTTTTATTTTTCCTTCAACCCATGTCCTGCCTCACCGACACCACCAACAACGATCCACCTCCACCCGACAACAGACGACCATCCTGTCGTCATCAACATCACATTGACCCTCACCGAATCTACCGCCATCTCCGGCATCAACCACCCAGCGCCAACCCTTCATCAACCACACATCCTCTCCCGACCGCCAAATCTGCAACACCATCACCATTACCCATGAAGAAAGAAGGGAGAGGAAGACCAAACCAGAGCCACCGCGAGGGAGCCTGTCTGGTGTCGCCAAGGCGCCGACCTCCGCCCTCCACCGCGACCGAGCGTCGCCCGTCGGCGAAGCCTCCGATCCGCAGTACCGTAGCCGCTCGTGTCACCTCCGCCGACCACCAGAGGCCCCCGTCTCCGTACGGTCGGAGCTACCGCCGTCGCCGCCTTCACGAACCGCGCCGCCTGGCCTCCTCCACCTGGGTCGACTCTCAACCCCTCCGCGCCACTTCCTCCTCCGCGCCCCATCGGAGCGCCGCCACCCGTCCGCCTCGGCGAAACCCCTCCGCGCCTCTCTCCCGCTGGTCGCTCTCCGAACCGTCGGCTCTCAGCGCCCAGCCGCCGCGCCTTTCCCCGCGAGCACGCCCGCCGAGGATCCGTCCAGCCTCCCTCCGGCGTCTCCGCGAGCCGCCCTCTCCTTTCCGAGCGCCGCCTCGCCGCGAGTTCTCCGCCGACTTCATGAGCCACCGCCGTACCCTGCCCGCCGTCCACCGGCGCCGGAGCACGGCCAAGCCGCTGGTAACCCCTCTCAATCTCACCTTCCCGATTCCCCTTTCTCTCTCACTTGCTTTGCTTTTTCAATTATGAATCAATAAATGAAGTATGGACCTACTGCCATAGATATTTATTTAAAGATTATTAATTAATTGTATTTAGGTAGGTAGGAGTGTACTACATACATAATTGATTATATTAGCATTCTAAAGTATTATTTTAGATAGTTTTTGTATTATCATTATTATTATTATTATCATTATTATTATTATTATTATTATTATTATTATTATTAAATCATTAGTATTATTTTAAATACTTTTGTTTATGATTTTATTATTAGAATTATTAGTGTACTATTCTAAATTTGATAATTAACTTTTACCAAATTTACGTTGACAACTCTGTAGCTCTAAAATATTTTTCTGGATTTTTAGATATTTATTTAAAATATTTTTGGACTAATAAAATTTTGTTTCTACCTAGAAGATCCTATTTTGACAAGATTAGAGTTTTTGCCTAAAATAACTTTTTGATCTACCTAAAAGTACTTTTACTAACAAAAAGATAGTTGCCAAATTATATTTTCAAGTATATGTTAATATTTTGACTAATAAAAAGATATTTTCCAAATTATATATATATAATATTTTCAAGTATTTACGTGAAAGTATTATAAAAATATTTTCTAAAATTTGTATATGTATCTATCTCCACAAATTCTCCTCAATTATTCCTTTGATCACGACTAATCGTGCATTTCTTTTTCTCGTGAATTTTGGACGCTTACCCATCGACCTCGGCTATTGGACAAAACAGAACTTGTCGAATCATCACACCACGTCAGACGATACACCAAGCAAGACACATTGCCTTTACTGTTTAATTTCTTGCTCAATATCATGCATGCTTTTTTCTTTATGTTGTTCTTTCAAAACTATATATAGATGTAAATTATTATACTTTATGCAATTGGCTTAGAGTTAAGGGACCACCGTATGTTTAGTGCATCTCATAAACTGTCACGATGTGCCACGGATTGTGTGTGAGTTGTGAGTCGCATATAGATGCGGACTTACGTACTGACTGATCATTGGTGCGTACAGGCCGTGCGTTAGGATATAACTGCCAATAGATTGTGTAGAAGACTTGGCAGTTAGTAAGGATTAAACAGTATCGTGGAGTCGACACATGTATAGTATCATTGGGGGAAGGGGACAGCTATTAGCGTAGGGGCTACATTTATTTTTACACACATTTTGGGCCGAGGGTGACTCTTATGAGCACTACCTTCTGCCCGGGCCGATAGTGTCTCGTATGAGCGCTACTTGACGGCCACTCTTTATAACTTGCTTGCATGAATCCATTACAGCCCCTGCGTAGAACGTTGTCCTCACAGTACATATCACATAGAATGGTTATGAACCTTTACTCATGCATACTTTTCTGTTGAGCTTTATTATTCAGTTTATTGGCTTGATATTATGTGTCTTATTACGTCCCTCTGAGGACCTGGTGATCTCTCCAGGTGTGTGTTTCGTGGTTTCTTGCAGGTGCTCTAGCTAAGGCCATACCTTCCTTCGTGATGATTGCTCTTGGACTCGTCACTTGCTCTCGTTCGACCAATTCTTTCTTTGTATATTTTTCCATATTTAATTTAGTTGGTAGTGGATTTGTCTCCGCCTAACTATTGTATACATGACAAACTCAAAATTGCTTTTATATCATTATTTATCTTCGTGGATGAGATTTAGTGTCTTGGCTTTCTATATTTACAGCTTATGTATACATACGAGCCGTATATTTACTCGTATGTATACAGCTGGCATGGTACATATCTAGTCTCAAGTATTTGGGACTGGGGCGTTACATGTTTTTGTGGTGGCCCATGCAGGTCTAGTTTGCCGTTTCGGTTACATGGCTGTAACGAACGGGCCTGTAATATAGGATTAGAATCTAGGAATCTCATCCACATACTTGATCACTTTCCTTGACCTTCCTTGATTTCCATATTCCGACTCCCGTGGCTTCCCTTGATTTTTGTATCTTGCTTGAACTCCTTCTACCAACACCCTATCATCTCGTGCTTAAACATGGTTAGAAAGATGACTACACTACTATATACTTATTGGTCAACCCTATGGCTAAAAGGATTGTATTGACAAATAATATCCATTGAGGTTATATCGGAGTATAAAGGCATTCATTTTTCCTAAAGATATGATCTTAAGGATTAGTTAATTACAAGTTGGGTAGTATCATATTACCCCTTCAAGGGATAGTTAGAATTTTATTATTACAAGGTGGTATACACAAGAGGATAGCTAGATCGGAAAAACAAATTTTTGATTTGTGAAATTTTTTGAAATGGTGAAATAGTTATGATTTATTAGGGATATGAAATCGATTGAAAAATAACTTGAGTTTTTATATTGTGACGCATGATTTACAGTTAACTTTAAAAGTTTGGATTGTAATATTATAAATTTTATCTCGAGATTATTTAAGGAGTTTTAATTATGATTTTAGACAACTAGAGAAGACGAAAGTTTAGTTTGAGAGAGCTTGAGGTTTAAAATTGAGTCATACGATTTATAAGTTTATTTAATTTTGAGTTGAGGAAATGATGGTAAATTTTTGTTTAAATATTTGGAGGATATGAAAGCAACTTTGAAGAAAAATTTTAAATTTTAAATTGTGTCATATGATCTATGATTTAAAAAGTTAATTAGATTTCAAGTTTAAAGCCTTGATTATGGATATTTAAATTTTGGTAAAATAATATATTTAATTTTTAGTTACATGATTTGCGATTGATGAAACGAGCTAAGAGTTTATCTCGAGGTATATTTGAGAATTGGAAAATTTTAAAAGTGATGGCTTATTATGAAAATTTAGTTGTGCCGCATTAGATATGATGAAGGATTTTCGGAATTTATTTAAAGGAAATTAAACTTTAGGTTATGATTAAATACATGATGGAGTATCTTGAGATTTTATTTCGAAACTGTTGAGAAACTTGAAATTTGAAATTGGATCATATATTAGTAGAGAACCAAGAAGCAAGCAAGTCACCCTAATGGGATACAAGTATTCCTCATTAATTGCCAGAATAGTTGTATATACTCAAGTGTTGTTAGTCATCTACAAAATCATATGGCTATATTTCAATTTTGACTCACTTGACATTCCCTCAAACCTAGATTTATCGTGACTTTCTCATACTCCATCTAAGTGGCTATCATATCTTTAGAAATTGTATTCTAACTTATTTTACCTTGATTTATTAGAATCTGAATTATCTTATTTCGTGCTTTAACTTGGTCATTTATTTGTGCGTTAATCATTATCTCATGAACTCCCACTTTCTATTTTAATTTCTTTTGTGTCCTTTACCGTGACTTGGGTATTTGGAGCACAACACAAGACTTTTCCCTCCAACACATTCCATATGTAACACCTAGACGAGCCCACCTTCATGTAGGTATATCACGTGCCACTAAAACACGTCGTCTTGTATTCTATTTTCATGATATGACTTTTGGGCCAAAAAGACTAAACTGTAACCTTTACCATGATATCGATATATTTATCGATCATGGATCTCGACTCAATTCCTTCAACCCGATATATGGTATGTTCTACTTAATCCCTTAAATGCTTAGCTTGTGCTTTATATTGATTGCTATCCCGTGCCTTTTATTTTCGCACCTTATTTTAATTTGCTTAGACCCATAAATTTTTATCCTCGTGCAATAATCAGTATTTAATATCCAAACCTTATCATAACCATTGAGCCTAACCAATACTTTCTCCTAAATCGTTTTGATTTTTCTCTTCGAAAATTTTATTTTGCTCTGCTATTATCCATGCAACCCTGTTCTTGTGAATCCTTGGGCTTAGATAAAGATTTGATCATGACACCCTTTGGTTAGACATGGACTAGATTGGAAGGCATCATAAATGAGATTAGTGGCTTAATCAAGTAAAATGATACGTGATTATGAGACATTAGTTAAATATGCTATTTGATTAAGAGGTGTGATATTATGTTTTAGGGAGATCAAAGGATAGTATATTTGCGAGTGCCAAAAGGTTTGAGATTAATCTAAAGTTGAAATAAAGTTTATGTTTGGTGCATAAGGGATAAAATTTTCTTTATGTTGATAAATAAATCTAAATTTCCTAGAAGAGTTTGACTTTTTACTTCAACTACCTTGATTAAAGATTTTGAAATTTGAATTTCAAGGAAATTAAAGCTCAAGGAAATACGCATATTTATGTTGGAAAAGAAGGATAGAGATTCATTGAAGATTTATTTTGAGGAGAGTATGAATGGCGAATTCTATTTGGAGAAAATATCTATGCATATATAGATATGATTGAGAAAAGTAAATTTAAATTTATTTTTGGACTTATCTAATTTCGATCGTTCGGATAAGCGGATTCGATATAGTGGGAATTCAGGATTTTGTGAGTAAACTTTGGAGGTAAAAAAAAGGGTAGATTATAAAATTTGTGAAGAATAATAGACGAAAGGTTGAAAGCAAAAGGACATTGATATATATCGATGGTTATGACAATAGCAAAAACACAAGTTGAATTTTGAAGATTGAAAATAGAAAGGCCTCGGTGATTATGCAGAGAGTTATGGCAATATCAAAAACAAGTTAGATTTTGAATATATTGTAAGATCATGGTGGAAGTGATTGTTGCCTATTTTTAGTACACGTTTTGTTGATTGAATTTGATAGTTGTCATGAGATATCTTCCAAATCATACCCATGAATTCATTTTCCTAGATATTAGTGTATTCTATTATTCAAAAATCAATTTCTTTGTATGCCTTTTTAACTTGATCAAATTTTTGTTGCCTCAACCCTACCTACCCTATCTATTCCTAAATTTCAAGGACGAAATTATTTTAAGTTGGGTAGAATGTAAACCCCCTAAAAAAATTTTACTACAATTTTTATTTTGGGGTTAATTTTGTTTTTCATAATTATATGTCGCATACAAATTCACATTATTGTAGCGTGCGAGATTTGCGTTTCGTAATTGCTCGTCGAATGCGAATATGTGCGAGGTACATTTTTTTTGTAAAACATTTTATTAGAGATTTTATATATATAGAAGAATAAAATTTCAAAATAATATGTGATAAATATTTATTTTTCTAAAAAGAGTTATTTTGTTCGTCGTTTAAAAATAAGTGGTGATTTGAAAAATTATGGTTTATATAAAAAAAAGTATTCCAAATATTTTGTAAAATTTGAAAGTTGATATTTAAAATATTTTGCTATTTATAAGAGCTATTTTATGATTTAATATTTAAGTATTTATCGTGATTTTCAAAATTAATTATTTATATATTTATTTAATTATGAAAATGATACTTGAGATTTTGTTGATTTTAATATTTGATTAATTATGCTAATTTAAATTAGAAAAGATTTCATTGAAATTTGAATTAAATGAGTGAAGGTTTTATCTAACTTTGATTTGGATTTGAACGATTAAAGTTTAAATCAAATTTTAATTTAATATGATACTATCTATGGGGGATTTAAATCCTCTCAATCCCTATCCAACTGGGAATTCCCACCTCCTATATAAGGAGAGGTACTCAACCATAATTTCTACCATCCACATAAGTGCACCGTGTCTGTGCCCAGCTTCTTATTCCATCCCCTACATATACATTTTTCTCCGTGTCGGCAATCCCGACACAAATAAATCTTGCGCCTAATACTGTCATCCATCCTCTCCGTCGTCTTCGACTCCGCCATCTTTTCCTGGCCTCCAACGGCCAATACTCGCCTACATCATCCCTGTCAACCCAACACCGTCTACTCGGCTTCGACCGAACCCAACCACAGCCGCCCCAAAATCACCATAACCACCATTCCCGACCATTCTCACCACCACAACACGTGTGCCCGCCCACGATCTCCCATCCATCACTACCTCCATCATCGGCCACTTCTATTTTTCCCTTAACCTATGTCCTGCCTCACCGACACCACCAACAACGATCCACCTCCACCCGACAACAGACGACCATCTTATCGTCATCAGCATCACATTGACCCTCACCGAACCCACTGCCATTTTCGGCGTCAACCACCCAGCGCCAACCCTTCATCAACCACACATCCTCTCCCGACCGCCAAATCCGCAACACCATCACCATTACCCATGAAGAAAGAAGGGAGAGGAAGACCAAACCTGAGCCATCATGAGGCAGCCCTGTCTGGTGTCGCCAAGGCGCTGACCTCCGCCCTCCACCGCGGCCGAGCGCCGCCCGCCGGCGAAGCCTCCGATCCGCAGTGCCGTATTCGCGCATGTCACCTCCGCCGACCACCAGAGGCCCCCGTCTCCGTACGGTCGGAGCTACCGTCGTCGCCGCCTTCACGAACCGTGCCGCCTGGCCTCCTCCACCTAGGTCGACACTCAACCCCTCCGCGCCACTTCCTCCGCCTCGGCGAAACCCCTCCGCGCCTCTCTCCTACTGGTCGATCTCCGAACCGCCGGCTCTCAGCGCCCAGTCGCCTCGCCTGTCCCCGTGAGCACCCCCGCCGAGGATCCGCGCAGCCCCCTCCGGCGTCTCCGCGAGCCGCCCTCTCCTTTCCGAGCGCCGCCTCGCCGCGAGTTCTCCGCCGACTTCATGAGCCACCGCCGTACCCTGTCCGCCGTCTACCGACGCCGGAGCACGGCCAAGCCGCTGGTAACCCCTCTCGATCTCTCCTTCCCGATTCCCCTTTCTCTCTCACTTGCTTTGCTTTTTCAATTATGAATCAATAAATGAAGTATGGACCTACGGCCATAGATATTTATTTAAAGATTATTAATTAATTGTATTTAAGTAGGTAGGAGTGTACTACATACATAATTGGTTATATTAGCATTCTAAAGTATTATAAAAATATTTTCTAAATTTGTATATGTATCTATCTCCACAAATTCTCCTCAATTATCCTTTTGATCACGACTAATCGTGCATTTCTTTTTCTCGTGAATTTCGGGCGCTTACCTATCGACCTCGGCTATTGGACAAAACAGAACTTATCGAACCTTCGCACCAAGTCAGACTATACATCAGACAAGACACCTTGCCTTTACTGTTTAATTTCTTGCTCAATATCATGTATGCTTTTTTTTATGTTGTTCTTTCAAAACTATATATAGATGCAAATTATTATACTTCATAAAATTGGCTTAGAGTTAAGGGACCACCGTATGTTTAGTGCATCTCATAAACTGTCACGATGTGCCACGGATTGTGTGTGAGTTGTGAGTCGCATATAGATGCGGACTTGCGTGTTGACTGATCATTGGTGCGTACAGGCCGTGCATTAGGATATAACTGCCAATAGATTATGTAGAAGACTTGGAAGTTAGTAAGGATTAAACAGTGTCGTGGAGTCGACACATGTATAGTATCATTGGAGGGAGGGGACAGCTATTAGCGTAGGGGCTATATTTATTTTTACACACATTTTGGGCCGAGGGTGACTCTTATGAGCACTACCTTCTGCCCGGGCCGATAGTGTCTCGTATGAGCGCTACTTGACGGCCACTCTTTATAACTTGCTTGCGTGAATCCGTTACAGCCCCTGCGTAGAACGTTGTCCTCACAGTACATATCACATAGAATGGTTAGGAACCTTTACTCATGCATACTTTTCTGTTGAGCTTTATTATTCAGTTTATTGGCATGATATTATGTGTCTTGTTACGTCCCTCTAAGGACCTGGTGATCTCTCCAGGTGTGTGTTTCGTGGTTTCTTGCAGGTGCTCTAGCTAAGGCCATACCTTCCTTCGTGATGATTGCTCTTGGACTCGTCACTTGCTCTCGTTCGACCAATTTTTTCTTTGTATATTTTTTCATATTTAATTTAGTTGGCAGTGGATTTGTCTCCGCCCAACTATTGTATACATGACAAACTCAAAATTGCTTTTATATCATTATTTATCTTCGTGGATGAGATTTAGTGTCTTGGCTTTCTACATTTACAGCTTATGTATACATACGAGCCGTATATTTACTCGTATGTATACAGCTGGCATGGTACGTATCTAGTCTCAAGTATTTGGGACTGGGACGTTACAATAAACTTCTGTGTTATCGTGTCGTGGTTAGACTGTGATTGAGATTTCATTATATCTATGCTTGTCCTTCATTCGGAGTTGAGATTTTGACAAGTACATTATATAATTGCGTGAGTTGTTGAATAGATAGTGACCTAGTACAGCGTTCTACCGTCGACACTGCAGCGTAGGCTGGACGTATCCACTTCTCGTGGCCCTATACTGGGTGCAGGTCGTGACAGTAACAGTTCAATCACTGGATAAATGAGAAGGGGGGATGTTTCAGTCAGCGGACATTTAATATCAGTCCTTGGGATGTTAGTTTCAGTTCATGTTTGCTAATGGTTTCAGTCCTAAATTACTTTTATTTTAGTCAGTCATTCATAGTTTATTCTTTAGTTTTATTTGTGCTCAGACACTGTATCAGTTTGAGAGCACCTTGATACTTGATTTTATTTTAGTACCACAAATAGGAGGGGCTCGGGTTTGGTTTAAACCTTAGTAGCAGTCCATGTTTATATATTTCTGTCCTATACATTATTGCATCACCTACTTGTTGTATCAGTCCTTGTTGATGATATTGTATCAAATATTTCTTTGTTCAATCCCTATTTATTGATACCGATCCAATACTAACAATGTGTTTTTAATTGGCTACAGGGATTCTCAATGAATGATGGTTTGTGAAGCTGCGAGCTTCGATTTTGATGGTTTATGAAGCTGTGGGCTTCAGTTGCGATACGGTTTGTGAAGCTGCGAACTTCTGTTAAGGGTATTTTGTTCTATTGTGGAACTTTAGTTAATATAAAATAGGATTGGTATATCATGTACAAGTGTGATCTGTGAACAAAGTTTATCTTTTTGTTGGTTACTGAACAAAAGAACTGGTTGAATGTAAGAACATGTTTGTTTTGTTAATATAAAATGTGCTTGTAAATTATTTGATGTTTGTAAGAGGTTTTAGAATTATATTATGCATTTCTGGATTTGATATTATGGGTGGATCTCGTAACGTTGGCAATATAAATGGAATTGATAAACAGGGTCTCTTGACGGCTAAGAAACGTCAACAAAAAAAGAATCCATGTTGAAGGTCATTAACCATCATCTAGGCCAGCGTCAAAAAAAGTATGCACCAATATTAACGGTCCAAAACTGGGTCTAAAACTAGGTTTAGTTGACGGCTAAAACCCGTCAACTAAATTAATTTTAGTTGAGGCTAAAATCTGTCAATTAAAGTCATTCAGCAACCGTCAACTAAAGTGGGGACTTTTGCTGACACTGGCCTAACTGACGGAAGGAAAACCATCAACTAAACCCTTTGGTGACGGGGAAAAACCGTCACCAAAAGTCATTTTTCTTGTAGTGAAAGAAGATTGACTTCTTCTTCATCCATCTTCTTTCACCTAAATTTGATGCTTTGCATTTTCCATGTTTCTTTTCCCAGGAGTTCAAAATTTCAGCAACCTTTCCTAATCTTTTTTTCGCTCAATGGTGTTGGAGGACCAGAAAATTCTTGCTTACAATTGAAAACTTTTTTTGTCTGTGATACATATGATAACATGGGAGAAACCTCCTTGTACCAGTATACACATTTTTACCACTATATTTTAGTCTAGGCGCATAAGTATCTTCCCCGCATATGGGGCAAGCATATACCCCTTTGTAGTACAATAAGACAGATTTTCATATGCAGAAAAATCGTTGATGGTCCATAACAATGCAGCCTTCAAAGTAAAGAACTCTTTATTTTGTGCCTCATAAGCTTCGATCCCTCTTCCCATAAAACTTTCAAGTCCTCAACTAATGGTGCTAAATAAACATCAATATTATTGCCCGGTTGCTGTGGACCAGATATCAGTAATGATAACATCATGAATTTTCATTTCATGCACAACCACGACGGTAGATTATAGGTCACCAATATAACTGGCCATCCAACAACTGTACTTACTACTAAGTAAGCTATGTGGATTTATACCATCAGCTGAAAGAGCTAGTCGAAGGTTTTTAGGTTCTTTTGCAAAATTTAGCCACTTGTGGTCAACTAGCTCCTATGAGGAGGAGTCTGCTGGGTGACGAAGTTTTCCATCAACTACTCTTTCATTAGCATGCCAAGTTAAGTCCCTTGCTTTTTTGAGGATTGAAACATCTGTTTTAACCAAAAAATAGGAGAAAATACCATAGAACTTTGATAGGGACTTTTTTAATAAAAATTTTATGAGGACCATCATTTGCCTCCTTCCATCTTGATGTTTCACAAGAGGGACATTCAAATAAATTTTTATACTCATTTCTATAAAGTATGCAGTCATTGGGCCATGTATGAATCTTCTCATATTACAAACCCGGAGCAGTCATTATCTTCTTAGCCTCGTACATTGAAGAAGGTATTTCATTTTGTGTTGGAAATATATCATGAAGAGATTTCAACAACTCAGAAAAGCTATTGTCAAACCACCCATACCTTTCTTTAATGTTATACAGTCTCATCAATCGTGATAGTTTTGTATACTTTGAGCAACCAGGATAAAGAGGCTTTTCAGCGTGTTCGAGTAAAGATTTAAATGACTTAGGGTCATCGAAAACATGTTTATATGCAGCATTAACCATTTCTACGGTATTTGCAGAATCTTCAAATGATCCATCTTTATAGTTAGGTGTTTGTTCAGCCTTTGTTGCAAAGCTGGTCGATCCTCTGATATGGTGTTCCTTACCATGCCAAAACTATATTGTGTAACTTTGATCTATACCCCTCGTAAATAAATATTTTCTTACGTCCCCTGGCCTTTGAAATGTCAAATTTTTACACTTTTCGCATGGATATCGAAAGTAGTTAGGATTTTTTGAATAGTGTTTTGCAAACTCAATAAACTCTTCTACTCCTTCCTTATATTCCCTACACATTCTATCCTTCGACATCTATGATTTATCCATTTTGGGTTGGATTAGAATAAAAATACCTGGACTTCAACTTTTGATGATGACCTTAACCCTGTCCTCAAGTGTCACGCCCCGATTCGTAGAGTCATTTATTCGCATATTTTGTCTCTTGGAATCGATCGTCCTCGCTTGGGTGTGATGTCGTACAAGTCTGGTATTGCACTTGTACAAGACAAAGATGGTACATAATTGATTATCTTCAAATAAGAACACATCGCAGCGACAGAAGCAGATAAATTAAAGTTAATGAGGACAATCTTTCTTATTGAATAGAAATACATCACTTCTTTATAGCAGCGGAGATAAAAGGATAACTTAAAGTCACACAGAGATATATAGAACTTTATTCTCTTTATTGATAATTGAAGAAGAGTACAAGACTTGCATTGAAGTACAATGCTTACAACCAATCTCACTTTAGATTGAAAGCCAACTGAACAATGCTATACAGCTTACATTTGATACTTGGATACATTGGATTACAACTCGATATACCGACTTGGCTTACAATTCACTGGTACAACTGATTATAATGTTCTATACATTATGTTCTTTATAAACAGAAGATATCATCTTGTACAAGGAGAGCTTCTGCATGCCCAACAAATCTTCGATGCAGCGGGACCGATCAAGCCAATCTTCGTGTACAAAACATCTCAAGCATGAGCACCTGTCCACAAAACGTGGGTCAGCACATCATCTATGTACTGGCGAGCAAAATCCAACCCACTCTCCTAAACCAACACTAACTGGTCAATTTTAGCAAGCGTTTAATAAAATGATCTTTCTACTTGGGGCCTAGCATCAGTTCACAGTTCATGGGCAATAATCATAATGAAACATGTAAACTTGTTATCTTCTTTCTTATGTAAAGGCAACAATAAAACATGCTCAGTGTTATCAAGTTCTGACAGTGTACATTTAGAGGTATCCTTTAAGCGTCGTTGAATTAACATTAGCCAAACATGTTATAGGTATTCTTTTAGCAAGGCAACACTCCAGCATATTGCATTTAACATGTTAAGCATGTTATAGAGTTCTCATTTAAAGGCAACATCATAACATTGTCGTGTTTAGCATGATTAGGCAAACAATTCAACCAACATATATTGCATGTATCACATTTAAGTGATTTATTACCGATATCCGACTCCGCATACCTACATAAGAATACAGAATAATATGAAATACTTACTCTGTCTGCACAAAACATTCATTAGCATGCATCCTGACTACATGACTACTGGTGCTGCGCATCATTTAAGGACTTGCCATATAGGACTTCAAGGGTATCGACGCACCATTCACCCGGGTTGTAAGCCCGAAATGAATGTCTCGATACCAATCATGCCACCAAAGCATGCTGCATTTTCTCCTAGGCTGAATCGGTCCCCAGGGCCCTAGGAATCGTCCGAGGAAACAATACCTTGTATACAAGTTTGCCTATGATCATGCGAATGCGTGTCCGACTCGATCGTGTTCGAAGTCGCATGATAAATTATTAAGATAAGTAAAGGCAACATTTCATTATCTCATCTTTCCAACATTACCACATGTTCACTTGGTGATCTCAACGATCCCAAGCCTCATCATTTCTCATTGCATCAATTATTGTAACATTTCTCATATCATTCCTTTCTAAGAGGAACAAATAATATTTCATTCATCTCGATAGGATCTGCAGCATTTCATTCATTTTATAGGAACATTATTATTTTCTTTCTTGCTTATAAGGAAACAGGCAACAGCAACAGTTACGCATAAGGTACATGATTCCAGTGTTTCATTCAGTTCTTTGTGTTAATGGCATAGCCAGTTCATTTCTCATGTCTCATTCACGTAGCATCTCGATTATTCAAGTGATTCATTCATTTTATCAACATTAAGCATAAGGGACATTATCAATTCATTCTCAGGCATCAAGTTATATTAGCAGTTCGAGTGTGATTCAATCAGCAGTTTAATGTTTATGTCTTATTCATTTCAATAATTCTCAGCATAGGCATCTCTATTATCCAGCAACTAAAATATGGAACATTTAGAGACAATTCATAGCATCACATTATTCCATTTATTAAGCATGCAGGAATAAGGAGGAAGGAGGACAATTCCACTTGCCTTGCATAACGGTCTTCCTGCTCCGATCACACTTATCTTCCAATGGACATAGCTCCACCGGTGAGCCACATTCCAACACTTAATCCGTCTAGCCAGTTAAGAGAGACTGCATCAGTCTCAACTCTATGATCTCCAACATAAGTCACGGTCCAACATTCTGATCCCATCTAACAAGCCAACCAAATGCCTCGCGTGGAGCGGGGCATTACATAATATACTACTCAAAAAAGTTTCGTCCTCGAAACTTAAGAGAACAACTCATCTTACTAATTTACTTAGTCACAACAAGTTACTCATTCAGCTTCAATTCAATATTTATTTCAGCACGCTCGGTCATCTCAAAATAGCAATCCAACTGTACCATTTTAATCCATCAATGACTTGATCCATCTTTCTCTTTTCCAAATACTTGCAACTTCTCATTGATTCACCAACATTTTTCTTGCATTTCTATCTTGGTTGCAACATATCACTTCGTTTGGATCCATAAACATATTTTAGGCGTCCCCAAAATATATGCATTTCAGCCAAAGTCCGCGCTAGTGCGATAAATTTTTCCCATAATGTTATCTCAGTCGTAACCTATCACTTCGGCTGGATCCATACACATATTTTAGCCGTCCCCAAAACATATGTACTTCAGCCAACTTCCATGTTAGTGCGATTCGATCAGCCACGATATAACTCTCTTTTCCAAATTCGACTTAGCATCATTTTAATTGACTTATTACTCATTCACTTTGCCACAATCACTATCTTCCATGCCACAACACTTAACATCAGGGACAACTCGGGCAAGCTCTCTATCCAAGCATAATATTTCTAACATTCGGTCAAGGGTCTAACTTAGAGC
The DNA here is from genome assembly GCA_029216955.1 of Iris pallida. Classification (NCBI taxonomy): domain Eukaryota; kingdom Viridiplantae; phylum Streptophyta; class Magnoliopsida; order Asparagales; family Iridaceae; genus Iris; species Iris pallida. The sequence goes on along the minus strand of JANAVB010011888.1, from coordinate 22,187 downwards.
TAATCATATCAAGAGTTCACAACATGCAACAATATTCCTTCCCAAATCCAACAATATTTCTCACCGAGGCAATTTATTTTTTCTAAAAGATACAATCCGACGTCACCCACTATTGATTACCCGAGTCAGGGTATAATTCTTATGCAACAGTCAAGGTTAACTTAGCTACCCGACTATAGGTACACTCAAGTCTTACCTTACGATTGCAATTCCCACTTATGGCCGACATATAACTTAAAAAGGTCAACCATCTTCAAGGCACAAGTTGGAGCATACATACCCTTAGGTCAATACTCATTCACCACCATCTCATGTTCAATACCAAAAGGTTATTCTACGGTCGCCAATGGTCACCCTATTATTCAGTCAATCTCTAAGGTTAGCTATACTGACAGCTAAACTTAATCATTCAGGTGACTCTCCTAGAGTGGACGGCTACTAGGGATCATACAAATTTCTCATTCTCAGGCCAACAGGCAACCGAAAGTTCGAGGCAACTCTACCCAAACCTGTGGGATTCAACTTAGTCTGAACAACTAATCGCCATTGTCAGCTAAGCCAACAACTGGTCATGTAGCCCACGGTCGCTAGGGTCAAGTCTATCTACCCAGTGTCTTCCTCAAGGAAATAATTCCCACAGAGGCTCATTCTTAGACTTACCCAACGATCGAGTAAGATCGATCTAGCAACATTACGGCCAATTCCCAAACTGATATACAATTCTCATCGTTCTAATAATCCATCAAGTAAATTACCAATGATTCAATTTCTATTTCAAATCCATTGTACTCACACGAACCCATAAGCCAAGGCTAACTATCAAAGTTCATCGATTCCGATAGTCTCAACAGGACTATGGAACCATACTATTTGGTCTATATGACAAAGTTATACCATTAAGTTATAAGCCAACTATCTATATCCCAACCGACAACCATCAATACATCATACCATCTACCGATACTATCCAACATATTTCGTGATTCTAAATCTCATTCATTTTCCAGCCATCAAAATCTCATACGAACATTCTTAAAATTCCCTACCTCATGGGTTAAGTAATTCATTCCATTCAGTCCGATAATTCATGTATCAATTAACCATTCTCTATGAAACACAAATATTCAGGGTTGCTACTTGTTATTTTCTAGTACAATTTAATTCCTCAGCATACATACACATATGCAATGACTATCCTTTGGTGATCAAGATGGATTAACATCTATTACACCTTAGGGTCAAGGCACAGATCTCTAATATTCCTTTGGTTCACCGACAATATTTCTAAAACTTTCAGCTTAGCAACCAACTTTGTCTTAGCCACATATAATTTGCATCCAACCAATCGAAATCAACATTCAGATGTTTTAAGCCACAATATTCTCTAGCCCAAATCCATTTATCCATAACATACTAACTGTCTTACTAGTCCGAGTCATCACTCGACTAAACAATTTCTAACCAAGCCACCCGTGACAATTTCTAAAATCTCGCTACCCAGCCTGACATCACCGTCAAGGGACACTTGAGTCATCTAACAACAATACATGACTCCCAGCTAAGTCTCGGTACTACCCAGTACCCACAGATAGTCTCCTTGATATCCTATGAAAAGGATCAACATACATCTCGTTCTGAGGTGGTAGAGGCAATATACCACTCAGAAACGAAGCCATCATTAAAAATACCAACCCAATTCTATTTCGGACATTCGTGATCTATAATGATCACAACACTTAGCCAACATCTTGGGGTCTCAATATCACAAGCCAACATTCTTAGGGTCTCGAAAGCACTAGCCAGCACACATGAGTCAACTCACCAGTTCCGTTGAGCTCATCCATCAAATATTTCATTCCCAATTCTTTTCCAACATCACATGCAATTCTCAACTTGTTACAATATACATAGCCACTTTTCTTTATTCCTACATTCCAAACAGCATTCACAATATAGCATACTATGACATCGAGTCATTGTTCGGTTATTTGTGTCCAAACCAACAACAATCATTCATTCAGGGGCATCACAATGTATATAGACTTATTGTATGGAACATCTAGTGAGCAGCCAAGAGGGTCAATAAACTTTCAGACACGAACAACATAGGATGATTACAGAACAACAACAACATAATCGCGGAAGCAAATCTTTGATTTAATCGCGAAAGCAACGTTGAGTGATCGCTGAAGCAACATTGGTTAATCGTTGATACAACTTTGATTTGAAACAAATCAAAGAAGAGACCAATGACGTAAAGCCGTGCTCTGATACCAATTTGTCACGCCCCGATTCGTAGAGTCATTTATTTACATATTTTGTCTCTTGGAATCAATCGTCCTCGCTTGGGCGTGATGTCGTACAAGTCTGGTATTGCACTTGTACAAGGCAAAGATGGTACATAATTGATTATCTTCAAATAGGAACACTTCGTAGCGGCAGAAGTAGATAAATTGAAGTTAATAAGGACAATCTTTCTCATTGAATAGAAATACATCACTTCTTTATAGCAGCAGAGATAAAAGGATAACTTGAAGTCACACAGAGATATATAGAACTTTATTCTTTTTATTGATAATTGAAGAAGAGTACAAGACTTGTATTGAAGTACAATACTTACAACCAATCTCACTTTACATTGAAAGCCAACTGAACAATGCTATAAATCTTACATTTGATACTTGGATACATTGTATTACAACTCGATATACCGACTTGGCTTACAACTCACTGGTACAACTGATTATAATGTTCCATACATTATTTCCTTTATAAACAGAAGACATCATCTTGTACAAGGAGAGCTTCAGCATGTCCAACAAATCTTCGATGCCGCGTGACCGATCAAGCCAATCTTCGTGTACAGAACATCCCAAGCACGCGCACCTACCCACAAACGTGGGTCAGCACATCATCCATGTACTGGCGAGCAGAATCCAACCCACTCGCCTAAACCAACACTAACTGGTCAATTTTAGCAAGCATTTAATAAAATGATGTTTCTACTTGGGGCCTAGCATCAGTTTACAGTTCATAGACAATAATCATAATGAAACATGTAAACTTGTTATCTTCTTTCTTATGTAAAGGTAACAATAAAACATGCTCAGTGTTATCATGTTCTGACAGTGTACATTTAGAGGCATCCTTTAAGCGTCGTTGAGTTAACATTAGCCAAACATGTTATAGGTATTCTTTTAGCAAGGCAACATTCCAGTATATTGTATTTAGCATGTTGAGCATGTTATAGAGTTCTCATTTAAAGGCAACATCATAACATCGTCTTGTTTAGCATGATTAGGCAAATAATTCAACCAACATATATTGCATGTATCATATTTAAGCGATTTCTTACCGATATCCGACTTCGCATACCTGCAAAAGAATACAGGATAATATGATATACTTACTCTGTTTGCACAAAACATTCATTAGCATGCATCCTGACTACATGACCACTGGTGCTGTGCACCATTTAAGGACTTGCCATATAGGACTTCAAGGGTATCGACGCACCATTCACCTGGGTTGCAAGCCTGAAATGAATGTCTCGATACCAATCATGCCACCAAAGCATGCTACATTTTCTCCTAGGCCGAATAGGTCACCAGGGCCCTAGGAATCGTCCGAGGGAAACAATACCTTGTATACAAGTTTGCCCATGATCATGTGAATGCGTGTCCGACTCGATCGTGTTCGAAGTCGCATGATAAATTATTAAGATAAGTAAAGGCAACATTTTATTATCTCATCTTTCCAATATTACCACCTGTTTACTTGGTGATCTCAACGATCCCAAGCCTCATCATTTCTTATTGCATCAATTATTGCAACATTTCTCATATCATTCCTTTCTAAGAGGAACAAACAATATTTTATTCATCTCGATAGGATCTGCAGCATTTCATTCATTTCATAGGAATATTATTCTTTTCTTTCTTGCTTATAAGGAAACAGGCAACAGCAACTGTTACGCATAAGGTACATGATTCCAGTATTTCATTCAGTTCTTTGTGTTAATGGCACAACCAGTTCATTTCTCATGTCTCATTCACGTAGCATCTCGATTATTCAAGTGATTCATTCATTTCATCAACATTAAGCATAAGGGACATTATCAATTCATTCTCAGGCATCAAGTTACATTAGCAGTTCGAGTGTGATTCAATCAGCAGTTCAATATTCATGTCTTATTCATTTCAATAATTCTCAGCATAGGCATCTCTATTATCAGCAACTAAAACATAGGACATTTAGGGACAATTCATAGCATCACGTTATTCCATTTATTAAGCATGCGGGAATAAGGAGGAAGGAAGACAGTTCCACTTGCCTTGCATAACGGTCCTCCTGCTCCGATCACACTTATCTTCCAATGGACATAGCTCCACCGATGAGCCACATTCCAACACTTAATCCATCTAGCCAGCTAAGAGAGACTGTATCAGTCTCAACTCTATGATCTCCAACACAAGTCACGGTCCAACATTCTGATCCCATCCAACAAGCCAATCAAATGCCTCGCGTGGAGCGGGACATTACATCAAGATCTTTGGTTCATCCTGTCCTGCAATCAGATTGAGGCAGAGGTTAATTTTTCAATAAGTTTCAATGAACCTCATGTTTCTTGTAAAACTCTAAAACTAAAAAACATTGTAAACATGACTTTAGAGTATATCATGTATGAATGAATGATTATATGACTTTAGAGTATACCATGTATCACAAAAAAGGTAATCAACTATGACACAAAATTTAAGTTAACAGGAACATAGAATAATAAAAATTAATCATATTGATATGGCATAATCCAAGTCAAATATAACAAAATGAGTAATAAATCAAGAAAGCAATTAACCATATAAAATAATTGAATAAAAATACCAAGATTACAGTGATCATCATAATGTCTGTCAAGAATCCATCAATGTATTAATTATGAGACCATTGTATTTTGATGGCACTGACATTAGAAATCTAATGTAGATCAATAGATTTCCACCAAAATAGATACATGTATAATGTAAAATATTTGAAACCAAATATGACATTTTGGAATCACCGCTCAGTAGAGAACTATGCAGAGATCAGAAGCTCTTCTACAAACTCATCAAATAACTACAACAAGCAAAAGTAATATGGAAATATCCTATTCTTCAAAAGCAGCAATATTACAACGATAACAATATGAAGTTATATCCAAAAGAAGTACCATTAAACATAGAACTAGGAATAGAGGAAGCTGACAACACAAACTCATCAAATAACAACCCCTAAAAGGAAATGATGATACTTCCTAAGTAAACTAGAACCAAATAAATAGTTTTTGTCATATGAATTCTTTCACAAGTAAACTGTGATTTTTTTTAAACTATGTCGTGTGTGTGAAATAGATTCCGTCCTTGTGCCATATTGTGATATCAAGACATATCAAGACAGTTATGCAGAACGTATATTTTCTGGTTTTGAATAACTACTACTATCAGAATCACTCACAAAGCTATGGACCTACATGCTAAGCCAACTGTGTCAAAAATCTATTAGGAAGCTCATAATTCATGAAATATATCACTCGTTAAAAGAGCCAAAATGTCAAAAATATTTCAAAACCAAATCTCATGTTCATTTTGTGAATAGGACTCCACTTAATTGGCACTATAAATAGAGAGCCAATAGATCTAATTTGTGTAATGCCAATTGAGTTCAGCATCACACAAGAAATAAACAAACACATAAAGTATAGAGTTTCTTACTAAAAAATGAAGGTTGGTGTATGTGTCACACATGAAGAAATAAACAAACACATTACCAATATAAAAATAGACAATTAAGAAATCAAATTAGGACAAAAGCAATTAATTTCTTACAATTTTAACTAATACAGTAATAAACATTGCGTCTACTTCAAATTCATGTTCGGTACAGACCCGTGAACTCCCTCCCATGACGCTCACGTGATTTCTTTACATCACTATGGATTTAAACTAGAGTATTTATAAAAAAAATTATAAAGGTTGGTGCTCGAGATTTGTCCCTTTTCTATTCGAGATTGATGCTCGAGTTATTGGTTGCATGGCAGGAATCAAAGCCATTATTGGCTTTATGTGCGGAAAAGAAATCAAATTAAAGAAAAAATGTTGGAATTGTGAAGAAACAATCATGAATGTAGGTACCATACAACGATGCGGTAATGAATTAAAGAAAAAAAGTACAAATTAACAAAGAAACTGAAATGAACACTCCAAAAAACTAGGACTCCTGCCAAAAAACTCTCAAGAAACAAAAAATCCTCGAAGAATCACAGATTATTATAGGAATCACATATTATTTTGACATAAAAACCCAAATTCTTCCATAATATTGGCATAAAATCGTAATACTGAAATAAACACTCCAAAAAACTAAGGACAAACAATAAAAAAACCTAGGGCAAACACTCCAAAAAAAACTAGGGCTCCAGCCAAAAACTCTCGAAGAAATTTTATTTTCGAAGAATCACAGATTGTAGGAATCACATATTATTCCGACACAAAGGCACAAATTTTTCCATAACATTGGCATAAAATCGAAATACGGAGAAGAAATTATACCTTCTGCTTGAAATACTGAAGATCGAAGTTGCCGCATGGTGAAGATCAAGGCGTTGGGTCACCGGAGGGAAGGGGAGGGTTTTTTTTCCTTTAGAGGAGAGAGGGGTTTTTTCTTCGTGGAAATTACGGAGAGAGAGGGTTTTTTCCCTCTTAAGTGCGCGCGTGGTTCGTGGTCCTCAATTGGAAGCAATCGTCAACATATATCCCGAAAAAATTTATAAAATTACCAAAATGGCAACTGAAAAGTATGCTACAATTGTCTAGCACGTACATTACTTGACGGTTATAACCAAACCGTCAATAAAAATATTGGTTTTCCTTGACGGTTCAACAAAAACCATCATGTCAAGAAAAGCCATTTTTTGTAGTGAATACTTTGTTGGCATGATTGTGTTGGTACTAATGTTACAAACCGTTGCGAGTTATTTTTGGAAATGGTTGAGGAACCTTCATTTGGAAAATGCAATGAGGCACGATGTTGATCTAAGACTTTAGAGAAGTGGACCACCTGAGGCTCTGGATTATGGAATCGTTGTATTGTTGAACAAGATGATAGTTTTTGATGTTGCATTATCTTTCATTATATTTATTTGTTATAAAATAGTTTCATTTGCATAAATATTGGTCTTGGACAACTTGTGTACAATAAATATTATTCAAAAAGTGTTCGGAGCACCGGAACCCTATCGACGTAGGGGGAATATTACGTTCCAACATTCTTCATAAGGGAAATGATAGTGCTATTATGAGACTTCTGTTGAGACTAGCTACTTGCAACAGAATGGCATGATATGCCGTTAGTTATGTCCAAATATGATGAAAGGAAATCATTAGCCATCATTTAGTTAGGGTGCATCCTAATAGAATTTATTTTGCAGGCTCTAACTAATTGTTTCGCAGAGAAGTAATTGTGATGTTGGAATACTATAGACATGAATGATTAATTCTTGTTTTGCAGGAATGGGCTATGACAAAAATATTGTTTATTACATGACACTATGTGTTACTTATATAATGATGACATACTAACGATTTTGAGAATTGATCCTAAGTTCGCATGAGAAATGGAAGGATTATGAATGTAATATGGATATGTAGGAATAGCCTAAACGTGATTTAGGAGACTATTGAATCATTTGGTTAGGACTTAGATTAAATAGATTTTATATGATGGATTGAAAGGACTTAGGAATTAGAAAGACCACATTAATTCTATAAATGCTTTTGTCATATAGTTACTTGTGTTGGATTTTAGATGGTTTGAGTTATGCAAATCACTAGTACATCTTATTGTAATGACCCTTCACCCCTTGCAGGTGTGCAAGACGCTTCAAGAACTATGAGCCTTTGATAAATTTTATTAAAAGGTGTTTTCATTTATCAAGTATCGGGCATAATGTGTGGAACAATATTATTATAGTTCCAAGATGTAATCATTTGAATTCTTGGACAGTTTCTCTACCTCTTTAAAATGATTGTTGTGTTGAATTTTGCTACTAAGTATTGCTATTCTTTAGCTTGACTCTAAGGCATCGTTTGGTTCACAGAAGAGAAATAAATTCCCTTGTACCTTTAATGGGAATGGAAAAGTAAAATTTATATCACATTTTCTTTTCCTTGATTGGTAAACAAGAAAACCATCTAGGAAAGACCATTTGATTTTCTTTACAGTGTTTGGTTGGTGCAGAAAAGAAAAGCAAAAATATATAAATGTTCCAATAATATATTGCTAGTCTACTTATATTGTGATCAAAAAAAAAATTACTAGTCTACTTATACATGCAAAGCACGTATTTTAATTAGATTATCATAAAGTCAGTTGTCGTCTTTTCGTTTTTTCAGGTGATTATTCATGTGTGTGTACTTTCTTTTATAGTGCCAAGAGATTTGAAGTACAAATTTTGTTCTTTTTTTAATTTTCTAGTGAGAATAATAATCTTTGAAAAAAGGTAAGGACAGAAAAATTTATTATCATTGGAATATGAAGAGATGTATGGAAAAAAAGGAAACTTGCATGCAAATTTTATTGTTTGACTCTTAAATATAAATGACAGGCAAGTTGACATAATATATCATATTTATAAAATACTCAAGGGTATTTTAGGAATTCAAAAGTTTCACCACCAAGTTTTCCTATTATATTACTAGCATTTGTGCACGTGTCTTGCACGTATTTTAACATTTTTAATTAGTTTAGGAAGACTCTTTAGGAAGACCAAATGATAGTCTTCCTAATTACTAAGTTGTCCTTATTAAAATTAATGAACTATTTTTAATTAGTATAAGTATGTAAGGGTATTTTCGGAATTCAAAAGTTTCACCGTCTAAGTTTTCCTATTATATAGTAGAATAGATATATAGTATAAATAGATATGCCTTGATGAAAGAGACCCAGAATACAAGGAGTAATGATAAATAAGCAATAACATAGGATTATTTTTGTCATATTTTTTTTAAATGTTTGAAAAAGGAGGAAAAATCAATCGGATGGGTCGTGAGAGAAACCATATTCTATTTTCCTCCTTGTCGGGAAAATGATTCCCAAGTTTGTGGCTACCAAACAAAGAAAAGGAACAAGTTTTCTTTCCTGATTCCTTAAATACGTGGACCAAACGAGGACTAAAGGTTTCCATGTTCCTTGATTTACATATGTATTTTTTGCTACAAAGTTATTCAGTTTGAGATTGGTGCTATTTATTATTTCGCTAGCCTTTAAATATAAATGAGAACATATTTTTTTTCTAGACCTTCTATGAGCCAACTTAGGCTTTGAAATCACGTCCTCAAAATTCAATTGTGGGTTTCAGGACGTGATAGTTGAGACTTTTTGTTGGTGTTTTTTGCCTTTGGACTAGAAAAGATAGTCCCACATCGGCTACACCAAATGGTGAGTATCTCAATATAAAGCATTGCTTGTGTTGAGGTGTGCACATGAGATGTAGTGGGGCACAAGTTTGTGCCATGTGGGAGTATTTTTCTAGAAGGAAAAAGGATTAAATCCAACAAGGATGCAAGTTGATTTTTGTTGTGCGACTCGGACTCGGACACGGACCCCAGGATGTCTCGTGCATGCACGGGAGTGTTCGGGGGGTAGGCGTGGACTGGCACACTTCTATGTTGATTATGGGATGATCTAAAATATCAAACTCTATTTTTGAGTATTGGTATTTTAGTCCCACATCGGATAGGAGAAGAGGTGAAGTCTCAACTCCACTCTATAAATAGAGCCCTTGGCCTCCTTTGAAAGAGGTACCAAGAAGAAGTTGAAGGAGTCTGTTAAGTCCAGGAAGCCCGTTCAAGTCTCAAATATTAACTTACGAGCGTTCCAGAAGTTCTTCGTGAACTTGCTGGTTCCTGGAAGCTGTTCGTGCTCGTGTGAGACGAATAAAGCTTTGAGCAACGGTGATCATTCACCCCAGCAGGAGTTTTTCCACCTTTCGTCTGTCACCTTCTTTGTTGGTTATATCAGGATTTTATTAGCGCACCTTCGGTGAAGTGTTTGCGTTGATATTATCAGAATTCTATTTGTGCACCTTCTGTGAAGTGTAGCATTAATAGAATTTCACTTACGTACCTTCTTTGAAGTGTTACGTTCTGTGCACCTTCTGTGAAGTATAGCACTAGTGGGATTTCTCTTACGTACCTTCTGTGAAGTGTTATGTTCTGTGCACCTTCTGTGAAGTGTAGCACTAGTTGAGAGATTTCTTTTACGTGCCTTTTGTAAAGTGTTACGTAATAACGATTGTTTATACAATTGTTACGATATTTCAGTTTTCTATCGTAAAATTGTGCCTCGGCACTAACAATCTCAAAGCTTTATTGAGAAGATGGATAACTCTCGAGCTTCGCTCATCGATACCGGCTTTAACAAATTGGAGAAATTCGATGGCGAACACTTCCAGATATGGAAATAAAGGTCACTTTAAATCTTCAACTCGTGAATGTTGATCACGTGCTGTCCGAAGAAGAACCGATCGTTCCAACCACTGGATCTGCTGCGGCTATGGCCGCTGCTACGACCAAGCAAGCGAAGTGGAAGAGAGAAAATAGTATATGTAAATACTGATACTCAATTCTATGGAAGACTCTCTGGCAGAGTCCTACTCCAAGAAGACATCTGCCAAAGAGATATGAGACTCCTTGGGAAAGCTCTATGAAGATGACGAGAACCGGTCCAAGATCTTCATGGTAGAAAAAATACCACAAGTGGACCTTCGAAGACGAGAAGGCGATGCTGCCCCAAGTGAAGGTTTCTGAAGTTGCATCAGAAACTAGAAGACGAGAACATGCCCCTCGTCGACAAGTTTGTCGTTGGAGGGATCGTCGCGAAACTTCCTACAGAATGGAGCAACTTCTATGCAAGGATGCATCGAAAGAAGATGGAAATTAGCTTGGAAGATTTCTTGCAAGATCCATGTTGAGGACGAGATACGCTCTCAACAGAAGATGGATAATCTGTCCAAGCAACTGGCGAAGGCAAATCTGGTCCAAACCAGAGAATACCAGGGGAAGCAGGCTGCTTCTCATCGCAAAAAGAAGGACTTCACGAATCTGAAAGTGAAGGGTCCTGCTTTCAAGCAGCAGAAGTCCAAGTCCCATATGACTTGCTTCAATTGTGGCAAGAAGGGCCACTACAAATCCGAATGCAAGTCCAAGCCCAAAGAACAAGGTGAGCCTAGTAAGGTTTCTATGGTTACTAATCTAGTTGCCATGATAGCACAGGTTGCAACTGGGGGGCTGACTTGGACTGGTGGATAGACACTAGTGCGACCTGCCATGCCTGTTCAGACAAAGACTGGTTCGTCTTATGAGCCAACTTCAGAGAAGGTCATAATGGCAAACCAGGCACAAGCTGAAGTACTGGGGATCGGGACGGTGGAGCTGAAACTCACATCGGGGAACACTCTGACACTTCAAGATGTGAAGCATGTTCCAGTAATTGCTAAGAACCTGATCTCTGGAAGTCTGCTCTGCAACGCAGGCTTGAGGATGGACATCAATGCTGGCCAGTTGGTGATGTCCAAGAAGGGTACATTCTTCGGGAAAGCTTTCCAAACTGAAGGAATGTACAAGATTCAGCTTGTTGTAACCCTGCATGATAATATAAATGCAATCACTTTTTCTGATTATTCTCTTGAGTTGTGGCATAATAGGCTAGGACATGTTCATTGTAAAAGGATTAACAGAATGTCTAGTCTAGGACTTATCTCCAAGTGTGGGGGTAAGGTAGAGAAATGCGAAGTATGTGCTCAGACGAAGATCACAAGGAAACCCTTTTACAGGGTCCATCGAAGCACAGATCTTCTGGAGTTGGTTCACTCAGATATCTGTGACTTCAAACAATTCTCTACAAAGGCCGGGATGAAGTATTTTATTACTTTCATCGATGACTTCTCTAAGTATGCTTTCGTCTACTTGCTCAAGTCTAAAGACGAAGCATTTGAGAAGTTCAAGGAGTTCAAGGCCGAGGCTGAACGGCAAACTGGACAACATCTCAAGAGGTTAAGGAGTGATCGAGGCAGAGTGTATCGGTCTCATGGATTCTTATCATTCTGCAAAGAACATGGAATCATCAATGAGACAACGGCTCCGTACTCTCCTCAATCCAACGGAGTAGCAGAAAGGAAGAATAGAACGTTGACAGAGATGATGAACTCCATGATGTTGACTGCGGGTCTTCCAAAGTGCTACTGGAGAGAAGCTGCACTAACGGCAACGTTCATTCTGAACATAGTGCCATATGCAACTTCCGACATAACTCCTTATGAACTCTGGTTCAAAGTCAGACCTAACTTGAATGTCATTCGAGTGTGGGGGTGTCTGGCTTATGTGAAGCTCCCGGATCTGAAGATTCAGAAGCTGGGGACAAGGACTACGAAGGCGATCTTCTTGGGGTATGTCGAGAAGAGTGATGCTCGGAGATTCCTTGATATCGAGTCAAACCATATCATCGAATCTCGCGATGCTGAATACTTTGAAGACAAGTTTGCAAAACACAAGAATATATTCTCGGATCTTCCGGAGAATGATGAGGGTACAAAGCAGACAGAAGTCTTTAATGAACCAATAGTCCAAGATGAAGTTGTCGTCAAGGAGACACCAGCTGAACCAGAACTCGCTGAGCCGTCAACTAAGCGAACGAGGAGGCAAAAGACTTCAGAGATGACTTCGTCACCTATCATGTGGAAGCAGATCCGCTTACCTATGATGAGGTGATGAAGACCAGCGATGCTATATTCTGGAAGGAGGCGATAGACAACGAGATTGACTCAATCACCTCCAACACAATGGGTATTGGTTGACTTGCCAGAAGGAGCAAGACCCATCGGATGCAAATGGATCTTCAAGAAGAAGATAAAAGCAGATGGAACCATTGACAAGTTCAAGGCCAGGCTAGTGGCCAAGGGGTTTGCTCAGAAGCAGGGGATCGACTACTTTGACACTTATGCTCCTGTAGCTCGGATGACAACCATCAGATTGTTAATTGCTCTAACAGCAATACACAAGCTGGTGATACATCAGATGGATGTGAAAACGGCATTCCTTAATGGCGAGCTAACAGAAGAGATCTACAGGCAACAACCAGAAGGTTTGTCGTCAGAGGTCTGGAAGACAAAATCTGCAAGTTGATGAAGTCTCTGTATGGTTTGAAACAACACTACAACAAAATAGGTTAATAACGACACTTTCTTTACGACACTTTCTAAATAAATGTCATTAATTTTTTGTATTTATGACACTATACTAAAATGTGTCGTTATAATTAAGTATTTGTTATAATCTACGACACTTTATTAAAAATGTCATAAACGTAAATTTAACAACACTTTTAAGGACACTTAAAAACGTCGTAGATTATTTATATTAAATACAACACTTTAAAAGTGCCATATAATATATATACTAAATACAACACTAAAAAAGTGTTGTCACAAATTTTATTTTCACAATTTCTTTTTCAGATTCCCGCTTCAGCCAAAAGATTGGCGCTCTTAGCAACCTTCCCCACCAACCCCCCTCCCCCCCCCCACCCCCCACCCCTCTCTCTCTCTCTCTCACCAAACCTTAGAATCACCAAAACCCTCGTTAACTTCCTTTCCCCACTCTTATCTTGCTCTCCTCAAGCAGCTTCCTTCACCACACTTGTAAAGTCTCTCTCTCTCTCTCTCTAATAACTCTCCCTAGGACTTTTCTCTCTCTCTCTAAAATTCTCTTCCGCAGGAAAACGTACGGCCTATGTATGTCGTCCCGAGATCCGAAGGCCATCGGCCCTTCGTACCCCAAGCCGGCCTCCAGGACTTTCGAACATGCCTTAGTTAAGCGAAGAAAATCTATTCCCGTCCTCCATAGCTGTCGCTACCCCTATTTATTCTCCCTCTCCTGGTCCCCTTCTCTCTATCGGGTCCGAACCCGGTTCGCCTGCACCACCCGATCCGAAGACGAGGCGAGCTCTCTCCCTCCTCTTCAATGCTTGTCCAAATTAGGGCTTTGGTGAAAAAATTAGGGATTCTGATCGATTTTCTTCACATATTATTTTGTAGTCAATCTTTTTTTGCAGTAATTCTTTCATATTTACTGCTTATATTTGCTTCATTGTTGTGAACTTACTATTCCATTGGCATAGTGAGATTCTAGTGAAATTATAGTGTGAAAAATTTATTAAGCATGAAAAAAGGATCATTTCGCAAATTAATTCCATTTTGGACATATTTATAAAAATCTCTTAAAATATGCAATACCTAGATTTGGACCTGGTTTTCTCCAATAATAGGTATTAATATGAATGTTTTTCCTAGGTTGTGTAGAAAAAATATGTCCATGTAAATTATGTATAGTCAAGAGAAAAAAAAAGGGTGATAAGCATTTTTTTTGATAATTTTATTAGCTAATATAATGTTGTCTAAAGATAGTTCTTAACTTTTTACAATTTGGACATGTTTGGTTTGCAACAACTGTGTTGAGTGTCTTAAAATTTTCACTTTCTATGCGTACGTAACTTAAAAGTGGTACTTTCCGCATTTAGATGGCCATTGAACTGTGGTGAAAACATATTTCTATATACATTTTATAATGTCTTAATAATATCTATACTTAAGAATGTTTGGGTGGTAACTAGGTTCTATAATGTTCTATACGACTATAAATGATTAATTCAATGCATATAAATATTACTTTTTCATAATCTCAACTATGTTTGTTATGATCATCTTACTTCTTCGTTTATATTTATTATAGTTTAGAAGAATTTGAAGGGTATTCCTTGGTTGCTTGAGTTTACTACCTATATGTCAATTTACCACCTATGTTTTCTGGTATGATCCTCTTATGCTCATAACTACCTTAACTAGGAATTTGGGACCAACATAGATAGTTGACAACTGGTTAATGATCAATCATAGAACTTTGTCAAATCTTGTATGGAGCATTTGTATGCTTCATAGATGACCCTATTCTGATGGAAGAATGCTTAGATGATGATGATGATGATGATCACAAATATGTTAAATTATATTTCAACTATGTTTTGGTTCTCTTTGGAGCCTAGACATGTGTGAGTCAAATCAGAGAAAAGTGTCAAAGAAGTGTTATTCCCAATACATGTCAAGTATGGATAGAGACACCGATACAGTCCTCCCGAGGGGTAACAGTGCAATATAGGGTTATACTTTGCAGTAAAGAAAAAATGTCAGTATCTTGAACTGGTAGTAGAATAAATTTTATTAGCAAAAAGAGAGAATGTAATAAAAAATGGAACATAATGATTCTTGGTGATAAGGCATCACTCTTCTAGTAGCTCATCAAAGCTGCATGGTTAAGATCAATGACTTAATAAACATGTTACAAGGTTTACTTTTTTCTAATTAATTATCTTGTATATTCATATATATTAGTTATGCTGATCAACTTGTAATATATAAAGTAGAAACAGCGGAAGGTTATTGCTGTAGAAATAAATGATTTGTGACATTTCAGTTTACATATGAACCAATCTTCATGTGGGCAATTCAGTATACTTGTTCTCTCTCATTCAGATCACTTTTATTTTGAAATATATTATCCTTACATTATGAAGGTAGCAAGTTCATTCTTTTTTTTCTCTAAAACCCACAAATTTAACAAGATACTCAAATTATCCATATCATTGTTGTTTGTTGCTGAACAATAACTAGGTTTGGTATTTTTCATTCATTTATAACAAGTAATTCAGTTTATATCTTCTCTTAGAAGTGCAGAGTGATTTGTTGATAGTCAGTTGATATGTTGAGCTTTATAACATATAATATCTTTCCACAAATCGTTTTACCTTTTTCCTTCATAAAGCAGTAAGCATTACTCCTACCATGGCGCACGAACTAATTCAGGTGAACATTTACCAACAAAGTTTCTAGGTTGACTGAAAATTTAAGTACCTCGTGGCTTTTTGTTTTCTCGTGTTCTGAGATTAGAAAAGGTTGAATTTGCGGTTTCAACAACTTCTTGTCTTTTCTGTTGATTTTATTAGTCAATGCTAATTCGGGTGCTGGTTATTGTAAGTTATATTTAAGATAGATCAATCTAGGAGTGTCGAAGAGTTTCTAATGGATAGACTTCTCAACACTGTTTTTGATTGATGATTTTTCATGGAATTTGACACTCTCGTGGACTCGACAATGCTCGTAGATTCCGACAAAATTAATTGATATGTCAATAGATGAGCAAATGTCCATTGAGGAAAATGGAGTCAATATATGATTTCCAACCACATAAATTTATTGCAAGTAATTGTGGGAACATGAGTTTATATTTAAGTATATAAAGCATATACTAGAACCTTAATCTCATATGTGAACAATCAGTGCTACGTTGGTTTACAGTACAAATCTTGTAGATCTAAAAGAGGCATATCATTGTGTTCTGAAGAGATGATGACATTGGTGTTAGAAAAGAAACAAGTGTACACTAGTTACATTTATTAGATTAAGGACATGAATGAAGGTTGGTGTAGTATGAGGCTATTGGAGGAGTTATTTCTTTGTTTTAGTTTGAATGAATTGGCTAGGAACATTCGATTCAATTGGTTCTAGAATTTTATGTCATTATGAGTCATTTACCGTCAATGGTATAATCATAGTTTATATGTCCCTATTATTTATTCCAATATATCTTTTATCAAATTATACGTACCATGTCTCAATCTCAGTCTTGGTTTTTAATTTTATTGTATACATTGACATTTACTAGTTAGTATAGTTAAGGGCCTAACCATTGCCTCAATAGTAGTACAGATGTTTGGTTCTAATGTCAATTTTCAGTAACCAATGGGTTACACCCCCGCTCGTTGTGTGTGTTGGGGGGCATATCTGTTCATCTCAGATCAGTCAGATGATAGTAACAAGCAGTTGCATGGCTTCTTTTAGTCGTAACCATAAGATGAGAGAAGGTATGCATTTTAAATTATAAAAGGTTTGAGAAGTTTGGTGGCAACTTGTTTAACTGTAAAAGAACTAGAGTGTAGCTTTTGAAGAAACATTAGGAGAATATATGCGCCCTACGCGACATATTGATAATTGTATATGAGAAAAATCATAAAAGTTAGAACACATTACTACGTCAGAATTCGTGTTTTTCGACAGACTAAAACCGTCGAAAACAACATTATTTGACGGTTTTGGTCTGTCACATGGTCCGTCAAAAATAAAGTGTAGTTTACTATAAATGACGGTTTTCTACCGTCGATAATCTTGGAGAAAACGACGGATGGCGCCTGTCATATTATAAACAACGGACTTCATCCGTCAATTATCCCGCTGAACTCAATTCTACATGAATGCCTATTTTTGACAGGCAATATCTGTCGAAATTCTGTAAAATATTCACTATAATTATTTTTTATTAATTAAACCTATTTTTTCTATAAACCAGTATGCACATATTGAATCTAAATATAATCAAAAGACTCGATTCAAAATGAATATATCACGGACCATTCAAGAATCATAATTGAAAATGAATACATCCAATTCAAAATGAACATAACCACCAATTGATTCAAGGATTTCAATTGATATTAAATACCACTAATTTGACATTGTTTTTGTAGTATCTAAAACTTGCAATTGTTCTCACACATAACATCTAAACTGAAAAGGAAATAGTATTTCAGAATACATACGAAATTTACTCCCAAAAACTAAAAGCTAATATTTAAATCCTAATAATTTGAAATCACTCTTTCGGCCAATTCATCAAATCACCAAGAATAATGTCTTCAAACTTTCTATCCCCTTTAAATAAATATGCGTTGCGGGTAAAGATTTGATCGACGATGATACAATAAACATCTTTCTTTGACGGTATATCAGAATTTAAGCGTCCAAAAGCAATATGTTTTCTTTGAAGCCCCGTACCTACAACCATTGAAACACAAAGATACAATATTAACAACTGGAATTTACATAGAATGATGCAATTCTTTATTCCTTCATCCCAAATAGCTAATAAGCGTAGCAACGTTAAACATTCTGAAAGATGCTTAAGATGGAGATCACCAAATTTCAGTTCATGGAGGGCTAGCAGTTACTAAATGGACATGCATTTTCTAACAATAAAGAACATCTAAGATGAACGAAGTCACACTACACCAAAATAGCTAAATAGGAACACTAGACGTATTTTCAGTTACTCGTACATCACAATATCAGTTCATATTAATTTCATTCTGGTAATTCATAGAGGATTATATTGTCAGGAGGGTAAGTACATAAAAATCCTTACTTGTTGGTCCAAGAAGCCCTGCAGTTTGTGTTAAGTCGCATTTTCTTTTGAGCTAGGAGCTATCTAAGGACCTACATTACAACTTTCTTGTATCTCATCTTCAAATTTTCTTTTTACTGCCTGATAAAAGGGTTTTGTATTTATTACTAGATCGTAAGGGGAAAAAAACATTGTTCTCAGACAAGGTTCACTTCCAGAAGGATTGCACCGAGTTTAAACCAATAATAGTGAACATGAGAATTTGATACTACGAGAGAAGAAAAAAAACTGCAGATAAAAAATTACCTTGCATGAATTTGAATGTGTAATCTGTATGGACATAGTTGTTTCCTTCAACTTGGATTCTAGTGTTTGTATGGACTTTGGTGGCTCTCGTACCGATACTTCCCTTAGAGACGAAATGGTGCTCTGTTTATATGTAATTGCAAAAGATTCCTCTAGTTAGAATAAAAAGGAGCTTCTAATCAAGGATACAATGAGAATAGCAAATTGCTAGAAAAATCAGAGTCAAATTATTCTATATGCCTGAGAAGCAATGATATTCCTTCCATTCTTTTTTTATATTTTGAATAGCTAAGGTCAGAGGCTAACGAAGATATCTATGAAAAATGCAAATTAGAAAACAATAACAAGTTACAAGTAAAATTCAATGTACGTCTACTTACCAATATCAAATTCTAGGCAGTTAAGTTTTGACAGTTTGGAAGGTTCCAGACAAGGTTAGCAATATCGGTATTGGAATCGGTTTTTGACTCTTCTTATGGTATCAATATTAGTGGTTTTGGCAGTTTCGAGGGTTTCGGATTAGAGTTTCTGAATTCTTGGATTTGGGAAGCAAAATAGTAATAATTATTTTACGAACTTTTAAATGCCTACTTTAGTAGACTAAATTACCTCGTAATCCTATCTATCCTCCTGCTTCTCTTATTGTTATGTTTCTCATCATTGAACCTGATATAGTTATTCTTACTCTTGTTATTGTTACCAAGCTTTGAAATCTCAGGTTCAGTTTTGCTCAGATCACTGAGCTTCAGTTTTGCTATTTTCAAATTAAGGTTTCAAAGATTTGGGTTCTAAAATGAAAAACTAAACACACAGCTTTTAACCCAAAAGCTAGTTTAAAAACAACTCATACAGGTTGCAAGATGGACTGTAACAGGAGAAAATAAAAAGAAACCCGCCTTGTATATAACCCGCACCATATCTAGTAAGTCCAACCATTAGCATGTTAACAGTCTCATCATATTGACTCGTATCTCAGTTACCAAGGAAAGAAAATTAATGTATTTAAAGAATTGGTAATACATGCTGTCATTCCCAAAGATGATAATGTACATCAACTAACCTGCACTAGTAGTATGCCTTTTAACTGTAGTGATTGGAAAGAGCAAGTTTTGCATACTTAGAACCCTGCTAAATTACTAATGCAATCAGATTATGAAAATTTGAAGCAGGACCTGCACGAACCACCATAGATTTAAACTGTCAAGTTGGTGGGACAGGCTAGAAAGAAAAGGTGACAAGATCTTCCCCCTATCAACAAACTGATAACAGCTATCAGTTAGGCTAAGTAAGATTACATGAATCCTAGGACCATGAGGCAGTACCTTATGGCAGTATGCTCGAGTTACTAAGTTGTTAATATGTTTAACAAAGAACCCTTTGATAGCCCCATTATTTTCCCTCTTGATGTATTCCAAGTAATTTGTGGGACAACACCAACAACGTGATTGAACTTGTCAGTCCAATGTTTCCCATGATGGTACCAGTTCAAGTGCTCTGGCTCTTCCAATATTGCAATATCAGCCTCGTTGGATGAAATGAATTGTGAAGTGTCACCAGAAGGTATATGCTTCGTCGTTCCCTTGAGAACTACAGCCAAAAATAATACAATGACAAATGGTTTAACAAATATCAAAATCAATTGGAACTTTGGCATGAAATAATGGACCATATAAGTACCTTTCCAGGATAGAAAGTGATTTTGAAATCAGTCTTGAAGCCTACCCTTTCTTCCACCCAAGTTCGTATATAAGCTTCCTGCTCTTCTGGAGAGCTAAAAGTCATATTGTTAGGATACACAAGTTCTTGCTCTGCCTTGCAGAGCCAAGGCACCAACAGTGTTACATTTTGTTTTGCAGATTTAGCCAAATATGCAGCACAAAATAAAGATTTACTGCAGTTCCAGTCATCCATGGGAGACTGGCAGTTGTTACAATTGAGACATGACGTTTTGTGTCTGTTGTGTCATGTTTCCTAGAGTTGGTCCAGAAGCCACCATCATAGTGATGCCCTGTGCTTTTTAGCACACTAGCTATCCTGAAATCAGTTCATCATTTATGTTCTCATGTTCACTAAAGGATGCTTCTCCGGTAGAAAGAGAACCATAAAGAAGAGGATCCTTCCGTCGGTTGCATAAGGCCCCCACTACCCTGTCACATATATCTGTATCCAAAAGGTATTCCATGAGCAATCACTATGTATCTCCATCTTAGATGGAGATGCATATATTAAAATTCAAAGCATATCAGGCAAAGTCCAAAACAACAACTAGTCTAGAGAAAATAAAATTTTCCAGAGACATTTAAAGAGAAAATTCATTTTTTGAATTAGAACAGGGGGGATAAAAGACAAGATAGGGGTCAGGGGGCTTTATGATAAGAGAAAAAGGAAGGGGCATGGTTGATGTGTCAGTGGGTCGGTGGAGAACCCATAGGAAGGCGGGACAACCTGCCGAATTCATATCATTTTGGCTTGTTCACAATTTTCAGTGGATCTGCATGGGCAGTACATAGAATTTACAAGTAGTTGCTGCACAAAAGGAACTTGTTTGCTGTTACTCGTTGCTTAGTGAAAAGGAATTACAGGATAACATATTTATAATCAAATTAAATGATGATGTAACTACAGATGCATCAA
Organism: Iris pallida; assembly: GCA_029216955.1. NCBI lineage: Eukaryota > Viridiplantae > Streptophyta > Magnoliopsida > Asparagales > Iridaceae > Iris > Iris pallida. The sequence goes on along the minus strand of JANAVB010011888.1, from coordinate 924 downwards.
TATCGCATCCTCTCTCCCCTACTTGATTATACATCTTTCAAGAAATATATCTTTGAAAAACTCCATATGCAACTACCTGCAGTAAATACACTGTGGCATGCATTCCATCTACATAAGATAACTACCTTGATTGACTAATGTGTATGAAGTAATGTGCTGCATGTGCAACCATATGCAAACATGGAGGATTTTTTTTTTATTTGTGTCAGAGAATTTTTTTCAGAAAACTTGTATTATATGACTCCCGTCTTTGAAGGCATAAAGAGGGGGAAATGAAGTAGGATATGTGGATGATATTGTTATTCCAGGGCTTATAAGGATGGTCAGTATCAAACTTTTGTCTTTTCTCTCCTAACCGGCCACCTGTTATCTTTTTGACCTCTTCTGTTCGAGAAAGGAGGAAAGGGTGATAATGTACATCCTAACCTGCACTAACTGTATTATGCGCGCCTCTAAATTGTTGTGACTAGAGAGAGGTTTTGCATACTTAGAACCCAACTAAATTACTAATGCAGGTCAGATTATGAAATTTGAGAGTGACAGTATCAAACTCGTCTTTTTTTCCTCCTAGCCGGCCATCTGTTATCCTTTTGACCTCTTCTGTTTGAGAAAGGAGGAAAGGGTGCAGGAGATACTAACCTCGTCAGAGATCCCAACGTTACCAGATTCATCGCGAGGCTATCCTTAACTATTACTTCACCATAGTTATTTCAGAAGATGATATTATGAACTGAGGAGCCCCCTCCCCCAACTTGGTTGTCATTTTGTGGGCAACTCAGAGACTTCAACAAATTAGCCCTTCCCTCAGCACCGGGTTGGGCAAGGACACCATGGCTGACTACTAGTTTCTTTAAGTAAAGAAAGTTGTATTTATGATCAAAGTAGCATTTCTTAGACATATTCTTACCAGCACCCTATCTTCCT